>OZ023266.1:176087345-176417173 GCA_964006375.1 Tillus elongatus | reverse complement strand
ATATAATATATATATATATATATATATATTTATATATATATATAAATATATATATAAATATATAATATATATATATATATTTTATATATATATATATATATATATATATATATATATATATATTTATATATATATATATATATATATATATATATATATATAATATATATATATATATATATATATATATATATATATTTATATATATATATATATATATATATATATATATATATATATATATATATATATATATATATATATATATATATATGTATCACACCGATAACTCAAAAAATAACGGCCGATTTTGATTACATTTGGTGAATACCTTCCTTTTGAAAATGGCTTGGATAAGTTCGTTAGTCAGGAAAATCGGCCCAGGTTTTCCCGGAAAATTTTGGGTTTTCCTTCAAAAAAAATTTATATCTCCGGAATTGACAAAGTAAGGGCAACTAAATTTAGTATGCTGGTTTATGTCATTATAGGTGAGGTGCCTACCGAAATTTAGCTCTGTAGGTGAAAAGACAAAAAAGTTATGGGCATTTAAAGAAAAATAAATTGGGGTTTTCCTCAATACGTCAAAGTGACAATTGAAAACGTCTAAATTCGCAACATTTAGACAAAGAACTTGAATCTAATACGGGCTCTGGAAAAAAAATGTCTTAAGAAGAATGTTTTACAAACCCTGAAGTCTTAGTTTCAACCGTCATCGTCCTTCATTTTACTAAAATATTTCCAGAAAATTCATTTCAAATAGACCCTTTCTCTGATGCTTGGCAGTAGCCTTAGCTATAGAGTTTATCGTTTAATGATATATAATTTTTGTAGAATTTTCGTAAAAAATCAATAAAGCTCAATATATCCGTTATTATACAAGATATGAAAAAATATTGTATACATTAATTGTACGGTGTCTTGAGCTACACCTTAAAAAATTATTGCTACCATCACAGGATGGCCCATAAGTCGTTGGTGATACAAATAATTTTTTTTAGTGGAAAACGCCTTATGTATTTGCATTTTCCATCGAAATATAATGCATGTTTGTAAGTTAAGAAATTCTGGACGCAGCAAGTGCGTTATGGTAGCGAATTTTGATTAAATGCTTCATATTTGAAAAGCTCAATTTGCTATTAACCTATAAGGTTGACCAAGAAAGGGATTTTTTCGGTTACATTTTAAGTTTACTTTCGGAAATTCCTGTACGTTTTCAAACAATAAAGTTATTTTGATGAAACATGGCACATTGTTTTTACTATATAGGTTATACTGGTAACCAAATTTGATGCCTGCTTTCTGAAGAAAAAAAAAACATATTTGCTATTAAAAACATTTTAATGAAAATTCACTACCATAACGCACTTGCTGCGTCCAGAATTTTTTATATATAATCTTAACTCTCCTTATCTTGAAAGGAAGTGGCTATGAATACTGTAGTGGGCGGAGTTAGCGTCAAATAATTGTAGACGTATATTTTCCTACTGTCGCTGGGTGGAGTCTGTTATTGAACTTAAATATATTAGGTAAGCCTAAAGAATAACTGGAGACTGACAAATATGCTTATTTTAAAATTATGGTTAGGCATATAGGGATTGGATAAAATTCTACTACTTTGGTAATTGTGTGATCTTTAAGATTCTACGTTTGTGACATTTGGTAAATCTTTTATTATACGCAGCAACTACGTTAAAACAGCGAACTTAAATCAAAGCATATGTGTCTGGGAGACATCATAAACTTAAATACTGACTCGCACGATGGGGGTTTAGACGTATCCTAAATAGCTAAAGATAGAATATCTTCGAAATAGTACTACCGCGACTACATCCCATGTGTGGGCGATTAATTTTTAGCAAACAGCACCCGTAGTTTTATAAAAAGACATTTAGGAGTGTACTTTTTTAAAGACATCCCTCGTATAAACAAACCGTGCAAGCATCTGGAAGGTGCTCAAACGGAGACGGAGAGCAATGAGGGCAATTATGTTAGAAATGTGCTTTATATATTGGAGGAAGGGTTTGGAGAATGTTGGGGAATACTGGTGGGAGCATTTACACATAAAGAGGTGGCGGAAGGATGACCGCAGTGGAAAAAGAAGAGTATAAGGAGCGAGATACAGTTTAAAGTGGAGAAGCATATTCACTTGAAGCACCCCGTGACTATCTCTTGCCAGTCGAGGGGTTGTGTGCAGTTCTGCTGCCAACACCGTGAATATGACCTCCTTGCTTAACGAGGAACGACCTGCCTTTTAATCGAACTGCTCACTGTTCACTCTTCGATAAGCGTTTCTCTTTTATGACCTCAAACATCTAAAATCAGAATCCTGGTTAAAGCTGAAAGAAAAATGCAAGGATGGTAAAACTTAACTATGTCGTTACAATTTTTACATTAGGTTAGCTCACAAATTGTAGTTTGATCAATCCACCAAAATGAACGTGACGAGTTAGCGAATGATTTCCCAATTATAAATTCTATACAGGTGCCCCATAATTAATTAGACATTAGCTAAGGTGTGATAGCTGGCGCAAAAATAAAGCGATTGGGCTCAAGATGCCTTAGTAAAATGTTACTCGTTTTCGTTTTACAGGGTGGTTAAATAATTTTTCTTAAAACTATTCTTTAAATATCTTGAAAGTCCACATATTCTTATCAAATGTGGAATGGTATTATTAGGCATCATTCGTAATACGATGACTGTATCAATTTCACCACTGCCGCTAGGTGGCGCCACAGACAGCAACAATGGTTCACTAACATGGTCATAATTTTTTGTCCACCATGTATGCACATTTTCGAAGAAAAATAAAGAAAGACCATTTCGTTTCACACAAAAAGGTATACTTCTTTGAAGCGAAAAAGTTGACCAATCTCAAAATAAACGTACTTTTTCCATGATATTAAATTAACGATTATGGGCAAACATGATGTATTCTCGAAGGCTTCGATCTTAGTGCAAATTATGTGTATCTATTGTAGATACTTTTCAGCACAATAAAATGTACGTTATCGAAAGAAACATTTTTATCAAGAATTCAACAAAGCCATTAAATAAAATAACATCTATAAAACTATTAATTAAAAAGAAATAGTTAGCAAAATTAATATCGGAAAGATTGTTAGAAATTGGATTAATCTAACTAATTAAATTAATCTAAGTTTAAACTGCAACTTTAGAAGCAAAACAACAACAACAAATCAGAGTAAGTGCCCAAAGTGTTTACCATTGACGGGAATGCATTTTCTCACTCGTTTATTAAAATTATCTCTTACTTAAAAAAAATGAATTTTGTTCAGCTCTGATATCATTAATACCCTGTACGATCTTTTACAATAATTGCTGGCGGTTATTTATTTGATGTTTGTAGACCAGAGACTTTAAGTAAACCCAAAAGTAAAAATGTAGCGGATTTAAGTGGAGACAACGCGCTGGCCATGGGTGCACACTTCCTCTACCACTGCACTTTTGAGGGTAAATTTCATCTAGATAAATTCGGCATATTACATTCTAAAGCACCATCACGCGTGAATCAAGAGTCACTCCTTAAAGCTAAAGGTACATCTTCTAAAATGATCGGTAAATTATTTCTCAAAAACAAGAGATACATTGCTCCGTGAAGTCTAGGTGGCAGTTCAAATGGCCCCACAATACAATTTTCAAAGATGCCACACCAAATGTTTATTGAAAATTTATGTTAAAAATGATGTTTGCGGATAGCACGAGAATTGTCAATCGCATAGGTGGGGCTATTCCGCAAATTGAACATACATTTTCTGTTGAATGAAACTTCATCAGTAAATAAAAGTTTCTTGTAGAACATTGGATTCTGTAAATAGCGTTCTCTCATAAACTGACAAAATTGAAGTCTTCTTGGTAGTTTAGTCGACAGGTAGCTTCAGATAGAAAAAGGTCGGAAGTTAATGAAACTTAGGGAAGTTTTTAAGGATGGTTAATTCACATGTTCTCAAGTTTTTAACCTCTAGGACCCTGTGCGAAAAAAGAAGGGGGGGGGGGGGAG
Organism: Tillus elongatus; assembly: GCA_964006375.1. Lineage (NCBI taxonomy): Eukaryota > Metazoa > Arthropoda > Insecta > Coleoptera > Cleridae > Tillus > Tillus elongatus. The sequence continues at coordinate 176,413,154 of OZ023266.1, read as the reverse complement.
GTAGACTGCAAAATTTTCGACCCTTCTCCGGTTTTTCCTTAATAACTTTTTTTGCTTACATACTGCCGCAAAAATATCTGCAAATTTTTTATCGAACGTTAAATTTCCTACTATTTTGACTATTCAAACATCTTTATATGTTAAATCGTTACCGATATATGGCGCTTCGAAAAAAAAATTATTAAAATTCTCTAAAAAATGCCGAAGAATGCAGAATTCCACCTTATTTCTTCTGTTATACCCGAATTATTGTGAAATGTTGTTGTCATTATGATTTCTGGTTACAACCGCCAACTTCGAAAACCCCACCCACACTCACTCCATGTTGGTATTGATATTAGTTACTCTTCCGATCGATATCCCCCCTCACCTCACCCCCACTACATAATTATCCCAGGGCAGGCAAAAAAACGTATTCCTTTCGTGGAAAAAAAATGTAATTAACAATATTAAGGTATTCACAAGGAAACATTACATGAAATAGATATATTATTATTGAAAGATACTCATATATACATATACAAATCATAGTAGGTACTCATTTGTACTCATTACAGTTCCTGTCGGGATTTCTTAGCCGTTGGTTCTGCTTCTAACAGCTCGTCCTCCCCCTAAGCGATCAGGCTGTTAATGATGTCCTCGCCGTCGTCGTATTCGTCGACAATGTCTGGTAAGTCCTCCTCGTTCAAATCAGTTGCGGGAGCGTTTTCGCAGGAGTGGCCTGTGCAGTGGTTGCACATTGCTGAGCACCTAAGACCTGCTGTCTTGCAGCTGCAAGCTCCTCTTTTGTTGGTCAAAATCAAGACGTGGAGTAGAAAAAGCAGTGTCCCTGGCACTGAAGTACGCACACTACCCAAGAAGTTGTCAATCGGAGGATACCCAACTGTGTTGAACACTCTGGAGCGGATGTCCTCCAAGATTATTTTTCCAGCTGCCACCACAATTCGACGTCTTTTTTCCTGTGCGTCTCCTTTACCAGTTATCGTACAGAATTTTGTCACCAACCCTCTTCAGACTCGCAATAGGCATTCTACTTGATTTTGAAATGATATTTCGTCTGAAGACGACTTTTCACAGTTTTGAGGTGTGGTTGACTGTCTTCCTCAATCAACTCAATCAGCTGCTTAATGGAAAACTGGCATTCATCACTGTTCTCGCCGATGTATAAAAATATCACCTGCATGGTCTTGTCAACACTCGGTGATGGGCGGAATCCTCTGATCGATTGCTATGTTAGATAAGATTCCCACGTTTCAACACGTCCTAAAGATAACATAAGAATACAGACAGTTCCGCCAAAGGAAACTATGTTAATTTAGTTGTCGTTGAACCTTCTCAAAATTATTAGAGATGGACACATTTTAGATAAGTTAGTAGGGACATCAAATTATAATGCATGTTTGTAAGAAAAAATAAATTGATGTCGTTAATCGTTTTTGTGTTATTTCATTGTTTCACAACTTTTCACGTTTTTGGCACATATTTGTTTAGTAAGTTATTGTAAAAAAGAAGTTTTCGAATTTTTGTGAAAAATATAATTTAGTGTAACATTACTGAGGGCAATTTATGTAAAATAAATTATCAATTTTGGTCCTACAGCTGTTTGTGAATAATTATATCTTGTCAGGTGTGTAAATAGCTTAAAGAGGTTCGTTGGCCAGGAAAATCGGACCAGTTTTTCTGGAACTTTTAAAGTCTATTTTCGGAAAATGTTTATACTTTTTGAAGCAACAAAGCTATTTTAATGAAATATGGTACATTGTTTGTACTATATAGGTTATACTATCGACCAAATGTCCTTCTTGTACAAACAAGGCATATTTTGATTAAAAACCGTTTTACGAAAATTCGCCACCATAACGCATTTGCTGCGTCTAGACTTTTTTATTTGTTTATTAACTTCGATCAAGCAAGAGATCCAATTGTCTTAACAAACGTTGTATGAAAGGCTGCCATCCACCATAACAGATCCCTGCATCCCTGATTTATCCATGTTGGCTGGGTCACTTCTTTTGCGTACACCTGTGTATAATATCAATAGATAGTAAGCAACGAAAATCAGTTATATAGTATATTTATACACTTTCCGCATAAATATAACAGTCGCGCCATTATCCCGCTCTACTTGTTGCGCTCAACGGCGGCTTCCTGGAACCACTGATAACCAAACACACAAGCCTCGCCTCCGGGCTGTAGGGTTTGTCGATTCATGCTCCTGCTCTTCGGTCCGACTAGACCGTCTGGATTAGTTGACGCTACATTAGCAGTCCTCTCTATTACTCCGATCGCGGTTCCTACAATAGAAAATAAAAAAAGTTCGGGACGCAGCAAGCGAATTAGCGTAGCGAATTTTCATTAAATGCATTAATATTATATTCCATAAACCTAGAAAGTTGAATTTTGCTACGTAATAAGGTCTTTCCCCAGACAAGATACCTATCAATTTTCATCAAAATAGCTTTGTAGTTTTCGAAGATAGTTTTTTTTCTAAAGGAAAGTCAAGTTTCTCCCAGAAAACCTTTCCGATTTTCCTGGCTAAAGAATTCCTCCAAGCTATTAATAAAGGAAATCTTCTTGCCGAGTTTCATCAAAATCGGTTTATAATTTTTTAAGTTAACGTGTGAATATATATATATATATATATATATATATATATATATATATATATATATATATATATATATATATATATATATATATATATATATATATAATTGAAACCGACTACACAGATGGGTTCTAGGGGCACAAGTTTGCGCTCATAAAAACAAATTTGCAAAGTCTCACCACCGATACCTCAATTAGTGAATTGTTTTTAATAAAAATTCACTAATAAACAGCCGATTCCATTATCTTTGGCCAAAACCTATATATTGCTAGACTACAAAGTATACTGCAGAAAAATTGAATATTATAAATAATTTAGAATTATATTTATTAGTTGCTTTTTCTACGGTTTTTCGTGGAAAATTTTGTAGAAAAAATGATATGTCTCCGAAAATAACAAAGTTAGGGCAACCCAATTTCGTGTGCGATTTTATATCATAAAAACCCGAAATATTGCCAAAAAACCTGCTTCGATTTTGCTGGCTCACGAACTTATCCAACCCAAACCCACTTACAAAAGGAAGGTACATGCATATATATATATATATATATATATATATATATATATATATATATATATATATATATATATATATATATATAACAAAAAAATTGAAACTGAACCCGGATGTGTTCTACGGGTAGCTCGCGTTCATTTGAAGAAATTTTTTCAAAATTCAAATTTCCATTAGGGAATTTTTTCTAAGAAAATTCACTAAAAGTAAACTACAAGTCAAAGAAGTATGTAGGTTGGAAGAAAAAAAATTCGGGACGCAGCAAATGCTTTATATTGGCGAATTTTCATAAGACTTGTACACTATAATTATACGGCATATTAGTATAGTTAACACTTTAAACTTATACATACCTTGAAGATCGATTTTAGATGTCCTAGTATGCGCACATTTAAATAATTCTTTCGAAAGTGTTACCATCGATATTTCTCTATTATCAAAAAAATCTTGTGTACTAACTCCTTTTGGGAAAAATGTCCAAAACTCAATTTTCTATGCAGCTAAAGAAATAAATTTTGCTACATCTGTAGATAGTGTAAGTTTCTTAAAAAAAAAAAACTTTTATTACAAATTTCATTAAAATTATAGAAACGATTTCCAGAAGGAAACTTAATTCATATTTAGAAAAGTAAAGTATCTACCAAATTATATACGTAGCAGTTATTTTTCCTTATTAATCGCCAGTATGATTTCGTTTTAGTCAACCTAATCAAACCCACAACAACAAGATGTCTGCTGAAAATTATAATTTCAGACTCAAAGGTGACAAACTTGTTCAGACGTTTTAAACAAAAATGAAATCTTATTTAAAACGTATGAAATCTGTGCACTTTTGTTTCTCCAAGTGACAACAGAAAACATAAAAAACATCCATCCATCCAGCTGGATTCGATCATGCAACTTTCTGCGTAGAGGACCACCACGCTTTCTCTAAGCTGTCTGCTGATAAGTCAACTAACATTTTGTTTACATTTGTTTACATGGTATTTGACACCGACTTCATGCCCGGGGTAGTATATAAAAAGAATACGTAAAAATTAATTACAGAATTAGTAGAATTACGATTGAATTGGAAGGCATTCAAGGACTGCTTAGGTCTTATATGACGTCTTATGTTTAAGTTTAAAGATTATTATATATACACACACACATCCACACACACACACACACACACACACACACAAATATATATATCTTCATCCACTATTTAAAAATGTAATCGTTTTCAAGTTTATTGCAACAGTCAAGATATAATAAAATAAAATCATGTGGTTACCGAAATTCGCCACAATACAACAGAAAAATTAAATGTAATGCAAAATGCAATAAAATGTAAAACACTAAAAAGAACTATGAATGTCAATGAAGTAGATGTTCAAAATGTTCAGCGTGAACTTCTTGGCAACACCCTAATCTTAAATAAAATTGTCTTCTAACATATCAGGCGTGATCGATCGTTCTTTTAAGTGATTTAAATCAAAATGCTTAGTTTTGTACACAATGCTCTTCACATATCCCCATAAAAAGAGATCTAATAAGGTAAAATCAGGTGATCGCGCTGGCCATTCTATAGATCCTCGCCTCCCTATCCACCTATTGGGAAATATTGCATCGAGGTAGTGCCGGACATTGAGTTGGTAATGTGGTGGTGCTCCATCCTGCTGCAACCATATCGTATTTACTGGAAGGAGCTTGAGGAATTCTTGGATCAGGATCTAAATTTGCCAAACTTGGAATGAAGTAGTGACAACTTTTTTTTATTTTTATTTATTTCAACAACACACCAGGAGGACTTACAGCCTAAATACTATCGTACCATGGGTGTTGACAGGGAGGAAAGAGGCAACTTGTTAATTCTGGACTTGAAGGTTTGGAGGCTCGGAGGAGAAGGAAAAACATGTGCCGGCAAGGAATTCCACAACTTGGAAGTCCTCGGGACAAAAGAGCGGGCATAACAAGAAGTTCTATGTCTGGTGACCTGGACAGTAAATAATTATCGCCATTAAAATTACCCTAAATGAAAATTGGACCAATGATATGGTTTCCAACAATTCCTGCCCAAACATTAACCTTCTGAGGGTATTGCGTGTGTTCTTCTATCATCCAGTTAGGATTCTTCGTTGCCCAGTAGCGACAATTTTTCCGATTAGCATGACCGTCAAGTGAAATAGTGAACTCATGAGAAAACATAACGTCTTCTAATTGGATAATATTGTTATCCAACATGTCCATCATTCGCTCACAAAAATAAGTTCTCCTATCATAATCGTCTTCCATGAGTTCCTGAGTAGGTATCATTTTATAGGGATGCATTTTATTTTCTTTTCATATGTTAACTATCGATGCACGGCTAACATTAAATGTAGTGGATACCTGTCTACCCGATGTTTGTGGGTTTTCCACAAATTCAAGCATCACATCTAATTTGATTTCATCACTCAGTGCATTGGCTGCTTTTTTTATCTGCCCTACATGACCAAACTCGCGAAACTACTTCTCTATTTTACGAATTGTTCCTTGGGATATAGGCGGTAAATCAGGAAATTTCTCATGAACTAGGTGAGTTACTTCATGTTCTGTTCGGGTTTTATCTCCGTAACCAATCATTTGTATAACTATTATTTTATGTATCTCCGTTAATCTAACCATTTTTCAGAATTGAAGTTAACAAAATTCAAACTAAAATTATAATACTAATAATTTAAATGACAACTTATAATTACAAAACAATTTGCTTAGGCATTTTAAACAAACTAACATTGCCTCGAAAACCCTTTAATGTACTTTTAATGGATACAATGTATGCTATGATTTTTGCTTACTTTTTTATCTTCAAGACCTAAACGGGAAATAAGTTTTGAGTATACTAATTACAATATTGTAATAAGTTTTGAGTATTTTAAAGCGAATTTCGGTAACTACATAATTTTATTTTATTCTATCTTAATTGTTGCAATAAACTTGAAAACGATAACATTTTTAAATAGATAATGAACAGACCTTTCAAACGACATATCACAAGCCTATACTTCCCCTTTAAAAAATTGGAGGTTGTACCTGTCATTCGAAGGGGGTTGAAGGTAGGGATCGCATTTTCACGTTGAAAAATGTCAATTCATAATTTAAATTTGACGTGTTTCGGGATTTTTACAATAATGTACAGTAACCGAAATAATGAATTTATTCCATTTGGCTTTTACACACTGTATATAAGATACTGGGGATTCCAAATAGAAGACGCAGATTTTAATTTTCTAGCAACATACGCATGATTAGCCACAGCATCCGATAACTGTCAGTAGCAGGATTGTCAATATGGCTGTAGAACAGCAGCTTTCTGTCAAAGGTAACGCCTAGATCTTTTACATAAGTGACCGGTGTAATAATATTATTATCTAAAAGATAGGGAAACTCATACCATAGTTTCCCACGAGTAAAAGTTATAACACTACACTTATCTAAATTGTGGTAAAGCTGATTTATGCTACAATAATTAGTCAAGTTGTTAAGATCGGATCAGATCAAATCTCTCTGAGGCCTAGGGTTGAACACATTGAGACCTTAGTGACGATCTCCAGCGAGATTTAGGGAGTAGGCAGATTGAGGCCTCGTAATCAAGCTACAGCAACCCAACCCACCTTTGTCCACCGGTCTAAGGAGTAGGCAGATTGGGACCTTAATATTTCCTTACATATTTCCTTTACTTCTTGGGAATTGCTTCAAAACAGGAGCCGAGACGTCGAGTTTTAATAAATTCTGGAGGCGGTTCAGCCCGAGAACCAAGTATATCCTATATATATATATATATATATATATATATATATATATATATATATATATATATATATATATATATATATATATATATATAGATATATATATATATATATATATATATATATATATATATATATATATATATTCATAAACAAGGATTTCCCTATTAGTGAATTCTCGTTCCCCGGAAAAGTTCCCTAAAATTGAAACTGACACTAGATATGGGTCATCGTTTGAAGAAATTTGTTTGAAACTCAAACGTCGCGATTTCTTCATTTGTGATTTCTATCTACGAAAATGTACTACAATGTCATATTCTTATAAAATTTATTTACCATGACATATTTTCTGCGTCGGCTCTTATATCTTTTAAACCATGAAAAAATATTCCCCGAAAAGCACAACTTATGTAAGGTAACTTTAAAAACTTGTTAGCTAGTTTTCAAAGAAATATGTCCCCCCTCAGTCAATGTTAGTGGGGTATGTAACACTTTTGAGGTCATCATGTTATACGGCGTGTTGCTTCTTTTATCATTGCAGCATTATCTACGAAATATATTTCCTTAGCGAGAGCATAACATATTCGTCGCGGTGGTGTGCATATGCGTCCAGTAGCGGCGTCGGGGCGCATGACTCGCCCACAACGTGAGCGTGGCTGGATGGTGATCTGCTAATCACAGTTGGGCAGTCGTGCTCCCGCTTTCCCGCTGAACGACCACGGGTTATCCAGCTTCAGGCGCGCCGTCGTCTTCCTCACGATATTTCGGACTTTGTTTCCACTTCGCCTTACAGGTTCGTTCACCCCCTCTCGATTCTCACCTGGACTATAAGGCTCCCAATGGACCGAGACACCTGATATCCTGACATGTTGCTCTAAGGTGAGTGACAGATAAGTTTTCTCGTTGGATAGCACGTGGTCAAGACATAACAGAATTGCGATAGAAAGATTAATTGATGTCCAGACATGACGTATAATGTAGGCTTTACACTGCTATGTTTCGTAGCATTGGGAACATTTATCATTGTTTTTCTGTTGTTTGGCCAGCCTTGTGAACATCTCATTTGTCGCTCGCTTAACTATTATATTTATCTCTTAGATTAATGCTTTCATATTATAACAGTCTGTTTTTATAACTTCAAATATATATATATATATATATATATATATATATATATATATATATATATATATATATATATATATATATATATAAACTTAGGATCTTGGTGGTTCAGGGGTAAGAACGTGTGCCTCTGAACCGAAGGTACTGGGTTCGATCCCAGGGTACTCCTTTCACCTTTTCAGTACAAACTGTAACGTTAACATCAACCGAGGTTCTGGAATTGTATTTGAGCAAGTTGAATGTCTGTACGTTCCGCCCTTCGGAGGGGGCGTAAAGCCGTCGGTCCCGTGTCCATGCGATGTTGGGCACGTTAAAGATCCTTACCCTCCTTACAGAAAGGCAGAGGTTCGGCAAAATTTCCAGGATAGTGAGGTGAAACTGCTCCCTGGCGTCTGTGATTGGCCATAGTCGCGGAAATAGGCCGACGTTGAAAAAAAAACAACTTCTGGACGCAGCAAGTGCATTATGGTAGTGAATTTTTATAAAAATGTTTTTAATAGCAAACAGGTTTTTTTAAGAAAGCAGGCATCAATCTATATAGTAGAAACAATGTGCCATGTTTCATCAAAATAACTTTATTGTTTGAAAATGTACAAAAATTTCCGAAAGTAAACTTAAATTGTTCCCGACAAAACTGGTTCACTGGTCAACTTCATAGGTTAATAGCAAATTGAGCTATTTAAATTTGAAGGATTTAATGAAAATTCGCTACCATAACGCACTTGCTGCCTCCCGAATTTCTTTTCTTACAAAGATGTATTATATTTCGATGGAAACTGCAAAAATGCAATAACATAGGGAATGTTCGATTAAAAAAAATGAAAATTTGAATCACCAACGACTTATGGGCCAGCCTGTAATTGTGGAAATATTTTTTAACATGTAGCTCAAGACACCCTATAATTAATGTATACAATTTTTTTTTCGTAACTTGCATAATAATGGATATATTGAGCTTTAAAGATATTTTACGAACATTTGACAAAAATTATATACCATTAAACGATAAACTATATAGCCAACACTACTGCCAAAGCATCAGAGAAAGGGTCTATTTGAAATGAATTTTCTGGGAATATTTTAGTAAAATGAAGGACAATGACGATTGAAACTAAGAGTTCAGGCTTTGTAAAGCATTCTTCTTGAGACATTTTCTTTCGATAGCTCATATTAATTTCAGGATCATTGCCTAAATATTACCAATTTTGACATTTTAAATCGCGACTTTGACGTTTTGAGGAAAACCCAAATTTATTTTTCTTCAAATGCCTGTAATTTTGTCCTTTAACCCACAGAGCTAAATTTTGGTAAGTAGCTTACGTATGACGATATGAACTAGCGTAGCAAATTCGGTTGCCCTTACTTTGTTAATTCCGGAGATATAATTTTTTTTTCGAATGAAAACTCAAAATTTTCCCAGAAAATCTCATCCGATTTTCCTCACTAACGAACTTATCCAAGCCATTTACAAAAGGAAGGTATGTGCCAAATTTTGTCAAAATCGGCCCATTATTTTTTGAGATATCGGTGTGATAAATATATATATATATATATATATATATATATATATATATATATATATATATATATATATATATATATATATATATATATATATATATATATATATATATAAATAAATTGAAACTGACCTCGGATATGGGTTCTAGGGGTCCTAGTTCGCGCTCATTTGCAAAAATTTTTTCAAAATTCAAAAGTCGGGATCTCCCCATTAGTGAATTTTTTCTACGAAAATTCACTAAAGATATATATATATATATATATATATATATATATATATATATATATATATATATATATATAGACTTCCCTGTGTTATGGATATTCTAAAATGGTATAAAACATTATTAATATCTCTAAAAGTAATTCACTGTCGACAGTTGAAAGTAAATTTGGAAGTGAAATCAGGTAGCTAATAAATAAAAACAAACAGATTGCGACATTCAGAAAAAAAATATTTTATTTATCACAGATGCTCAAATTGACGGCCATTCTCCCTTATACATGAACGACTTCGTCTTAGGAACGATCCTCTTAGTCTTGTTAGACTGCTTCGTGAAATTTCTTGAGCCTCTGTTCTGATTCTTTGACGTAGCTCCTCCTGATTTCTTATTGCTTTTTCATAAACTTTATCTTTTAGGCATACCCAATAAAAAAGTCTTGTGGATTTAAGTCCGGTGGGCGCGCTGGCCACAAGATTCTAGACGGCCAATCCCCCTGCCTGGTTTTGTCTGATTCAAGTATTGCCTTATCTCCAAGGCAGAGTGTGCTGGGCATCCAACATTTTGAAGCCAAATTGTCCTCCCAGGTTCTAATGGGGTGTCTTCCCGCAGTTCTGGTAAATGATCTTGTAAAAACGCCAAATATGTTTGGTCAATTAACGTAGGAGGCAATTCCATGGGTCACAAACGTGTTCTGTTAAAAATACCGGCCCAGAGATTTATCTTAAATTGATGCTGCGACAAGCACAGATCCTTTCTGAACTGATGTTGATTTTCAATTTTCCAACTATGAAAGTTGTGAAGGTTCATGTGCCCATCATTTTAACTTGCCGACTCGTCACTCCATGTAACTTTATAGAAGAAATTGGGATATTGTGATTTTTCTTAACATAATTTTGCAAAATCGCTTGCGCTTTGCGTAGTCTCGCGGTTCCAACACTTGGATCCTCTGAATATGGTAGGGATGGTAACCATACCTTTTTAAAATTCTATGAGTAATAGACCTTGGGACACCAGTTCGTCTGTGTACTTTCCGCTTCGAGGTACCAGGTTCTTCGATAACAGCATCTTCGTCTGCAGTTCGCGGTCGTCCAGTTCGATCAACACGATCGATGCCAGGCATTCTACCACCGCTGTAGGCGTTATGGGTTCTTATGAACACGCGGTAATGTGGATGTTGTCGGTCTGGGTAGCGCTGCGGATAAATCCTTGCCGTTCGCCTGGAGCTGTAAACCACATCACATCTGATAGGCAAGAATCGTGCCTTTCCATAAATAAGATGCTTGTCCGCATACTCTTGTTGGGCGTAATTCACTTGATTTTCCATTGTATCAAAAATCCAGAGTAAAACAAAGTCCGTTAGTGAATTAATTTATCGAGAATGTGCCTAACCTGCAGTTTTCACCTTTTCGTTGTCACTTAATTGGCGCCGGTGAAGGTCCTTTTTCAAATTTCGAAATAGGTAGTAGGGGGGGCATATTTGGACTACACTGAGCGTGATCAATTTTTACGAAACCTCAGTAACGAATTGCGCCTTGTGCAATTCCAGCAGTGTATTTTCATGGATCAATCACACGCCTCTGTTCAGTCTCACGTCCTTTCTTCCGAATATTTTGTCGTAGTTTATGCAAGGGTATTACATAATATTCCCTGTTGACTGTGGTATTACATTCTTTAAAGTCTATGAGAAGAATCGCCTGACAATCCCCAAAAAAAAAATCGGGACGGCACAAGTGCGTTATAGCAGCAAATTTTCATAAGAATTGTACACTATTATTATACGGCATATTAGTAAAGTTAATACTCTAAACTTACACAAACCTTGAAGATCGATTTTATAGGTCCTAGTACGTGCACATTTAAAAAATTCTTTCCAAACTGTTACTATCGATATCTCTCTATTATCAAAAAAATCTTGCGTTTTAACTCCATTTGAGAAAAATGCCCAAAACTCAATTTTCTATGAAAGTAAATAACAAAATTTTGCTTTATCTGTTAATAGTGTAAGTCTTTTTAAAATAAACGTATTACAAATGTCATTACAGTTATACAGAAGTTTTCCAGAATGAAACTTAATTTTTTTTAATTTTTTTTTATTTGGAAGTTTAAAGTGTCTTAACATCTAAGGTCATTGACACTATTGGTACATTTTGTTTCGCTAATTAAAGTATCTGTAATCAAATGCTATCAAATAGTGAGGATTGTCTTAAAAAACAGAGTAAATTAGTCACATTTGGCTCACTCAAGTCAAGAATTTGGGCTAGTGTTTTCCCATTTAGGTATTCGAGTCTTGGATTGATATATAGTGGACATTCTTGAAGCACATGGTTAACAGTAATCACTCTGTCACATATTTCACATTGTGGTTGTTGTTGCTGGATAAGTAGGTATCCATGGGTGAACTTACAATGGCCAATACGAGTTCTTCTGATAACGACTTCTTCCCTGCGTGTTAGACTTGGGAGCGTCTTTGGGGTCACTGATGTTTCAATCTTGCAAAGTTTGTTGTCAAGGGATGACCAGTAGGTTTGCCATTTGGCTTTAGAACTTTCTTTAATATTGGCAATAAGGTCTGAATGGGTTTGTATGGGTATTATTGTTTTTTCTAGTATCGCATTCCGTGAGCATTCGTCAGCGTTTTCATTGCCTAAAATGCCACTGTGGGAAGGTGTCCAGATCAGTGTGATTGACTTGCCAGCATGATAGAGACCGTGAACGCTTTCTTGTATTTGAATTACTATAGGGTTTCTTGCATAAAGCGATGCAAGTGAATTAATAGAGGTTAAAGAGTCTGTGCACACTAAAGCATTTTTGTATGGGAAGTCGATGAATGTGTGGACTGCCCTCTTTATGGCAAATAACTCTGCTGTGTAACTGCTACACTCTGATGATAGGTGATACGCCTCTGTTTTGAGGGGAGCTATAACACCGCTTCCTACACCCCGTGTGCTCTTTGATCCGTCAGTATACATGATCAGGTCAAATTTATATTGTGATATAGTATCCTGAAATAATCTATTCACACTGTCGGTATGCAAGGAGTCTGTGTTACAAGTTGTGAGACTGGTGTCTGTATCTGGTAATCTAATAATCCATGGCGGTATTTGTCCATTTCGCAGCGGTAATGTTTCGCTGAAATTGAGTGTTTGGTGATATCCTCTGATATGTTGAACAATCGACAGTGGCACAAGGGAGTTAGTCTGAGATCTGTTGGTATCCGACTGAGATACTAGATGGTAAACTGGGTTTTTTGGGTCTGCCGAAATTTTCGCCGAATATTGTAGTAGCGCTGCTTCTCTTCGCAGCCAGAGGGGTCTTTCTCCACATTCTCGATACAGGCTGTCTGTAGGGCTTGTTCGGAAGGCTCCTGTTATTATCCTTAAGGCATGATTTACAATCACATCCAGAGGTTTCAGAACTGATTTTGTTGCTGTTGCATAGATAATTTGGCAGTATTCAATTTTTGATCTAATTAAGGACCTAAAAATGGAGAGCAGCACTGTCTCATGGGCACCCCAGTTCTGATGTGCTAGAGTTCTCAAAAGGCCAAGCGCCTTTATACAGTCAGCTTTGAGTTGGTTGACATGAATCTTCCAACTTAGTTTAGAATCATACGTTATGCCCAAAAATTTATGTGCCTTGACTTCTTCCAACGACATTCCTCTGATTTTGGGGGCACATCTGACAGCATTGTCGCATTTTTTTGAGAATACCATAAATTTGGTTTTGGTGGAGGAGAAATTGACGCCACTATGATCGGACCACACTTCCAATTTTTGGATGGCATTTTGGATAAGTTTGCAGGTCGATATGACATTTTTCCCTCTGCAGTAAATAACTAAGTCATCTGCAGAAACTTAATTCATATTTAGAAAAGTAAAGTATCTGCCAAATTATAAACGTAGCAGTTATTTTTCCTTATTAATCCCCAATATGATTTCGTTTTAGTCAACCTAATCAAACCGGTCTTTTCAATATCAACAATAACAAAATGTCTGCTGAAAATTATAATTTCAGATTCAAAGGTGACAAAGTTATTCATGCGTTTTCAACAAAATGAGAACTTGTTTAAAACACATGAAATCTGTGCACTATTGTTTCTCCAAATGTCAAAATATAACATACATTCATCAAGCTGGATCCGATCACGCAAACTTCTGCGTAGAAGGGCAGCCTGTGTAGAGGACCAGCACGCTTCCACTGGGCTATCGGCTAGTACGTCAACTAACGTTTTGTTTACATGATACTTGAGACAGGCTTTATGAAATATATAAGTGTAAGTATAGTGTAAGTCTCTTTAAAATAAACTTGTATTACAAATTTCATTACAGTTATACAGAAGATTTTCAGAATGAAACTTAATTCATGTTTAGAAAAGTAAAGTATCTGCCAAATTATAGCAAGTACTAATTACTAACCTTACTGACACTGACAGAAATATATATATATATATATATATACCTGATCTTACTTCTAAATTTACTTTCAATCATCGACAGTGAATTACTTTTAGAGATATTGATAATGTTTTATACCATTTTGGAATCTCCATAAAACAGGAAAGTTTTTGAAATTACGAGTCAGTAAATTTTACTGAAGCTTTTTCTGTGCGGAGGTTTATTCCAAATTAAAAAAAAATGCGGAAGAAAAGTCCGATTTTCAATTTTTTTCCTTCCGATTTTCTAAATAATAACACAAAATATTTCTGATTTATTCGATAACGCCATCATTGAGGATTAACATGCACAAAAATCACATTCGGGAAATGTTTTTTCTGAATGTGGTGGGGCAAAACTCCTTAAAATTTGAAAATTTTCAGTTTTCATAAAATTGTCAGTATCTTGAAAACCGTAAACTTTTTGATAAGATCATAAAGGTTTTCTTAAAGGGCTTGAGCCGGCCTCTCTTCGTGTGACATTTGGTTTACGACTTTTGGGACATGCTGTATATATATATATATATATATATATATATATATATATATATATATATATATATATATATATATATACAGGTTGGTCCGTATTTGTATATCGCAAAGTACATCACGGCCATAAGCATGAAAGAATATTAAACTTTTCTTAATGCACTTTTGATCAGTTCGGTCTATTTGCAGAGATACGGCCCTGGAAAGTTCTTAAGAAAAATTAAAAATTTTATGATAATTCTGAAATGGTTCCGAATAAGAGCTTGAAACCTGCAAGCTTAATTAGGGTCACTAGAAGACTCAATTCAATAGTACTATGTAAAAACTGGAACCTGTGATGAGCACTAATAAGTACACTTGGAGAACCCAAATCACCACAACACATATTTCAGAGACCTTACGATCGTTTCGTTGACCATGTCAACATCTTCAGAGAAAGAAATAATCTAAAAATAAATACAAGGTAGTTAGTAGTTTACTTTTAGATTTTTTCTTTCCCTGAAGATGTTGACATGGTCAACGAAACGCTCGCAAGGTCTCTGAAAGATGTGTTGTGGTGATTTGGGTTCTCTAAGTGAAGAAGGAAAACGCATTTATTCTATAAAATACCCCAATAGACGTCAACCAGATAGACGAATATTTTACCGAGTCGATCGAAGTTTCCGTTAAAATGGGATTGCGAAGCAAAATAGTAATGCCGAAAGACCACGAACTAGAAGAACACCTAACAGGAAAAAAAAGGTTTTGAACCTCATTGAAAATAATCCTAGGGTCAACTCTAGACGAGTGAGTAATATTATTGGCCAAATATCTCACCAAAATGTTCTACGTATACTAAGAGAGCACCACTTATGACCGTTTCACATCCAACCAGTCCAGACATTACATGAAGGAGATAATGTTGCAAGACTAAACTTCTACAGATGGTTTCTTCAAAAGTTTGAGGAAAATAACTTCTTTATTAACACTGTATTATCGACTGATGAAGCTATGTTCACCAACAACGGCGTGTTTAATATTCACAATGAACATGTATGGTCGGTGCAAAATACACATATTTTTTTTACAAGTTCATCATCCGCGTAGATTTTCAATAAACCTGGGACTGATGTTGTGGGCGATTATCTATTCGGACCCATAAAGTTACCGAATAGGGTGAATCCTTCGATGTATCAAGAATTTCTTCAAGAAACTTTACCACAAATTCTTGAAAATATATAATATAATAATGCAAATGTAAGATTTACAAGATGGCCATCCAGCCCACAATGCCAGGGTAGTAAGAGAGTGCTTAAGAACCATGTGCCAAAATCAGTGGATAGGTAATCGTGAACCCGTTCACTGGCCGCCTAGATCCCCAGACCTAAATCCTAGTGATTTTTGTGTATGGAGGATACGCTAAAAACTTAGTTTATGCAACATAATCATATAGTAGAGAAGGGCTTTGCAAAAAATTGAATTCGAATCTATTAGAAATATCCCCTTGATATTTCAAAGAATAAAATGGAACTGGAGAAGGCGAGCAGAAGCTTGCCCACAGTCTGATGGCGAATATTTTTAACAATTATTGTTATTTGTAGTGTTATCATCGTAACCTTGTTTGTAGCTAATTTTGTCAATACATTTATTAATATGTAATAGTTTGAGGATTATGTTATTTTATTTGAAATGTTCCGTTACCTTATCGGGAAGAAATTGCACAGATACAGTAAACTGCAGTTACCTCGAAAATTGCACCTTATACAAAAAAATCATAAGAGATTCTTTTTAGCCAATAGACTACTTTTTTCAAAAAATATACAGGCTGGTCACAAAAAGCACAATATATAATATATATAATATATTATATAATATTGTAGATCTTAATCCAAAACTTAAAATCATATCTGACCAATTTAGTATCTAAATTTGTTTCGATTACATTAAAATCGGTTAATACTCTTGAATCACTGTTCATTAATAAGTTTTTAGCAGGAAACAAAAGCGTGTGGGCACCTTAACTATTCAGAAAGTTAAAATAGAATTCCGCTAAACTATCTGTTAAATATTGATCTAGCTGCTCTGATTCTACGCATCGTAAAGAATTTGTAATTAAATTTGCAGCCTTTGTTAAAACAAACGGGGACGGCGACAGTAAGTTCCCGCGTTATAAATAAAATAATATGCAAACACTGCATATTGTCCTACTTTACAATATTTACTAATAATATATATTTTATGGATGGTCTTCAATTAAGAGACTGTAATATCGCGTTACCAGTTTAATAGGTAATACATAATAATAAAGTTATGGTAATGAAATCATAAAATTTTGAGAGTATACTTTACACTTTGTCACAAATATATATTTTGTAATGGAAACGAGAATGGAAGTCCTCGTATAGAAATACTTTTGCATAGAAATATGTTTCAGACTATTCTGAACGCAAAAAGAAATCTAGAAATCGTGTCTGTGTAGATGTATGTAGAGCGATTTTCGAAACACGACAACTTTAGAAATCCTCAAGTTAATGACTTCGTTTTTGATATATGCCATCCCTGAAAACATGAAATAAAGTGGTTACAGAACCACCACATCGAAATAGTGCTAGACGATCCGTTCCATTATCAAAATAAAAAAATGCTTTGTTATTAGTCGAGCTGATTGTTGTATAACATATATGTATATATATATATATATATATATATATATATATATATATATATATATATATATATATATATATATATATAGGGTGGCGCGTTGAAAACGAAACAGACCGATTTGCGTCCAGAGAATTTTTTTAAGAAATGCTGAAACACGTCAATTTTAATATTTAGGGGGACATGTCTTGACATAAAACTCAACGTTGTCACATCAACCCCTTAAGGGTGGTGATAACAACCCATATATTTTAAACAGGGAACATCGGGCAAGTGTTACATCATTTGAAAGCACTTTCTTTTCTGAATTCAGCACACAAATTTTTTTGGAAGTTTTATGAACTCGTTTTGAAATTATTTACAGTTGGATTTGCAAGAACGTATTGTGATAAGAAATGCACAAATTAGTAAATTTTTCGTAAAAAAAAACTAAAAACAAAACCAAACGTTCAAAAATGTTTATTCAGTTATGTAAGTGTTCAAATTGTTGAGCACCAGCTTCCATACAAAAGTACAAATTTTGTTCAAAACGAGCTGTGACATTCTGGAGCATTTGTGGAGTAATTAGACGGCATTCTTCAACAATGCGTCATCGTTACTCCACCCATTCCAAAATTACTGTGCCTTGAACTAGTCTCCACAGCGATTGGTAGGGTGAAGTTTTATATTGCTCTGTCTCCGGTCTAGACTGACCACAACGCAAACGTATTATAGTTAAGCCTTGGTTTGAACCAACTGCTGTTGAGATGACCTCATCGACAGGAAAATTTAACTGTGACCTTCACGGTCAAAAATATATTGGAAACTATGCAAAATTTGCAAACGTTGAAAGCTAGTTGGCTAAAGAGATCGCAAAACTTTAGATATTCACTTGAAACTGCATTATAAACTTCACTGTGCCGGAAGAAGAAACCGTCACTGTTTAAGTTACATTTACTTAAAAACGGATTATTAGCTTCTACAAAAAACGAGATTAAACATTTTTTGCACCTACTGACAACTATTTTAAGCGATATTAAAGTTAAAAGATATTCAACCACTTTTCTAAGTTAAAAAGTCCCACAGCACTCTTCACGGTGTTAACTCGCTGCTCCCTGGTGATCAAATCCCAGAATGCAGGCATTCGAACCGGCCTCGCTTGCTGGTTTGGCGAGTTTTATTTTCAACGGTCGTCCGTGACCTCTTTCTAGCTTATTATGTTGGAAGGAGATAGAGCGAAAGATCTATCTTTCGTAGCGTACCTACGCCGTGTTCGTGGTCCAACAGTCTTCTATTGCATCATCATGACGTCAGCCTCTGTTAGTCACCGAGAGTTCCAGAACAATACGGAGTTTTTCCTCAATAAAATAATTACGTCTTTCGATATTTTAGTTTTGACGTATTTAAAAGGAACGCAGTACGGATGTTACAATATAAAAGTTGTTAGCGATTTTTGTAACTAAAACTTGAATTGCCTTTTGGAGATAAAGTTACCTGTTACTATTTAAACTTCTTGGGGTTTTTATTTAGGTATTTAACGTAGTAACGATGATAGATAAAAAGTGATCGTTACAACAGTCTCCAAAATATTTTAGTTATAATGAGCGGTCAGTGATACATTCAGTTGAAAATTTTCAGATTCCAAATCCCAATATTAATTCGAAAACTTCTAATGCACGCCTTACGTGGGACAGCCTATACAGACCGTCTCATACCATTTGTATATGGTATATACACATATACCATATACAAATCTAAAGGTATAAAATTTCACCCGGATCATCGTTTTGGTTGCTAGCGGCTCTAACTTGCGCTCAGCTGAAGGCGTTTTTCCAAAGTCTTACCATAGATATTTAACATCAGAATATTTTTTAATTAGAATTCTCTAATAACTATTGCCATGTCATTATCTAAATTAAATGATGGTAACAAATAGACTTTTATGCAAGAATGTGCATTTTTATGAAATACAATTGACTTTTGTAAGGATTTTTCCAAAAAAAAAAATTCACTTTCACTTTATTTATTCCTCACTTTAGGAGCCACTGCATTGTTACCGGCGTTGTAAAACTATATTTTGTTTCAACCAATCGGTTAGGTAGAAAGTGGTTAAATTCTATTTGTAAGAGTTGGCCTATTAAACATACTGACAATGTGTAGGTAAATAAAAGCTTTTAAAAAATAAACTTTTTCGCAAATTAAAATTTTACAACTTAACTACATTTGAAAGTTCCCTACTAAAATCATATTTACGTTCAGTATAACTTTTATAACTGGCATGAACATCTCCGTGTTGTATAAAAACCGGACAATAAATAAACACTTATCCTGATTGTATCTGAGGGAGCACATACAAAAGTTTCCAGTGTGAAGTGACTTGCTAGAAAATGTGCGAAATTGGCCATTGAAAAAAATACGGTTGCTGCTCCACTCAAGATGAACGACTTATTGATTTTGTGTTTGTAAAAAATTCTTTATTTCGTCCAAATAAGATTGGATATATTCTCTAGACTCTAGATAAATAGAAAACATCCTCCAATTTTATTCTAACACGTCCCGTCACTTTTTCCATTATCCCTTTTTGTGCCTTGGAAACACAGTCAGATATTTTGCAAAGTTCAAATGTTGCAAAATTTGGCTGCTAGGCTTTTGCAAAGCTAGGGTGCTTTAAATAACATATGTATTACAAAATCACTCAGGTAGGTAGTGTGTTAGAAGAAACGAAGTTGGCGAAATATTCTATTAGAGAATTTTCATTAAGCAAATTTACTAACAGAGAGGTATCGATGGTAAGACTTTTGGAAAATTTCTTCAATTTCTTAAATTCTTCGAATTAGAGCTTCTAGAACCCAAATCCATAGTCAGTTAAAATTATATATATATATATATATATATATATATATATATATATATATATATATATATATATATATATATATATATATATATATATACAGGCTGGCGCATTGAAAACGAAACAGACCGATTTGCGTCTAGAGAATTTTTTTTTTTAAGAAACGCTCAAATATGCCAATTTTAATATTGAGGGAGACATGTTTTGACATAAAACTCAACTTTCTCACATCAACCCCTTAAGGGTGGTGATAACAACCCCTATATTTTAAATATGGAACATAAGTCGAGTGTTACATCACTTGAAAGCACTTTCTTTTATAAATTCAGCACACAATGTTTTTTGGAAGTTTTATCAACTCGTTTAAAAATTATTCACAGTTGGAATTGCAAGAACGTATTTCATTCATTGTGATAAGAAATGCACTAATTAGTCAATTTTTCGTTAAAAAAAACTAGAAAACAAAACCAAACGTTCAAAAATGTTTATTCAATTAAGTAAGTGTTCAAATTGTTGACCACCAGCTTCCATACAAAAGTACAAATTTTGTTCAAAACGAGCCCTGACATTCTGGAGCATTTGTGTTGTTAGACGGCATTCTTCAACAATGTGTCGTTGCAATTCTTTTAGAGACTCCAGTTCTGTTGCCAAAATTATACTCTTTAAATGGCCCCATAGAAAGAAGTCTAAAGGAGTTAAATCCGGTGATTTAGGAAGCCACTCAATAGCACCTCTACGCCCAATCCATTGCTCTGGAAACTCTCTGTTCAAAAACTTTCTAACACGTTGTGAAAAATGCGGAGGAGCTCCATCTTGTTGAAACACTAATTGATTTTCTTGATAGCGATAATCATTTTCAACAATGTCAATTAGTAGAAGGTAAACGATATCTTCTAGTAACTCCAAATACGTTTCGCCACTCAAATTGCCATCAAGAAAAAATGATCCGATTAAACTTCCTGAAAATTTTTAGGCTTATTATCTGCCCAATAACGACAATTATGACGATTAACTGTAGAGTTTAATAAAAACGTACACTCGTCTGAAAAACAGATATTGAACAGAAAGTGCCCGTTATCAGCTATTCGTGCAGTCATAACTTCACAAATCTCCAGCCGCCGATCAAAATCATCTTCGTTCGGTTGTTGTACAAGATGAATTTTATACGGGTGAAATTTATGATGCTTTAATATTCGCTGAATAGTTCTTCTTTTGATGTTTGAAACAGTGGCCAATTTTCTCGTGCTCAAAGTTGGGTCTGCAGAAATTTGTCCTAAAACTTTAAACTCAGTTAGTCACATTTCTAAATTCACGTTCAGGATTCCGTTTTTTGTTGACTACTGAACCACTTTGTCGAAACTTTGCAACTAACTCCAAAATGTTTTTTCTGTTAACATGTCTGTTCAGATGTCTTTCATTAAACAAATTTGCAGTACGTTTGGCACAGTCATCGTTTTTGAAAAAAATAGTAATTATTTCAACTCTTTCTTCTATAGAATACACCATTGTGAAATTAATTTTCGGTAGTACTATCAAGTATCAAACCGACCGATAAACTGAAATAATAAACAGCATTTCTCTCATTCCGATAAGAAATGTTTTGATAGTCAATTTTTTGTTTACAAACCAACAAAACATTGACTATCAGCAGATTTCTTATCGGATTGAGTGAAATGCGTTTTTGCATCTTCAACTGTGAATAATTTTTGAACGAGTTGATAAAACTTCCAAAAAAATTTGTGTGTTGAATTCAGAAAAGAAAGATCTTTCAAATGATGTAACACTCGACCCATATTACATATTTAAAATATAAGGGTTGTTATCACCACCCTTAAGGGGTTGATGTGACAAAGTTGAGTTTTATGTCAAAACATGTCCTCCTTAATACTAAAAATTCTCTGGACGCAAATCGGTCTGTTTCTTTTTTAATGCGCCACCCTATATATATATATATATATATATATATATATATATATATATATATATATATATATATATATATATATATATATATATATATATATATATATATATATATATATATATATATATATATATTTATAAATTGTAACGGACCTTGCTTTTGGGTTCTAGGGAAGACATTTCTTCAAAAGCTTTTCATCGTGACCTCTCTATGAACGAATTTTTAATAATGCAAATTCGCTAAAATACTAGAGATCAAATAAGATAAACTGAAAGAAAGCTCCACGACCCTATACCGTCGCATTGGTTTGTTATCAAAATGTTAAACATTAAACCAACAATGGATTTGCAACTTTTTAAAATAAGAGCCTCGGTGGTTTAGTGGTAAGAACGTGGGCGTCTGAACCGAAGGGTACTGTGTTCGATCCCAACGTTCTTTCACTTTTTCAGTACATACTGTACAATTAACATCAACCGGGGTTCTGAAAATGTATTTCAGGAAGTTGAATGTCTGACGTTCCGGCCTTCGGAGGGGGCGTAAAGCCATCGGTCCCGTATACTTTCGATGTTGGGCACGTTAAAGATCCCTACCCTTCTTATAGAAAGGCGGAGGTTCGGCAAAATTTCCAGGATAATGAGGTGAAACTGCTCCCTGTCGTCGGTGATTGGCCTAATGCCTAGTTCTTAATATTAATACACGGTGTGATCAAACCGTAACATGATTTTCATTGCAGAGTTCTTAACTAGAGCTTGTACAGGGCTTTCATTAATTCCCGAACCCCACGGGACCGCTTAAGTTAGGCAACCCGGCATACACGATTGTACAACCTGAATTAATGAAATCCCTAAGATGCCAGTGTTGTCTCATATTTCACAAGTATCTCACCGCAGTAAGTTTTGTTTTGTGCCGTTTTATTAAATCGTTCTAAAAATACCTGGGTAAAGCTGCAATTTAAGCAGAACCCTCCACCTCAACCTCCTGACTTGCCCTGACCATCAGGTTGCCTCATTAAAACTGGGGGAAGGAAAGTATACACTTATATATGTACACATTATGCTCACATGACCTTGATGTGTGCCAGAGTTAATTACCTCATGGCTTTCCTTCCCCCAGCTTTTTAATTAGGGAAACCGATGGTCGGGGCAGGTCAGTAGGTTGAGGTGAAGGGTTCTGCTTAGATTGTACCTTTACCAAGGTCTTTTTTGTAACGATTTAATAAAACGGCACAAACAAAACTTACTGCGGTAAGACACTCGTCATATTTCCTTTGGGGTTTTATAAAAAATATAAAAATTATAATTAGTTGAAACAGTAAATGTCTCAAATGTTTTTATTATTTAGTGTTTTTAACAGCAAGTCCTTTTATGTATGGTTTATTGTTATTGATTGTTAAAAAAATTAATTAAAAACATAGTAAAATATTACTTTTTTGAGCGCCAATGGACTGAATTGTCAATTGATTTAGTAACTTTAGGTTCCCTATATCATATTACACTAAGAGAGAGACAGAATCCGGTCACGTGGGGTTCGGGAATTAATGAAAGCCCTGTATTTTTATCTGAGAATATTTTCTAGGACCGTGACAATAATAATTGTGTGAGTGTAATGTGATAATCGTGCTGTGTGGTAATCGAATGTTGGAATTGTATCGGTTACCAACCAAGGGGTACTTATCTGGAGTATAATCCCGTCTTTCTCTTGAATCGGGACGTGTTTCAGCTTCAGTTTACTGATAACCGAGACAATGTGGAGCTGTAAACTGCGGCAAGATACCACAAGCGATACTACGGCATTAAATTTACATTTATTGTGTCTTGAACCTAACAAATCTGTGGATTTACTTGTTTTCTGTTCAGATTGACACCAAATAATGGAAAATAACCCGATTTAATAGATTTTTCTACAGTTAAAGGCAATATATCTCTGATTGTTTTCCTGTCTGTTTTTCTGTATAGTATAGCATCTTATTGCGATTAATTATACAAGGTGAGTCAAGTATTGAATGAAGTGTTTCTTTAATTTTTTTGAATAAAATGTATATAGTATATAATATATTAGATGGTTACTAAGTATGTGCATTTTAAAATTATTTTGGACCGCGCAGATTGTGCCAAAAAATCAGGACAGTACAAAGTTTGTATTAGCGAATGTTCATTAAGAAAAATTCGCTAATAGTCCAGTCGAGCGTGTGCGTTCTGTGCCGTGGCACGGTTTCGTGGTGCCGCTATAATTCAGTGTATATATATACAGTTGTATATATAATTAATACAGTGTAAAGAGATTTGAGAAATAAGGAAAATACGAAAATGAGAACAAATACTTTGAGCTTAGAATTTATTGATATGGAAAACAAGTTATCAGCTTATGAAATACACATATTTATACAGGACAAATTAAAATTACAAGCAGAGGAAGTAATCTCGATCGGAATCTACGGGTATAAGATAATGTTAAAAGTAGCATCTGAACATATTCTTGAAAATATTTTTGATAAATGGGAAGATAAACTAGAATATACTGACATGAATGGAAAATCCTACAAGATAAAAATTACAAATGAAAGTCAAAAAAATATTGTGAAAATTCATAGAATTCCAATAGAGGTTCCTGAGTATGAGATTAAAAAAGCTTTAGCTACTTACGGGGTAGTCGAGGAAATAAAAAATGATAGCTGGAAAAACCTCCCATATAACTGTTATAACGACACAAAAATTATAAAAATGGAAATACACAGCAACATCCCTTCATATGTACGCATCATGGGAAGACAATACTGGACGACATATTTAGGTCAGCCCAAGACATGTAGACGTTGTGCCTCGACAGAACATGAAGCAAGAGATTGTCATTACTCTCCAGACAACAGAATAAGGGCAGCAAACAATTATGCCAGCGCACTATCTGGATATCTCAAGCGACAGTATTTAGCTGATAGGGAGACAATGCAAGACAACTTCACAACCCTGAAACCTAAGGAAGCAGGTGCTCCATCCCAGAACGACAACCAGATAATAAATAGTAAGAAAGAAGAAAAGAAGGAGAAAACAAAAACAGATACCAGTGATGCTCGCATTGTTATTCAACAAGATATCGAATTACATGCAGAAGAAGAGAACAACAAAGAAAACAACACCATAACTAAAGGGGGCAAATTGAATACGAAAAAAGAAACTAAAATTTCGGAGCAAGAAAATATCCAACGAGAAGGTGCATGGCAAACTGTACATGGAAAGAAAAGGGGAAAGGGAGACTCTAGTGACTCAGGTGGCGAAAATAGTGCTAAGCAGGTTACCAAGAAAATAAACCGCAATGATGGAATTGAAAATATATTGTCAACTGAAGAGGCTCGTCCAGAACAGCTGCTGAGGTTATCGTCAGAGGAATCAATACAATAGACGTGAGTGTTTACATATTCTCAACACCTCTTTAACAATATCATTAGCAGACAGTCATAATATCTAATATGCCAGGCAATCCAGACTACAGTGTTTCATATATTGTGTGTACTATAAATATTTGTGCAATTAATTCTGAACTTAAGAAATCAATGTTAAGAAGATTTATATTGCGTAACAACATAGACATAGTTCTTTTACAAGAAGTAGCCATTTCTGACTTTAGCTTTATTTCCGGTTACAGTGCTATTGTAAACGTCAATGAAAACATGAGAGGAACAGCGATATTAATAAGGAAAAATATCAGATACGAAAATATTATATTAATTGAATCTTCTAGAGGAATTAGTGTAAATATTTTTGAGTACAAAATCATTAACTTATATATGCCAAGTGGATCACAGAATAAATTACAAAGAGAAAAATTGCTCAGCGAGGAATTTTATATACTTTTGGCTAACCCACGTAAATACATTATTATGGCAGGGGATTTTAATTGTATAACCGACCGCAGTCAATGTTCTAACATAAACTACAATAATACTTGTGTAACGCTAAAAAGAATAATTGAAAATTTTAAACTAGAAGACGCGTGGACATTGCATCACAAAACAATACCTGGATACACATATTTTCAGCAAAACACTGGCACAAGACTTGACAGAATTTATATAACAGAAAATTGCAAACAGTTTGTTGGAAAAAGTGACCTTCATACTACCCCATTCACCGATCATCGTGGTGTACAAGTTACAGTGAAAATGACTAGAAATCTCATTCCAGTAGAAAAAAATCCGGTGTGGAATTTGAACAACTACATACTAACTAACGAAGAACTCTCAGATTTATTGACTATTGAATGGACTAACTGGACTAAAAGCAAAAATAAGTATAAGAACACTTTAGACTGGTGGATTAAGTATGCGAAACCAAAACTACAGGCTTTTCTGAAGTGGCAAGGATGTAGAATTTTTAAAGAGAAACAAAAAATAATCGAATTTTACCAAAGCTGTTTAAAAAACTTAATGGAAAAAACACCTAATTGTGAAACCTACCAAGAAATAAAAAGGTACAGAGCACTCATTATACAAAAGCAAAAAATTTTGTTGGATGAAATGAAACTTAATGTCAAGAATACATATATGTTACAAAACGAAAATATATCCTTATTCCATATAATGAAAATAAAACAGTATAATACTGAAATACAAACACTTAAAGATGATGAAGACACAGAGCTTACAGATACAAGTATTATAAACGATTATATTAAGAATTATTTTGAAAATCTTTACTCAGAAAATATAAGTTCTACTGGTGAAACATACTGAGCAAGAGATAATGAATTTAAATCAAATAAAAAAGTAACAGATGAAACAAATCAGCAGCTTATCAAAGAGGTTACTGAAAAAGAAATAGAGCTAGCATTGAAAAGTAGCCCAAAAAACAAATCTCCAGGAATTGATGGAATTACTAGCGAATTTTACTTAAAATTTTGGAAGCTAATTAAAACCGAAATGACAGAAATTATGAACAATATGATGCAAAATAGAGAAATTCCAAACGAAATGAAGGAGAGCGTTCAAATTCTAATCCCTAAGACTCCGAATCCAGTAACAATAAAAGAATACAGGCCACTGTCGTTATTAAATTACGATTATAAACTGTTTATGAAAATTCTAAAGAGCAGAATCAACGAATCTTTAGGTGACATAATATCCGAGGCTCAGACAGGTATTTCAAATAGAAACAATAATATTATAATGGGGGTCATTCGACTTAGAGAAAAAATTGCTAAACAGAACAAGGAACAGGCTCAAGAAATTTTAGTGTCATTAGATTTTGATCATGCTTTTGATCGTCTAGATCACAAATTTTTATGGTATGCCCTAGAGGAACATGGTTTCAGTTTATACTTTATCAATATTCTAAAGAAATTGTATGAAGGCAGCACGACAAGAATAAAGAATGGAAACAAGATATCATCCCCATATAATGTAAATAGGGGAGTTCGTCAAGGATGCCCTATGTCAATGCTGTTGTATACTTTGGCAATTAATCTTTTGATAGTGAGGCTGCAAGAAAAGAATATGGAAATAAGTGCGTATGCTGACGATCTCACAATAACCTTACAAGAAAATCAATTAGAACAAGCAAAACAAATAATCGATAGATTTTGCCTACTATCCGGACAGAAATTAAATATAAAAAAATGCAAAGCGCTGAAAATTGGACCAGACAATAGAAGTGGAACAACAAGAAGGTATGAATGGTTTACTTTTGAACAAAACGTTAAAATATTAGGTATCGTTTTCAACAAAAATATTAAAGATATGGTAAAAATAAATTGGTCCAAAGTCACAAGTAATATCTACCTAATAACAAATCAGAATAGGCACAGAAATTTTAGTTTATTGCAGAGGGTGGCTTTTATAAACACCTATGTACTGTCTAAAATGTGGTATGTCAGCCAGGTTTTGCCGATTCCAAAAATGGTTGCTAAGCGTATAATATCGATGTGTGGGTTTTTTATATGGCAACGAACAATTGGGAGAGTAAAACGTGCTCAAATTATACTGCCGAAAAAGTTGGGTGGATTAAGTTTAATAGATCCACTAACCAAAGCAAATGCCTTTTTGATAGCCAGAACATTGAGATTCTGGGAATTATACTCAAATAGCAGTTATATTTCAATGTTAAACAAAGTAGCAAACCCACCTGACAAGAATTCACCTTTATTTAGAAATGCACCGCATCTAAAAAGAATTATAATGGAAGCTGCGTACATAGATCCAGATCTTCTCAAAAACGACACAATAAATGTTAAAAACATATATAAAGAACTAGTAAAAAGGGAACAGGAAAGAGTGACAGAAATACAAAAACTGAAAGCTATATATCGAAATGTGTTTGATAAAAATCTAAACCATCATATGAAAAGTGAATGCTATAAATTTATTAACGACGTGATTATAACTGATGCATATTTATTTAAAATTGGATTAAGTGATACCCCAAGTTGTAAGCAATGTAATTACATAAACGGCGACAAACTACATTTGTTTAGCTGCAACAACAATATGACAGCCATATCAGGATATGCGGTTGCAGTTCTAAATGCATTTGATGGATCGAACGCAAAGCTAGAAGATTATCTAAGTTTTAGCTTTAAATGTGGGAAGAAAGCCAGTTTTATCATGTTAATATTGGCAAAGCTGATTGATTTTGCTTCTCACAGTAGCGATTGGTTAAATTTGCAATTTTTTAAGGAAGAAATAAAATATTTAATAAATAAAAGCCGGCATAAATATCCAGCTGAGTATGAAGATATAATATTGTGTTTGTAAATAGAGAAATAGGGAAAAGAGGAAGAAAATAACAAAAAATAAGAAAGCGGAATTTGAAAACTTTATGGCATAGAAATAGTAAATATATTATTGTAAATTTATTTTGTTATATACATATGTGTACAATGTGTGTATATGGCCCTTATATATGTACGGGGAAGGGGAATAATAGCGGAATTTTTATCTTTGATGCATAAATTCAGTATATTAAGATAGTTAAGCTCATAACGAATATTGGGATATATGTTTATATTTTTATTTATTGATTTAGACAATGTATAGTTTATTTTGTAAATAAAGTTTTATAATAAAAAAAATAAAAAATAGTGAGGTCACGATGAAAAGCTTTTGAAAAAATTTATTCAAATGAGCGAGAATTGGGGTCGCTAGAACCCAAAACCTAGGTGCGTTAAAATTTTTATATGTTTATACATACACATATACAAATATATATATATATATATATATATATATATATATATATATATATATATATATATATATATATATATATTTGTGTGTGTGTATGTATGTATGTATCCGAGACACAACTCAAAAAATACTCAGCTGATTAGGATTTTTTTTTTAATTTTTTTTATTTCAACAACACACCACGGGGGCTTACAGCCTAAATACTATCGTACCGTGGGTGTCGACAAGGAGGAAAGAGACAACTTGTTAATTCTGGAATTGAAGATTTGGAGGTTCGGTGGAGAAGGAAAAACATGTGCCGGCAAGGAATTCCACAACTTGGAAGTCCTCGGGACAAAAGAGCGGGCATAACAAGATGTTCTAAGTCTGGTGACCTGGACAGTAAAAGGGTGCATTCGCTCTGTTCCCCTGGTAGATCTTCTGGGGGCAGCAGGTGGGGGAACTATGGAGGAAAGCTCCTCTGAGCAGTGCCCGTGCAGATACCTATAAAAGAGAGAGAGGTCACCAACGGCACGTCGGTGGGCAAGGGATGGCAGCCTTTGAGTGAGGGTAGGGTCACCGATGAGACGTATAGCTCTCTTTTGAATGGAGCTCAGTATAGCGAGTGTAGAAGCGGCAGCGGCACCCCAGATGTGGGAGCAGTATTCGATGTTTGGCCTTATTTGTGAAGTATATAAGGTATAGAGATTAGCTGGTGAAAAGTATTTGCGAGCCCGGAATAGGAAACCTAATTTCTTTGCAGCCGCTTCTGCAATTGGTGACATGTTCTTGCCAATTGAGATTTCGATCCACAGAAATTCCAACAAGTAAAAAGGACTCATTACCTTGAATAACTTGGTTGTTCGTTGTGATGGGTCTAGGGCTGGTGTATCTCTTATGACAAAGAAAGAAGGACTGAGATTTGGTGGAGTTGAATTGTACAAGATTTCTACTTCCCCAGTCTAATATTTTTTGGAGATCCACGGAGACAGAACCCTCCATGAGCCTGAGATCCTCATCTAATTGTGCTGAAGAAACAGGCTTACAATATTGTATATTTGAGTGGAGGGTGCTGTCATCCGAGTAGTATATGAACTGGATTGGATGTGCTAGAGAGGAGGTCATTGATGTGGAGAAGAAACAAAGTAGGGGCTAAAGCTGAAACTCGAGGAACTCCTGCACTAATTGGATACAGTTTAGAGGAATGACCATCCACGACAACAGAAATGCTCTGGTTGGAGAGAAAGTTTGCTGTCCAGGTACAGAGTTTTGGTGGTAGGCCATATGCGGGAAGTTTAGTAAGCAGCGCTGCGTACCAGACCTGGTCGAATGCTTTGGATATGTCTAGAGCGACAATCTGGGATTCACCGTGTAGTTCCATAGACTTGTTCCAAGAATGGGTGACAAAAGAAAGGAGGCTGTGTTTTTCAAGAAATTTTAGTAATTCGCTTTTTATATACTTTTCCATCTCTTTAGAGACGACTGAAAGGAGAGAAATAGGCCTGTAGTTGCTAGGAAGCGCTTTGGATCATTTTTTGGGGACGGGTTGTACTCGAGCAGTTTTCCAGTTATTAGGGAATATGTCTCTATTGTAAGATGTCTGGAGCAAACGAGTCAGGAGAGGACAAGTTCTGGTGCGCATTTTTTGAGAACAATTGCTGGGATCTCGTCAAGGCCAGATGCTTTCCTGGTATTAAGAGAAGAGAGCATATTTCGTACATTTTTAGTTTTGAAAGTGATATCCGTCATTTTATGCGCGACATTGGGAACTGTTGGTGGTTGAACATTTGGAGGTGGGTTGAGAGTAGAATTGCCGGCGAACAACAAGGCAAGAAGTTCGGCCTTGCCCAGGTCGGCAGAAACAATTTCATCCCCGGAGACAATAGGTGGGAACGTGCTCTTGCAGAAATTATTCCCAATAGATTTAGTAAGAGTCCAGAAGAGTTCGCCGCCGTTGGAGCTTAAGAGGACTTTGTTTTTGATGTAGCTATTAAACGAATTTTTGCCTCAGAAAGAATGCGGACATAGCGGTTTCTTGCGTCGTTAAATGCTTGACGAGTTTCTTGACTGGGATTGTGTAGAAGCGTTTTGTGAGCTTTGAGCTTTTCAAGTCTGGCCTTGTCACAAGATTTAGAGAACCAGGGCTTTTGAGTGGCTGAAGAGGTTTTCGGTGTACGTGGGATAAATAATTCCATGCCAGCTTGGATAATTTCGGTGACGTTTTGTGAGATATCGGAGGGGTCAGGATAAGAAAAGCAGACAGACGCCCATGGAAATGGGGAAAAGTAATCCCGCATTTCGTCCCAGTTTGCGGAGTTGTAGTGCCAAACGATACGTGGGTGTGATGACTGTGTGACCTCGGGTTGCATTGCGCAGGAAGCAGTGACCATGCCGTGGTCTGAGCGACCAAGGGGGGCGGTGACTGATATCTTATAGCATTCAGGTTGTGTAGTAAGAAGGACATCCAAGGGATTTGAGCTGTGTGTTGGGATACGAGGAAAGTAATTAGGTTGCTGAACCATATTGGCTAAAGAATTGCTGACTGCAAAGGCCTCCGCTGCTCTCCCTTGTGGATCGGTTTTTGAAGATCCTAGCCATTCCTTATTATGGACATTGAAGTCACCAAGTATAGTGACCTCGGAGGAAGGATATACAGAAATCAGATGGTCGGTTTTTTCAGAAAGGTAGTCAAAGAGCTGGACAAAGTTGTTGTTAGAAGGTGACTGGTAAATGCAACAGATGAATTTAGTTGCAGCCCTGAGAGAGAGTTTTATCCATAGTATGTCTTTTCTTCCAGCTTTTAAATTGGGGAGTCTGGTGCAGGTAGGGTAGATTGCTACGGACGTATGCGCACACGCCTCCATGCAATCTAAAAGAAGTAAGGAGCTCATGCCCCGGGAAATTGAGGTGATTAGTGGCTGTTTTGGCACTGATTTTGGTTTCGGTGAGGAAGAAGAGTTGGGGCCTATTAGACTGGAGGAAATGGTGGAATATTGTATTTATTAATTTGTATTAGAAAAGTTTAAGTATCAATTTTGTAGTTTAAATAATGAATGATTTTAAAAAGTCTTAAGTATTTACGGTTAGTTTAAGTCGCGCTTTCCTCTAAAAATGATATTTTTACCATATAAAAGAATATATTTGCTACAATAACCGATTGCTTTTACAAAAAAAAGCTAAATCTTGGCAACTCGGAATTTTAGAACTATTATAGCATCGCAGCAAGTTCGTTGAAATGTGTTAGTAATTTAAGGAGTTCTGACACCAAACATACAAAATGTTCCAATTTTATGTTACAGAAATAAATCTTGAAGCACATATAAGATCAATTCAAGACTTATCTAGGGTTATTTGATTCATCTTTTATAGCACAAGCAGATTGACACAGATCTGGGATCCACCTATGAGGGTCAACAGCCACTAAGCTTCTTTTGAGAATCTCATTTTGTTTTATTACGTTTTCCCCTGTGAGCTTCCGCAGAATTTGCTTGCAGTGAATAAATTGCCTTCCAACAAAAACTAAACGTCCGACCCTTTGTAACACATCCCCTGTGTCACTTTAATCACGGCTTGTAAAAAGTACCAGGTCCACTATAAAAACTCACTTGATTCCGTTTTTATCGCCTAATGAAAAATTTACTGGTCAAATAATGAAGGTCCTTGAGCCGTATACTACTTCGATTATATCAAAAACAGTTGAGAGAGCGACGAGAAAGACGCATTCAGTTGACGCCGACGATCCAGCTATGGTCGTTGGCTTTCTTTCAATTATGTCACAAAGAGGCAGACATAAATTAAGATTGCCTGAATGGAGAGATCTCGCTGGCGAGTGGAGGCCTTGTTCTCTGGATAATTGGTAGAGGCGTGGTGTGTTCGATTTTACTGGATATTATATCGATGAATTACAATGTGATCAAATAATGGAGGCTGGTGTTTGAATAGCTTCACTTTTCATAATATAAAGCCAGAAAGTATACCAGAGGAGAAAAATGCTGTCTATATCATCTCCACTATCTTTATCGAATATGGAGAATGCCAGACTTTTTGTCTATTAAACTTTACTACGTTGAAAATACATTGATGCGATATCTTTTCTATTATAGTTACAGTGTACTAGAAAGTTTCCGGCTTTACGAATTCCAAGAATATTATAATAAGAATATATTATAATTTGAAATTAGAGTTTAAATCTTTTAATTCATATAGTTTAGGTACACTTTAGAGAACCCAAATCACTACAACAAATTTTAAAGACCTGACGATCGATCTACTAACAGAGTTAGCGTCATCGGAGGATGAAAAATTATAAACTTTTAAGGGTGGCATTTAGTTATCACTTTAGTGTAGGAAAACAAGGCCGCCTTAAATTGTAATTTTCTCAAGAAATAGTAGGTGTACGGGAACAATTTAAAAAAACTTTAGATGCAGCAAGTGCGTTGTGGAAGTGAATTTTCATAAAAATCAATTTGGTTACCGGTATAACCTATATAGTAGGAACAATGTACCATATTTTATTAAAATAATTATTTGAAAATGTACAAAAATGTTCCGAAAATAAACTTTAAAAGTTTCTGAGAAAACAGGTCTCCTAGACAATGAACCTTAGGTTAATAGCAAATTGAGTTATTGAAATTTGAAACATTTAATGAAAATTCGCTTCCAAAACAACCTTGCCGCGTTTATATAAAAAAATTCCAAAAATAAAGTTAAATGTTGGTGTCATAACCAACAAAACTTACGTTAATAGCAAATTGAGTTATTGAAATTTGAAGGATTTAATGAAAATTCGCTACCAAAACGCACTTAATGCGTCCAGATTTATTTCTTTCAAACATGCATCATATTTCGATAAAAAATGCCAAAATGCATTAACAAATTTGTTCTACGAAAATTTGCTAAAAAAATTATAGACCGTTAAACCATAAACTTCACTAAACCTACAAATAAATATCCAAAAACGCATAAACTTAACTAAACCGACAGCCAAAGCATCAGAGAAGGGGTCTATTTGAAATGAATATTTTGTAAACATTTTAGTAAAATGAAGGGCAGTGACGGTTGAATCTGAAACTTAAGGGTTTGCAGAACACTCTTCTTGCAACATTTTCTTTTCACAATCGGTATTTGTTTCACATTCTTTGCCTAAACATTGCCAATTTTGACGTTTAAAATTGCGAGCTTGACAATTTAAGGAAAACTCCAAAATTTGTTTCTTTAACTGCCCATAACTTCTTTGTCTTTAAAGCCATAGACCTAAATTTTGGTACAGAGTTCACTCTTTATAATACAACCAAATTTGGTTGTTGCCCTTACTTTGTTACTTACGGAGATACAAATTTTTTTAGAAAGAAAACACAAAATTTTCCCGGAAAACCTGGTCCGATTTTCTTCGCTAACGAACTTATCCAAGTAACTTGCATAAGGAAGGTACTCACCAAATTTGATCAAGATCGGTCCATTATTTTTTGAGTTATCGGTACGATATATATATATATATATATATATATATATATATATATATATATATATATATATATATATATATATATATATATATATATATATATATATATATATATAAACACGGATCTCCCCATTAGTGATTTTTTTTTAATTCATTAAAAAAGAAAACTTGAATCACCAACGACTTATGGGCCAGCCTGTAATTGTAGAAATATTTTTTTTAAGATGCAGCTCCAGATACCCTATATATAATGTATAAAATTTTTTTCGTATTGTGCATAATAACGGATATATTGAACTTTAAAGATTTTTTACGAAATTTCGACAAAAATGATATACCATTAACCGATAAACTCTATAGCCAACACTACTGCCAAATCATCAGAGAAAGGGTCTATTTGAAATGAATTTTCTGGGAACATTTTAGTAAAATGAAGGACAATGACGATTGAAACTAAGACTTCAGGCTTTGTAAAACATTCTTCTTGAGACATTTTCCTTCCATAGATCATATTAGTTTCACGTTCATTGCGTAAATATTACCAATTTTGACGTTTAAAATCGCCACTTTGACGTTTTGAGGAAAACCCAAATTTATTTTTCTTTACATGCCTGTAACTTTTTTGTCCTTTAACCTACAGAGCTAAATTTTGGTAGGTAACTTACCTATAATAATATAAACCCGCGTATGAATTTGGTTGTCCTTACTTTGTTAATTTTGGAGATATAAATTTCTTTCGATTTTTTTTGAAAGGAAAAACAAAACTTTCCAGGAAAACCTCGGCGGATTTTCCTGGAGAACGAAATTTTCCAAGCCACTTGTGAAAGGAAGGTACTCACCAAGTGTTATCAAAATTATTTTTTTAGTTATAGGTGTGACACACACACACAAATATATATATATATATATATATATATATATATATATATATATATATATATATATATATATATATATATATATATATATATATATATACATATAAAGTCTGAAACCGACCTCGGATTTGGGTTTCAGGGGTGCTAAATAGCGCTCATTTAAAGAAATTTTTTCAAAATTCAAAACTCGGGATCTCCTCATTAGTGAATTTTTTTTAAGAAAATTCACTAAAAGCTTCATAATCTAGACAAACCACAAGTGGTGATGAATGTTCGAAAATTTCAAAAACTGTTTTGTGTTATTAGTTATAATTAATTGAAATTCACCTAAATATTCCAATGATTTAGATAAGATTATATATACGAAGATGTTTCAAAAGAGATGAGTTTGACTATTCATTACCTGCAGGAACATGTAAAAAATTGGTACCTCACATAACAATTTTTGTGAAAAAATAGCATTATTTACTTTCAAAAGCGGAAACGTAAATTTAATCGACAAAATTATTGAACCAAGGAAAACAAACAAACTTTAGCAAAAGTGTTCAAATTGTTCTCCACTTACCATTTGACTTTGACCAATTGAATATTGCTATATTTTTGCTATATATATATATATATATCTCAATTAGCGGTCTCAATAGCTTAGCAGGTAGACGTTTGGCTTTCGTTTCAGATGTTCTGGATTAGCATCTTACCACAGCTTTTCGTAAATTATAAATAATTATTAATTCGGTACATATTAAAACATAATAATTCCCGTGACAATGGCATTGTGCTTGAGCAAGTTGTAGGCCTGCACCCGCTTTTCAGAAAGGCCGCTAAAATGTCGGTCTCGTGTACCACGCGATGTTAGGCATGTTAAACATCCCTACCCTGCATAGGGCCTCGGTGACTGGACATAGTCCCTGAAATAGGCAGACGGTAAAGAAATAAAATACAATACTATTTTTGTAGGATAAATTTTAGGATTTTTTTAAAAACACATTATCTCCAAAGCAGTACTCGTTTTTTAAGAAAGTGACAGAGAAATATTAAAATCCAGACACAGCCAGTGCCTTATGGTAGTCAAATTTCATTTAAAGCTTGTACATTTTGATAACTAAATTTTCCATTAACCTAGAAACTTAAATTTTGGTACACAAAAGTATATGAAAGCCAACAAATAAACGAAGCTTCACCAAAATACATTTACAATTTTAAGCAATATATATTTTTAAATAGGTCCAATTGAGCTAATGTGTCGGAGTTTAATCAAAATTAATTTGCGTCCATTTGAAGAAATGTTGGGAGTTTAAAAGCCTGATCTTCATAACCAAATATTTTTATAAAGATTTGCGGGAACACAGTGATTCTGTATAAGATTAGATGACTTCAAAATCCATAACGTGACTTTATTCTCCGGCCTGAGAAATGCCGAATAGAAGCTCCATTCATTCGACTTTCGACCGTTTAGAAATCTTACAAATATTGTCTGTCCCAAGTTCGTCTAAAGGCATCGGTAACAATAGAATTCGTACTACATACAGATTTGGAGACTACTTCTCTGGCTTCAATGTTGGTTTTCGTTTTTGTATGTGAAGGACGTAGCCAGCGCGTGAGCTAACTGGAGCAAGTGGCCCTTCGAATTCTGGAAGTTCTAGGATGTTCTTCAATGCTTCTGTGACTATAGTTTCGCTGCTTGACAGCATTTTCAGACAGATTAAAATTGAATTAGTACGAAATCATGACAACTACAAATAAATATCTGTTGCTATGTTATGATGATGTTTTAATCAAAAAATTTTTATCAAATTGAAAATAAAATGAAACACATATGACAGATGAGGCTTTCAAAATGTCTATGTGATGTATGTCAATAGTTAACATAAAAATAGAACTAGCCTATAATAACTATGATAACAGTTACAACAATAAAATAACTAAACAATAACAGTATAAAAGCAGTCTCTAAATTTAGGTTTCTAAGTTTAAATATAAAAAAGTTACAGGCAATTAAAAAAAAACAATTTTGGAGTTTTCCTCATAACTTCAAACTCGCAATTTTAAACGTCAAAATTGGCAATGTTTAGGCAAAGAACGTCAAACAAATAAGGTACATGGGTTTATTTCCCTAGACGTGAATTACCTACCAAAATTTAGCTTTGTAGGTCAAAAGACAGAAAAGTTACAGGCATTTAAAGAACAATAAATTGGGGCTTTCCTCAAAACGTCAAAGTGACCATTTAAAACATCAAAATTGGCAACATTTAGGCAAAGAACATGAATACAATACGGGCTATGGAAAGAAAATGTCTCAAGGAGAATGTTTTACAAACCCTGAAGTCTTAGTTTCAATCATCATTATCCTTCATTTTACTAAAATGACAAATTTTCTTTTTTTTTTAATCAAACACGCCTTGTTATTGAATTTTTGCATGTTCCATCGAAATATAATGCATGTTTGTAAGAAACGGAATTCTGAACACAGCAAGTGCGTTATAATGGCAAATTTGGATCAAATGCTTCATATTGGAATAGCTCTATTTGCTATTAACCTATTAGCAGGTGGTAGTGGAATTTTCCTTTATGTAATAGTAAAGGATTTTTTCACGCCCGAGGAGGTACCACCCCATACATCAAGGGGCCGGTGAAGTCCCAACGGACGTTTCCGGTTCTGGTGTATGAGTCGGTTTCCCTTATAAGCAAAAATGATGATGGCTCCTCCTTGTATAAAATATTCCGGAGGCAAAATACCCCTCCATTCGGATCTCCGGGAGAGGGGTGTACAGGGGGCGCCAACATCAAGATTTAACATATCCTTTTCGAATATATGTGGCCTAAATTCTAACCTGAACTCCGTCCACCATTTCCTCCAGGCTAACAGGCCCCAACTCCTCTTCCTCACCGAAACCCAAATCAGTGCCAAAACAGCCAATAATCACCTAAATTTCCCAGGGTATGAGCTCCTTACTGCCTTTAGATTGCATGGAGGCGTGTGCGCATACGTCCGTAGCAATCTACCCTGCACCAGACTTCCCAATTTAGAAGCTTGAAGAAAAGACATACTATGGATAAAACTCTCTCTCAGGGCTGCAACTAAATTCATCTGTTGCATTTACCGGTCACCTTCTGACAACAACTTTGTCCAGCTCTTTGACTACCTTTCTGAAAAAACCGACTATCTGATTTCTGAATATCCTTCCTCCGAGGTCACTATTCTTGGCGACTTCAATGTACATAATAAGGAATGGCTAGGATCTTCAAAAACCGATCCACAAGGGAGAGCAGCGGAGGCCTTTGCAGTCAGCAATTCTTTGGCCAATATGGTTCAGCAACCTACTTACTTTCCTCGTATCCCAACACACAGCTCAAATCCCTTGGATCTCCTTCTTACTACAAATCCTGAATGCCTTAAGATATCAGTCACCGCCCCCCTTGGTCGCTCAGACCACGGCATGGTCACTGCTTCCTGTGCAATGCAACCCGAGGTCACACAGTCATCACACCCACGTATCGTTTGGCACTACAACTCCGCAAACTGGGACAAAATGCAGGATTACTTTTCCTCATTTCCATGGGCGTCTGTCTGCTTCTCTCATCCTGACCCCTCTGATATCTCACAAAACGTCACCGAAATTATCCAAGCTGGCATGGAATTATTATTTATTCCACGTACACAGAAAACCTCTTCAGTCACTCAAAAGCCCTGGTTCTCTAAATCCTGTGACAAGGCCAGACTTAAAAAGGTCAAAGTTCACAAAACGCTTCTACACAATCCCAGTCAAGAAAATCGTCAAGCATTCAACGACGCAAGAAACCGCTATGTCCGCATTCTTTCTGAGGCAAAAAACTCGTTTAATAACCACATCAAAAACAAAGTCCTCTCAAGCTCCCACGGCGGCAAACCCTTCTGGACTCTTGCTAAGTCTATTGGGAATAATTTCTGCAAGAGCACGTTCCCACCTCTTGTCTCAGGTAATGAAATTGTTTCTACCGCCCTGGGCAAGGCTGAACTTTTTGCTTCGTTGTTCGCCGGAAATTCTACTCTCAACCCACCTCCAAATGTTCAACCACCAACAGTCCCCAATGTCGCGCATAAAATGACTGATATCATTTTCAAAACTAAAAAGGTACGAAAGATGCTCTCTTCTCTTAATACCAGGAAAGCCTCTGGCCTTGACGAGATCCCAGCAATTGTTCTCAAAAAATGCGTACCAGAACTTGCTCCTGTCCTGACTCGTCTGTTTCAGATATCTTACAATAAAGGCATATTCCCTAGTAACTGGAAAACTGCTCGAGTACAACCCATCCCCAAGAAAGGATCCAAAGCGCTTCCTAGCAACTACAGGCCTATTTCTCTCCTTTCAGTCATCTCTAAAGTGATGGAAAAGTATATAAACACCGAACTACTAAAATTCCTTGAAAAACACAGTCTAATCCACGACAGGCAGTATGGATTCCGTCAGCGCAGATCAACTGCCGACCTCCTTTCCTTTGTCACCCATTCTTGGAACAAGTCTATGGAACAACACGGTGAATCCCAGATTGTTGCTCTAGACATATCCAAAGCATTCGACCAGGTCTGGCACGCAGCGCTGCTTAATAAACTTCCGGCCTATGGCCTACCACCAAAACTTTGTACCTGGACAGCAAATTTCCTCTCCAACAGGAGCATATCTGTTGTTGTGGATGGCCATTCCTCTAAACTGTATCCAATTAATGCAGGAGTTCCTCAAGGTTCAGCTTTAGCCCCTACTTTGTTTCTTCTCCACATCAAAGACCTCCTCTCTAGCACATCCAACCCAGTTCACAGTTACGCGGACGACAGCACCCTCCACTCAAACATACAATATTCTAAGCCTGTCTCTTTAGCCCAATTAGATGAGGATCGCAGACTCATGGAGGGTTCTGTCTCCGTAGACCTCCAAAAAATATTAGACTGGGGAAGTAGAAATCTTGTACAATTCAACCCCACCAAAACTAAGTCTTGCTTTCTTTCTCACAAGAGATACAGCAGCCCTAGATCCATCACAATGAACAACCAAGTTATTCAAAGTAATGGGTCTTTTTCTCTTGTTGGCATTTCTGTGGATCGAAAACTTAATTGGCACCAACATGTTACATCAATTGCAGAAGCGGCTGCTAAGAAATTGGGTTTCCTCTTCCGGGCTCGCAAATACTTTTCACCAACTAATCTCTATACCTTATACACTTCACAAATAAGGCCAAACCTCGAATACTGCTCCCACATCTGGGGTGCAGCTGCCGCTTCTACACTCGCTATCCTGGACTCCATTCAAAAGAGAGCTATACGTCTCATCGGTGACTCTACCCTCACCCAAAGGCTTCCATCCCTTGCCCACCGACGTGCCGTTGGTGACCTCTCTCTCTTTTATAGATATCTGCACGGGCACTGCTCAGAGGAGCTTTCCTCCATAATTCCCCCACCTGCTGCCCCCAGCAGATCTACCAGGGGAACAGAACGAATGCACCCTTTTAATGTCCAGGTCACCAGACATAGAACATCTTGTTATGTTATTTTGTCTCGAGGACTTCCAAGTTGTGGAATTCCTTGCCGGCACATGTTTTTCCTTCTCCTCCGAACCTCCAAACCTTCAAGTCCAGAATTAACAAGCTACCTCTTTCCTCCTTGTCAACACCCACGGTACGATAGTATTTAGGCTGTAAGCCCTCGTGGTGTGTTGTTGACATAAAAAAAAAAAAAAAAAAAAAAAAAAAAAAAAAAAAAAAAAAAAAAAAAAAAAAAAAAAAAAAAGGTTGACCAAGAAACGCGTTTTTTCGGGAACACTTTAAGTTTACTTTCGGAAATTTTTGTACATTTTCAAACAATAAAGTCATTTTGATGAACCATGGCACATTGTTTTTACCATATAGGTTATACCGGTAACCAAATTTGATGCCTGCTTTCTTAAAAAAAGACACATATTTGCTATTAAAAACATTTTTATGAAAATTCACTCCCATAACGCACTTGATGCGCCCAGAGTTTTTTATTATTGGTCTTATTATGTCCGGTGTTATCTCGCAAGCACATTTAGTGTCGATTTATCCGCTTGGCATTTATATACAAATTCTCATTATTTCCTAAAACGTCTAAGCTTACTTTGGAATGCTCTCCTTGAAGATATATTTCCATAATCTCCCATCTTGTATATACCATTCAAATTCGTGATGTCCTAATAGAAAACAGGCTCTGTCTTTAATGAACTATCTTATTAAAAAAATCATTCTAATGAATGCACATCTCCCCTGAGAACGTTTGTGCTATTTCATTGACCAGATCTTTCAAAAATAATTTCTACCTGATATTTTGTTCAATTTGCTTGAAAAACCGACAATCATAAACGCAAAATATCAAATAAATAACTTTTAAAATTACAATCTCTGAATGTATTCTCCAGTGTTTTCAAATATCGCTGGGTTTTATCCAGTTTCCCTTACTGAGTGATAAAAATGTTAAAATCTAATTTTCTCTTCTAATATGATATTGAAGGAATGCTGAGAGATAAACGTTATAATACACATTCGGTGTTAGGTCAACGTATAATTCAATAATTCAAAGTCAAGCATGGAGATAATCCGCCCACGGACCTGCTACAGATAATTTATATTCTCGATGATTAACTGATATTTATGATTCTATACATAATTCTTATTGTGAATGTATACATACTAAAACAGAGATATATTCCATATTTCCAGATATTTGCACGATTTTAGATATGCTACCGATGGTTTCCTGCATATAACCATTTATATTCACCTAGCATCCCACATGGACATTTCTATAATATTAATATACATGTTGTTCCAGTAATTATCAACATTAGTTATTTAAAACTTTCCAGAATATAAACCATGAACTGATATTTCATCATTCTGTTTCTATTAATCTGACCATTATGTTGTTGTACCCTATGACAATAGGGTTGGATGTAGCCTACTCTGCCTTGGATAATATACATTTTAAGGATGAGGTTACGATTATATCAATGTAGCCCTACTTTAGTTGACAGTGGTGTCCCACAGGGTTCAGCACTCAACACCATATCTTTTCTTTTAGTGAATTTTCGTAGAAAACATTCACTAATGGGGAGATCCCGACTTTTGAAGTTTGAAAATGAGCGCGAACTAGGACCCCTAGAACCCATATCCTAGGTCAGTTTCAATATATATATATATATATATATATATATATATATATATATATATATATATATATATATATATATATATATATATATATCCCAATAAACACACGTGCGTTTAATAAACGTATATTTTACGTAAAGACCGTTGAAAAAACGTTATCGGTTATAAAAATTAACGTTCATTTCTACGCTAAAAAGGCAACGTTACCATTTCTTCGTTGTAAAGACGTTAATTATAAAGAGTTTTTAGACATAATATTTAAACGTTATTTAAACACATTTCGCCTATCAAAAAACTACGTTTAGTTGAGATTAATACGTTGAATATATGTATTTTATTAAACATTTTATAAACGAAAGATATTGTGTGTGGTATAAACATTATATGTAAAACAGGTATTTACCTAATTTTTGTGAAAAAATTAGGTAAACATTTTCTCGTTGTAAATACCTTGTTGATGAAGGGTATAATATTTAAACGTTGTTTCAACACAGTTCGCCTACCAAAAACCTACATGAAGTTAGGATTCATACATAAAATACACGTAGTTTATTAGACATTTTATAAGTGAGAGATATTTATGTGATATAAACGTTATATTTAAAACAACTGTTTTCCTAATTTTTGCAAAAAAAAGCAACGAAACAATTTGTTATTGTAAAAGACTTTATTAATTAAGTGTTTTTAAACATAATATTTAAAGGCTGTTTCATCACAGTTTGCCTATGAAACACATGCACGAAGTAGGGATTCATACATAAATTATACGTATATTACCAGATATTTTTTAAGCGAGAGATATTTTATGTGATATAAACGATATATTTAAAACCACTATTTTTCTAATTTTTGTTAAAAAAGCAAATTACTTAACAATTTATCGTTGTAAAAGACGTTATTAATTAAGTGTTTTTAAACATAATATTTAGACGTAGTTTCAACAAGGTTCGCATATAAAAATATACATGAAATAGGGATTTATACATAAAATATACGTATCCTATTAGATATTATTTTAGCGTGAGATATTATGTAATATATTATATTATGTACCTATAGTTATATAGGTTACATTTTTTCCTGGCTTTTTAAAAAAATTTGTCACATAATCAATCTGAGAGGTATTCGACAATGCGTGTATGTTTTAAAAGGAGTTATTTTGTCTTTTGCATTCCACTGTGTAATACATAAAACATATTCGTCCTTGTAAATTAGTAAGTGTTTG
This sequence comes from Tillus elongatus, assembly GCA_964006375.1. NCBI lineage: Eukaryota > Metazoa > Arthropoda > Insecta > Coleoptera > Cleridae > Tillus > Tillus elongatus. The sequence continues at coordinate 176,369,187 of OZ023266.1, read as the reverse complement.
TGCGCATGCTGAACGAGAATGAACAAGAAATCAAGAAATAGAAATAGAAGCAGAACAGGTGAAGGTGAAGTGATCGCATACAGTGTGTAACGTGGTTCTTGGAATTACATTTTATTAAATATTGTATTCAGTACGTGACACTTGTATTTTATGGTGGATGGTGGTCTGTTCTATAATTTATAATTGTTTTATACATATTTACAAAGAATGATTATCATCCTGTAGCGATTTCTCTTAAAAGTTTTGGAAATAGGTACAATTAGTGCAGCTCAAAGTGTCAAGTTTTATGTCGTGAAGTTAGGTTAAGGTAAGCTGTATCACAATATGTAATAATTGTCTTCAAACGTTGTCGAAGTTAATCACATTTCTTGTACTTTGATTGCTATAGAGCGTTATTAGGTAGAATAAATAATTGGGACTTTAGCCGGCGTGTTTAAAATCGGCCATGTTGGTTGCTTTCTCATATTTTCAAGTTTAATTTTATTGAGGCATTAGACGTATATCTAACGTTTATGAATACACCTTTTTTTCCTCAATTTTGATTGTTCGTGAATCAAACTTTCGAATGAGAGTAATAATGGTTAGCTACGGGTTTAGCATTTATAAATTCTGATGTATTTGTTTATTTTCCACAGTTTAATTTAATTTTCACGATACATGTACACCTATATATAGGCGAACGTTAAGTAGACGCCTACCGTGTAACCATATATAGTAGTATATGGTAATCACAATTTTATGACCTATTTATTTCTATTTAGTAGTTTATAATTTTAGATGCTGCAAAGCTAAATTTTCCCCAACGTGAAAAAGGCGACAGAGCAATATTTTGTGCTGTTAAGGGTTGGTTGAAATTAGCTACTTCGAAAAGGTCCAGAGCAAAAAACTAATGGAGCAATACTTTTTTTGGTTGAGAAGTTGACAAATAATTTAAGAAATATATTTTTTATTTCATGATTAAGACGCTATGATTGAAGAAGTTTGTTATATTTTTAGAATGTGGTATTAATTATTTTAGTTTTTTGATAATGAAATGTAAGTTTTTTTAAATATATTTTTTGTTTTTTAAATAAAGTTATTTTTATTTGGCATTTGACTTGTGATCTAATCCATTTTTATAAAGCCCATTTAAAATTATAAACATAAATAATAATTTGTCAATAGTAGGTTTATAAAATGTAGCAGAGTAGCAAGTTTAGAAGTTTTGATGAGCAATGAGCACTTAAAGTAAGTATCTACACCGCAATGGAGTCCAGTTTGACACTTCTACACCTAATGATCGTTTGTCCTATAAGTTCTCATCTTCTGCTGTCAGCTGGGTTGAAAAACGATCATTTGGTAGGTATGTATTAGTTGTAATTCAAACGTTTATTATACGTCGTTAATACAAGCAGATTAACGTGACAGATCCCGTTGATAAACATTAATTATAAACGTATATTCTTCATGACAGATGATGGTTAAATCAACGTTGCAAAACCCTTGTTAATAAACATGTATAAAAAATGTATATTTTACGTTATTAACGGCAAATTGTTTAACGTTACAAATTCCCGTTGATAAACGGTAATTATAAACGTATATTCTCCATTACAGATGATGGTTAAATTAACGTTGTAAAATCCTTGTTAATAAACATGTAAGAAAAACGTATATTTAAACGTTAAAACATACATGTATAAAAACGTTTTTATATTGGTTTAATTATATGTTTATTCGGGCGACATTTTTACCAAAATTAAACGTAAGGTAGCAGTTTCCTTTTAAACGTTTAATTAACGAACATGTGTTTACTGGGATATATGTATGTATCACACCGATAACTCAAAAAATAATAGGCCGATTTTGATAAAAATTAGCATGTACCTTCCTTTTGTAAATGGCTTGGATAAGTTCGTTAGTCAACAAAATCGGACTAGGTTTTCCGGAAAAATGTTGAGATTTCATTCGAAAAGATTTTTTATCTCAAAAGCTAAAAAAGCAATAATAACGAAATTTGGTAGGTAGGTTTACGATATAAAAAGTAAACTATACACCAAAATTTAGATTTATATGTTACAAGAAAATAAGTTATAATAAAATATTTGGTGCCAGATCATTTCTATGAGAGTTCACTACTATAACGCACTTGCTGCGTCCAGGATTTTTTTACTTACGTGGCATACTTATTGCTTTTTCTTCTCAATGTTTATTCTTCGTTAAAGCAAGCAGATTTTGGCCAATCCTTTAATAGATCACACCTATCCTTAAAATATATCTCTGTTATCTCTATAGCAGCTGGTAAAATAAGTTGCTTTGGAATAGTATGTAGCTTTTCGTATTTGACGTTTTATAAGCCATTTTGTATATAACGCCAATAAAGCGTTTTCATTTACTCTTAGATCTTTAAGGGAATTTCACTTATGTCTCCCTAGAAGAGAAAGTTTAAGTGCAAAAAAATTATGGTTACTATCGACATATTATTTATGTAGACCTTCTTAATGCCTCTTCAATTTATTTTGTTTTATGTTATTTGCAGCCAACGTTTTGAGGCAAGTAGCACATTGCGGTTTTTCTTTATCACTTATTTTAATGCTTGCTTAACGCAAGTTCAAGTACTCTTGATTATATTTTCGTATTTTTGATTCTATAACAAGTTGCACTTCATTGATTGTTGTTGCCCTCACTTGGTGAAACTGGTCCATACTACATACAGACTTAGAGACTACTTCTCTGGCTTAACTGTTGGGTTTCGTTTCTGTAAGTGAAGGACGCGTAAGCTAACTGGAGCAAACAACCCTTAGGAATTCTAGATGTTCTTCAACGTTTCTGTAACTAGTTTTGCTGCTTGACAGCATTCTCAGACAGATTCAAATTGAATTAGTACGAAATCATGACAACTACAAAAAAAGATATGTTGCTATGTTAAGATCTTTGGATAAACAAATTCATCAAATTGAAAATAAAATGAAACCCAGATGACGAATAAGGCTTTCAAAATGTCTGTGTATGTGATGTATGTCAATATTTAACATACAAATGTTTTGGACGCAATACTGCTATATTAGTGCGGTGTTGCCCTACATTGGTGGACTAACACACAGACTTATGAAACTTTTCAAAGGGTTTATAGACATCAAAGTGGCTAAATACAATGTTTTGACCAACAAAAACTTTTTCACTAACAACAAGGACAAAATTCCAGTGTATAAACAACGTGATGTGGTCTACAAGTTGGACTCTAAAAAATGTTCTCTTTCTTATATAGGTCAGACCTCACAGTTTGTTGGTAGGAGGATCAGCCAGGATAGGAGTGACTCTAGACTTAGACCCGATATATGTGTATTGGCGCATCATATGTCAACCTTGGTTCATAACATAGATTTTGAAAATGTCAAAATATTGGATAGAGAAGCCAATCTTAAAAAACGTTCCTATCTTGAAATGTGTGATGTTTTTGTAAATGACACTATGAACACTAAAGCAGATATTCAAAATTTAAGTAACATATATAGCTATGTAATACTATTTGATAGGTCTGATGGCGCCTCTATGTTGGCCGGTTCTATAAGAATAAGAAAATAAATTATAAATTTCATCAATAGAGTAACAATAGTCTATGATCAATGATGGTTTCTTGGTTTTCAATGTCACTTATATCTATAGTCGGTATTCTAACGTAATAAATGGGGTTATATGTCCAAATTCTTATACGTGAATTTTTCAAAGCTTTTTTAATATTTTAAGCTTACTGACTCTTATTAGTGAATTTTCTTAAAAAAAATTCACTAATGAGGAGATCCCGACTTTTGAATTTTGAAAAAATTTCTTCAAATGAGCGCTAATTAGGCCCCCCAGAAAACATATCCGGGGTCAGTTTCAATTTTTATATGTTTATATATATATATATATATATATATATATATATATATATATATATATATATATATATATATATATATATATATATATATATATATATATGCATACAGACTTGGAGAATACTTCTCTAGCTTCACTGTTGGTTTCTAGTGGTGAAGGACGTAGCCAGCGCGTGAGCTAACTGGAGCAAGTGGCCCTTCGAATTCTGGAAGTTCTAGGATGTTCTTCAACGCTTCTGTGACTATAGTTTCGCTGCTTGACAGCATTTTCAGACAGAAAATGCTGTCAAGCAGCGAAACTATAGTCACAGAAGCATTGAAGAACATCCTAGAACTTCCAGAATTCGAAGGGCCACTTGCTCCAGTTAGCTCACGCGCTGGCTACGTCCTTCACCACTAGAAACCAACAGTGAAGCTAGAGAAGTATTCTCCAAGTCTGTATGCAGTATGGACAAGTTTCACCAAGTAAGGGCAACAACAATCAAGGAATATATATATATATATATATATATATATATATATATATATATATATATATATATATATATATATATATATATATATATATATATATATATAGTTATCACACCGATAACTCAAAAAGTAATGGGCCGATTTTGCTTAAATTTGGTGAAAAAATTCCCTTTGCAAATGGCTTGGATGAGTTCGTTATCCAGGAAAATATGCATAGGTTTTCCCGGAAAATGTTGTATTTTCTTTCGAAAAAAATTTATATCTCCGGAATTAACAAAGTAAGGGCAACCAAATTTGGTACGCAGGTTTATATCCTTATAGGTAAGTTACCTACCAAAATTTAGCTATGTATCTCAAAAGGCAAAAAAGTTATAAGCATTTAAAGAAAAATAAATTGGGGTTTTCCTCAAAACGTCAAAGTGGCGATTTAAAATGTCAAAATTGGCAACATTTAGGCAAGTAACTTGAATCTAATACGGGCTATAGAAATAAAATGTCTCAAGAACGATGTTTTACAAACCCTAATGTCTTAATTTCAACCGTCATTGTCCTTCATTTTACTAAAATATTTGCAGAAAATTCATTTCACATAGACCCTTTCTCTGATGCTTGGCAGTAGCCTTAGCTATAGAGTTTATCGTTTAATGGTATATAATTTTTGTCGAATTTTCGTAAAAAATCAATAAAGCTCAATATATCCGTTATTATATAAGATATGAAAAAAAATGTATATATTAATTATAGGGTGTCTTGAGCTACATCTTAAAATAAGATTTCTACAATCACAGGCTGGCCCATAAGTCGTTGGTGATACAAATTTCCCTTTTTTTAATCAAACACGCCTTATGATTGCATTTTTGCATTTTCCATCGAAATATAATCCATGTTTGTAAGAAAAGAAATTCTGGACGCAGCAAGTGCGTTATGGTAGCGAATATTGATCAAATGTTTCATATTTGAACAGCTCACTTTGCTATTAACCTATAAGGTTGACCAAGAAACGTGTTTTTCGGGAACACTTTAAGTTTACCTTTGGAAATTTTTGTACATTTTCACACAATAAAGTTATTTTGATGAAACATGCCACATTGTTTTTACTATATAGGTTATACTGGTAACCAAATTTGATGCCTGCTTTCTTAAAAAAAACACACATATTTGTTATTAAAAACATTTTTATGAAAATTCACTACCATAACGCACTTGCTGCGTCCAGAATTTTTATGCTATTTCATGACTGGCTTTGAATGTTTTCAACGTAAAAATGTTCGCGTCAAGTTACATGTAGTTTTTAAAATGGTTGTTACATTCCTGTCTTTTGCATGTCCTTGTGGCAGAATTCCTCCGTTTTGATTTTTTTGGCCTTGTTTTCAATTAATTACAGTGCTGTAAGTGTTCATTATTGCATAATCTAGCTGTCTTTAACTTTTATTCATTTTTTAAAATATAGCCCTCTATTCTGGTTGTAACTTCCCTTAAAAGTATATATATATATATATATATATATATATATATATATATATATATATATATATATATATATATATATATATATATATATATATATATACACATATATATATATATATATATATATATATATATATATATATATATATATATATATATATATATATATATATATATATATATATATATATATATTGTTTAATACACGAATTCAGTGAACTGTATATTTAAAAAAAAAGTTTTTTGTTTAGTTAACGATTGAGACGGAGTGGTATTTGTTGGTATTAAATTAATTGCGTTACATGCTGGTTCGGATACAAGACCAAAGAACAACACTTATTTATTAACGTGGATGAGTCCTTTTATTTTATAAATTAACTGGCACTGACTAGATTTTATATACACTACTTTACTAATTAAACTTTACTATGTTAATGTACCTAAAACTAAAACGTTTGTGACTGCCTCACATGAAATGCAGTTGTGTTCTGTCTTTATATTCTTTAGTTTATACGCACTATCCCCACACCCCATTAGATGCAGATCACCACACACGTTACATTTCTCAAAATTGACCACCCTGATACAGGAAATAGACAATTATTCACAACATCTTGAACTGCCTTGATATATATATATATATATATATATATATATATATATATATATATATATATATATATATATATATATATATATATATACATATAAAAATTGGAACTGACCTGGGATATGGGTTCTAGGGGTCCTAGTTCGCGCTCATTTGCAAAAAAAATTCAAATTTCAAAAGTCGAGATCTCCCCATTAGTGAATTTTTTCTACGAAAATTCATTACAATGTTTTCTACGAAAATTTAGGAAAAAGACGTTGTGTGTTTATTTTATTAAATTGTACTAATTTATCTTATACCGTTGTTTTTCAAACACGCAATATCAATTTAAATAGAGGTGCAAAATTCTGACAGAATAATTGATTACTTAAAAATAACCCAATCGGTTTAATGGTTCAATGTCAACACTCTACCTTCAATATTCTATTCAAAATTAATTTATTTGTTTAGCTATTTAAAGAACGAGTATTAGAAATAGTAAGAATGTTGTAAAGAATCCATTTTCAATGTGGTTACAAGCCAGAACGGAATAGTTTGTTATGAAATAAAACACACTGTGGCTAACAGGGAATTTACATTAAAATTTCCATTGTAAACAAATTTACATGTCTATGGAACATTACTAAAATAGCTGGTTTGGATTGTTAGTGCCATCAAAATGCACACATTTTAACACTAGTTTTATATATTCGTAGGTTAACTGAAAGTGCATAAAAACATAATGAACTATATTTAGTTTAAGTGGCCCACGTTTTGAGTTTATACCTACAGACATGTTGTTTCAACAATATTAACATAAAATATTTTATCAAGTTTATAATTAAATCTTTATGGACAACACTAATAATTTTCTTAATAATCTCGTTATTCCAGGACACAGAGATACATGAAACGTTATTCCAATGTAGGAAATCAAATTCTCTTGATGCAGCGTACGGGTTGTGTTTAATAAAAGTAAAGACACAGCAGTGACGTATTTGGAATTAGAAAGATTTTTATGAAAGTTCACTACCATAACCAAGACTTTTTTTGATAGTGTTTAGAAATGTCTCAGTTCCTAGTAGTAACGATAATAATAGTAAAGTAAAAACTCTGGACGCAGCAAGCGCGTTATAGAAGTGAATTTTCATTAAAATGTTTTGAATTAAAAATATATGGCTCTAATGCGAGCAGGCATCAATTTGGTTACCGGTATAACCTATATAGTGAGAAAAATGTAACATTATTATCAAAATAATTATTTGAAAATGTACAAAAATTTTCCGAAAATAAACTTTAAATGTTTCCGAGAAAACTGGTTTCCTAGCCAATGAACCTTAGGTTAATAGCAAATTGAGTTAATGAAATTTGAAACATTTAATGAAAATTCGCAACCAAAACGCCCTTGCTGCGTTTAAACAAAAATTTTCCGAAATTAAGTTAAATGTTGGTTTCCTAACCAACAAAACTTACGTTAATAGCAAATTGAATTAGTGAAATTTGAATGATTTAATAAAAAATTGCTACCAAAACGCACTTACTGCGTCCAGATTTTTTTCTCACAAAAATGCAGTAACGAATTTATTCTACGAGAATTAGCTAAAAATTATAGACCGTTAAACCATAAACTTCACTAAACCTACAGCGAAAGCATCAACTTAACTAAACCGGCAGCCAAAGCATCAGAGAAAGGGTCTATTTGAAATGAATTTTCTGTAAATATTTTATTAAAATGAAGGGCAATGACGGTGGACTCTGAAACGTAAGTGTTCGCAGAACACTCCTCTTGCAACATTTTCTTTTCACAATCCGTATTTGTTTCACGTTCTTTGCCTAAACATTGCCAATTTTGACGAGAGTTTGACGATGACATGCATCATATTTCGATAAAAAATGCAAAAAAGCATTAATGAGGTTGTTCTACGAAAATTACCTAAAAATTATAGACCGTTAAACCATAAACTTCACTAAACCTACAACTTAACTAAACAGACAGTCAAAGCATCAGACAAAGGGTCTATTTGAAATTAATTTTCTGTAAATATTTTAGTAAAATGCAGGGCAAAGACGGTTGAATCTGAAATTTAAGGGTTTGCAGAATACTCTTCCTGCAACATTTTCTTTTTACAATCCGTATTTGTTTCACCTTCTTTCCCTAAACAGTACCAATTTTGACGTTTTAAATTGCGAGTTTGACGTTTCGGAGAAAAGTCCAAAATTTGTTTTTTTGGTTGCCCGTAACTTTTTCGTCTTAAACTTAGAGACCTACATTTTGGTGCATGTCTCGCTCTTTATAATACAAATAGGCGTACCAAATTTGGTTGCCCTCACTTTGTTTCTTCCGCAAATATGAATTTTTTTTGAAAGAAAACACAAAATTTTTCGGAAAAACCTGGTCCGATTTTCCTGGATAACGAACTTATCCAAGCCACTTGCAACAGGAAGGTACTCACGAAATTTGATCAAGACCGGTCCATTATTTTTTGAGTTATCCGTACGATATATATATATATATATATATATATATATATATATATATATATATATATATATATATATATATATAATTTTTGTCGAATTTTCGCAAAAAAATAAATAAAGTTCAATATATCCGTTATTTTATAAGTTATGAAAAAAATTGTATACATTAATTATAGGGTGTCTTGAGCTACATCTTAAAAAATATTTCTACAATCACAGGCTGCCCCATTAATCGTCGGTGTTACAAATGTTCTTTTTTTTTAGTGGAACACGCCTTATGTTATTGCATTTTTGCATTTTCCATCAAAATATAATGCATGTTTCTATAATGCAGCAAGTGCGTTATGGTAGCGAATTTTGATTAAATGCTTCAGATTTTATTAGCTCAATTTGCTATTAACCTATAAGGTTGACCAAGAAACGAGTATTTTCGGGAACACTTTAAGTTTACTTTCGAAAATTTGTGTACATTTTCAAACAATAAAATGATTTTATGAAACATGGCGCATTGTTTTTACTATATAGGTTATACTGGTAACCAATTTGTGGCCTGCTTTCTTAGATGAGAACAAAATAAAATTAAAAAATACGCTAAAATTTCAAATATTATGTTGAAGCTTTTTCGGCAATTGGATGCTACAAGATATTGTTATTCAGCAAATTATTATAATATTTTTATTATCTTCGTGGTTAAAGGAAAATTAAAGGCTTTTATTTTCCTTTAACCGTGTCAAACCCAGACATTATGACGTTTAGAAATATTTATTATCTTCATTGGAAAATCTGAAATCTAAATTGCATCGATGTAAACACTTTTTATGGCCTAGTATATAGAGCTTACTTGTATCAAGTATAAAAACTTGCCATTTAAAGATACGATTTGATTTTCTCGGAAAATCGACGTATCGTATAAATTTGAATGCAGTGATACTTGAAGGCTTCTTGTTTTGTATTTATAGGGGTGGGTATCATTTGTTTATGTGACGGGAGGCAGAGGCTCAGCATTTTTCTTTGTTATTCACTTCACGATATAAATAATACAACCTGATTTGAATTGAAGCCCCGTACCTGCAGTCAGCCATTCTCATTTCACACTCGTGATTCCAACAGGTACACACTCACCCTTTGATTTATATCCCATTTGTTGTTCTAACAATACAACACAATACTCGTATTTTATATTCCTCCACGAGACAATTGTTCTGATTTATTAGCTGGAACAACAAAATAATGAAACCCTAATAAAGAGTATAATTCCAATAACAGAAAATTGAAAGAACGATCTGATACTTAATTGATAATACCATGATTGGTTATCTCATTTTCATCTTCTTTGGTTCTTATTACAAGTTATTAAAGTGTATTAAAGCTAACCAAGAAAACAAAATAACGGAATTATAAAACAAACAGCGGCATTTTGATATTTTTATTAACAAAATTTTCTACAAGATTTAATGGTGATGGTTTGTGTTTTTGTTTCGTTAGAAGACTATTACATAATATTAATTCACGAACTTACTAAAAGAAATCAGACATCCATTCGAATATGTTTTCGCTAATGTCATAATCTTCAAGTATTACTACATACAGACTTGGAGACTACTTCTCTGGCTTCACTGTTGGGTTTTGTTTTTGTAGGTGAAGGACGTAGCCAGCGCGTAAGCTAACTGGAGCAAGTGGCCCTTCGAATTCTGGATGTTCTAGGATGTTATTCAACGTTTCTGTGACTATAGTTTAGAAATCGTGACAACTACAAATAAAGATATGTTTCTATGTTATGATGTTTTGATCAAATAATTTATCAAATTTAAAATAAAAATGAAACACAGATGACAGATGAGGCTTTCAAAATGTCTACGTGATGTATGTCAATATTTAACATAAAAATAGAACTAGCCTATAATAACTATGATAACAGTTACAACAATAAAATAACTAAACAATAACAGTATAAAAGCAGTTTCTATACAACAAAAATATCGACATACATCAACTCAGTATTTTATTACAACTTTTTTGAAAGAATAGTTAAATTGATTTTCTTTGACTTATTTAATTAGAAAGAAGAATATCCAAGAAAGGGGAATTCATTAAATCAGTGTGCTCGTTCAAAACAAGGTACCTTTTGTCGTGTGTGTGCTTTTTGATTTCCAAAGCTTAAAAAAGTCTAGTTTACGCTTGTTATTATAAAAATGTGGTGGTTCTATGCGGTTATTTACTGTAGGTTTATGTTCGGTATCAATAATATGTTTTGCAAATGTAGATTTGTCAGCGTGGTTATTTATAAATGAAGAAATATGTTCTTCGTATCGGGTGTTAAAGTTTCCAGAAGTTTGACCTATGTATATTGCGTTACAATGTGTACAAGCTAATTTATAAACTCCAACTTTTGTTAGGAAACAAGATTTTTCTTTAGCGTTAAATAGTAAATCACGCGTCGTGTTGTAAGATTTAAAAGCTACCTTTGTATTTGTACAGGTATTTAAAATTTTTGAAATGTTTTCTGAAATGGTTCCAAAATAAGTTATCGAAACGTATCTGTTGCCTTATTTGTCTCTAATATTTGGATAAATTAAATTAATTGCTAATTTGTATTCTTTTCTCTCGATCATTTTATGTATTATTTTAACAGAGTAGCCATTATTAAATGCTGTTTGCTTAATTATTGAAATTTATTTTTCAAAATTGTTTTGTGACATAGGTATTAAAAATGCACGATGTATCATAGAATGGTAGGCAGCTTTTGTGAAAAAGGGTGACATGAATCGTATGGTATGGTTGTGTCAGTGTAAGTTGGTTTCCTCTATATTGAAAAGTCAAATGAATTATTTTCTAACTTTCTAATTATTAAGTCTAAAAAATTTATACAACTGCTAGCTTCTTATTCTAAAGTAAACTTAATATTTGTGTGAAAGTTATTAATAAAATTAAAAATTCATTTAATTCTGTATGACTACCTTGAAAACATGCTAAAATATCATCTACGTATCTGTACCAAAAGACAATATTATGCAAAAGTTCTGATGTTAAAATTTGGTTTTCTAAGTTTTCCATAAATATGTTGGCTAATAAATGTGACAATGGACTACCCAGAGGTAGACCTTTATTTTGCATATAGATTTTATTATCAAATTTAGAATAGTTTTGTTTTATACATTCGTGAAAAAGATTCATTATTTCTTGTTTTTTTATGACATTTACGTTCTTTTCTATTAGAACGTTTTCTAATAGAGGTAAACATTCCCTAGGAGGTATCTTAGAATACATGCTCTAAACATCAAATGAGACTAATTTACTATTTGTGGGAATAATTAAGTTATTTAATTTTTGTGTAAGTTCATAAGAATTCTTAACTGAATATTTTGGAAAATAATTGTATTCTCTAATAATTGAAACCAGTTTGCTTGCTATCTTATGATTAGGTGTATTAACATAGCTAACTACTGGTCTCACCGGTATATTTGGCTTATGAATTTTCAGATGGCCATATAATTTTGATACCGAACACAGACCTACAGTAAATAACCGCATACAACCACTTCATTTTCATAATGACAAGCGTAAACTAGACTTTTTTAAAGCTTTGGAAGTCAAAAAGCACACCCACGACAATAGGTATCTTGTTTTAAATGAGCAAACTAATTTAATAAATTCCCCTCTCTTGGATATTCTTCTTTCTAATTAAATAAGTCAAAGAAAATAAATTTAACTATTCTTTCAAAAAAGTTGTAATAAAATACTGAGTTGATGTATGTCGATATTTTTGTTGTATAGAGACTGCTTTTATACTGTTATTGTTTAGTTATTTTATTGTTGTAACTGTTATCATAGTTATTATAGGCTAGTTCTATTTTTATGTTAAATATTGACATACATCACGTAGACATTTTGAAAGCCTCATCTGTCATCTGTGTTTCATTTTTATTTTCAATTTGATAAATTTTTTGATCAAAACATCATATCATAACATAGAAACATATCTTTATTTGTAGTTGTCATGATTTCTAAACTATAGTCACAGAAGCATTGAAGAACATCCTAGAACTTCCAGAATTCGAAGGGCCACTTGCTCCAGTTAGCTCACGCGCTGGCTACGTCCTTCACCAACGAAAACCAACAGTGAAGCCAGAGAAGTAGTCTCCAAGTCTGTATGTAGTATGGACAAGTTTCACCAAGTAAGGGCAACAACAATCAATGAACTTCAAGTTTTATTTACAAAGTATTACTTACAACATTTTAAGCAAGTATATACAATCCAGTTCTTAAATCTATGCATATTGATGGTACCTAATTTATCCTAACTATTATTATACGCAATCAGTTTTGGGATCTGGTGAATTTAATAAATGTTTTTATGGACTGTTACATATGTCTGAGTACAGAGGGAATTTATTAACAGCTCTTGCTACAACAACTGTAGGTTTATTTCTATCATGCTCTGTAGAATTTTGACCAATGTAAAGCAAAAAGTTAGCTCTTCTTGGCTGGTATGGAATTCTCCAATTAAAAAGCTGTAGTACCTCATTACAGTCGATCCTATGTGTACGAGCTGCTTACTAGAACAGTGTGAGCCGACGAACTATGCTTGTTCTAGATATGACCTGTATTTTGCCCTGCCTCTTTTTGAAAAAAACAAAATTTGTCGATTTTTTCTTCAATATGTAAGTAGGCGTTGATCTGGCATGTCTGAGACTTGCACATTATCAGAAAACTTTTTACAGAGTAATCTTTTTGTGCTATTCTCAACTTTTAATTGTCATTGGTTTTTGAGCTACAGGTTTGTTTTTATTATGGCAACCATATTGAATTTTTTACTCATGTGATAGCCTGTGAAAAGAGCTTTCTAATGATGTACAACATGCTTGAGAAATCTTGTAATTGCACTGACAATTTTGAGAAAAACCGAAATACCAGAAAACAAATGACAAAAAAATAAAAAGTCTTGACGCAGCAAGTGCGTTATGGTAGTGAATTTTCTTTAAAATGTTTTTAATAGCAAATATGTTTTTTTTTAAAATAAAGTAGGCATTTTGGTTACTAGTATAACCTATATAGTTAAAACAATGTATCATGTTTAATCAAAATAACTTTATTGTTTGAAAATGTACAAAAATTTTCGAAAGTACACTTAAACTGTACCCAAAACAAACCGTTTCTTGGTCAACCTTATAGGTTAATAGCAAATTGAGCTTTTCAAATATGAAGCATTTGATCAAAATTCGCTACCATAACACACTTGCTGCGTCCGGAATTTCTTTTCTTACAAACATGCATTATATTTCGATGGAAAATGCAGAATGCAATAACATAAGGCGTGTTCGACTAAAAAAAAAGAAAATTTGTATCACCAACGACTTATGGGCCACCCTGTGATTTTAGAAAAAAAATTAAGATGTAGCTCAAGACACCCTATAATTAATGTATACATTTTTTTCATATCTTGTGTAATAATGGATATATTGCGCTTTATTGATTTTGTACGAAAATTCGACAAAAATTATATACCATTAAACGATAAACTCTATAGCTAAGACTACTGCCAAGCATCACAGAAAGGGTCTCTTTGAAATGAATTTTCTGGAAACATTTTAGTAAAATGAAGGACAATGACGGTCGAAACTAAGACTTCAGGGTTTGTAAAACATTCCTCTTGATAAATTTTCTTTCCATGGCTCGTATTAGATTCAAGTTATTTGCCTAAATGTTGCCAATTTTGACGTTTTAAATCGCGACTTTGACGTTTGGAGGAAAACCTCAATTTATTTTCTTTAAATGCCTATAACTTTTGACCTACAAAGCTAAATTTTGGTAGGTAATTTACTTATAGCTAAATAAACTCATGTACCAAATTTTATTGCCCTTGCTTTGTTATTTCCGGAGATATAAATTCTTTTCTAAAGAAACACAAAATTTTCCAGGAAAACCTTGGCCGATTTTCCTGGCTAACGAACTTATTCAATCCACTTGGAAAAGGAAGGTATTTGTCAAATTTAATAAAAATCGGCTCATTATTTTTTGAGTTATCGGTGTGATACATATATAATATATATATATATATATATATATATATATATATATATATATATATATATATATATATATATATATATATATATATATATATATATATAAACATATAAAAATTGAAACTGACCCCGGATATTTGTTTATGTGTTCTAGGGGACCAAATGAGCGCTCATTAGAATTTTTTTTTCAAAATTCAAAAGTCGGGATCTCCTCAGTAGTGATTTTTTTAAAAGAAAATTCACTAAAAAGAGTTCAAAAAGAAGTAGGCTATGGAGTCTAACAATATACTTCTACTTTTAACATTATTTTCCGTAATGATTCACGATAAACAAATATTGTGATTTAATTTACAATACTTAATTAGGTAATAATGCTAGGTAATATTATGTGAAGCAGTTTAATAACGAAACCCGGCAATAACAAATAGAAACTTAAACTCCACAAGACAACACAATTAGAAACGAAACTCAACAAATAATAAAATAGAAACTTAAAAATACACTAAATAGAAAATTGTTCAATATGGCCACCGTTTTGTTCAATGCACTTTATACACCTTTTTGAAACATGCTTGCAAACTATGGTGAGGGTGTTTTGGTTAATATGATTTATAGCTTCCGTGATTCTGTTTCGTATTTCATTGATATTTTGTGGTGGATCGAATTTATAGACAGAGTACCCGCAAAATAAAAGTCCATGGGTGTTATATCAGGCCTTCGAGCACACCAATGAACCGGCCCATTGTTACAAACGACACGATTCTTAAAATTTTGGTACAAAAATTCTTTGACAATCCTAGCATTGTAAGCTGGACAACCGTCTTGTTGGTACCAAATCTCGTCTAAATTATCATGAACTCTTCCAATTGTTGGTAAGATATCATTTCTCCAGTTAAATTATTTTTAAAAAGAACGGACCAGCAAAGAACTTACCTGAATTTAAAAAAAATTAACTGTCTAATCTACAAATGTGTGTGTGTGTGTGTGTGTTTTGTTTCTTTAACGTCGGCCTATTTCCGCGACTAAGGCCAATCACCGACGCCAGGGAGCAGTTTCACCTCACTATCCTGGATATTTTGCCGAACCCCTGCCTTTCTGTAAGGAGGGTAGGAATATTTAACGTGCCCAACATCGCATGGACACGGGACCGACGGCTTTACGCCGCCTCCGAAGGGCGGAACGTGCAGACATTCAACTTGCTCAAATACAATACCAGAACCTCGGTTGATGTTAATTTTACAGTTTGTACTGAAAAAGTGAAAGGAGTACCCTGGGATCGAACCCAGTACCCTTCGGTTCAGAGGCACACGTTCTTACCCCTGAACCACCGAGGTTCTTAATCTACAAAAAAAATCACAATTTTTTTGCCTAATAAGCCGCACCAAACATTAATACCAAATTCTTGCAATCGCCGTTCTTTCTTTAGATGGGGATTTTCATTTTCCCAATAATGCCTTTAATGGCGATTATACACAACACAATTTGTAAATATGGATTTATTAGTCCATATTAGAATAATGTGTATAAATTCGATCTACCACAAAATATCAATGAATTACGAAACAGAATCACGGAAGCTATAAATCATATTAACCAAAACACCCTCACCACACTTTGCAGGCATGTTTCAAAAAGGTGTATAAAGTGCATTGAACAAAACGGTGGCCATATTGAAAAAATTTATATTAAGTGTATTTTTAAATCTCTATTTTATTATTTGTTGAGTTCCGTTTCTAATTGTGTTGTTTTGTGGAGTTTAAGTTTTTATTTGTTATTTCCGGGTTGCGTTATTAAACTGTTTCACATAATATTACCTAGCATTATTACCTAATTAAGTATTGTAAATTACATCACAATATTTTTTTATCGCGAATCATTACGGAAAATTAGGTTAAAAGTAGTAGTCCATTGTTAGCCTCCGTGGCCTACTGCTTTTTGAACACTTTTTTTTGTCATTTGTTTTCTGGTATTGGACTTCATAGCCTACTATCCTCAAAACGGTTTTTCTCAAAATTGTCAGTGCAATTACAAGATTTCTCAAGCATGTTGTACATCATTGGAAAGCTATTTTTACAGGATATCACATGAGCAAAAAATCCAATATATATGAAGCATTCACAGGCCATTTAGGCCCATAGCTTGGTAATACGTTTCCATTGCTTCCTATCCAGTGCAATCGTCTTCCAGTTTTGGACTCCTTTTTCTAGCAAGTCTTGTTGTGCTGCATCAAGCCATCTTTTTCTTGGTCTTCCTCTCTTCCTTCTACCCTCTGGATTTGACCAGACACACTTCTTCACCATTCTCTCCACACCCATTCGTTCCATATGTCCCAGCCACTGTAGTCTGCGTGCCTTAACCAGTTGAGACACCGGCGGTTCTCCATACATTTCATACACCTCCACATTTGGACGTCTTTCCCACATGCCATCTACTTTCTTGCCTCCGAAGATTCTGCGTAGTACCTTTCTCTCCCATATCGCTATTCTGTCCTCCAGTCTTCGGTTCATTGTCCATGCTTCACAACCATATGTCAAGGTTGGTCTTATCACAGTCCTATACACTCTGAGTTTCGCAGCACGCGAGATGTTCTTTGATCTAAGGAAGCTGTTAAGCCCTCCTGCACATCTGTTGGCTTTTGCTATCCTTAGGTTAATTTCTACCTCCTCATCACATCTATTGTCTACTAATACACCTAAGTACATGTAATTATTAACCTCTTCGAACTCTATGACTCTCTCCCCTCGCATTTTCACTGTAAAAGGTTCACTATTAGTCACTTTAGTCTTTTTAATTGCCATATACTTGCTCTTGTCCTTATTTATTTGAAGCCCCACACTGTCTGCTACTTCCACCAAACTTCTAGTGATACTTTCCAGCTCTTTTCTATTTCTGGCCAGTAACAATATATCATCCGCATAAGCAAGGCACTGATGACTCCTGTCAAACAAGCTCCCAGTTCTGTTTATACCACTCTCTCTTATCACTTTCTCCAGAACTATATTGAATAGTAACGTTGACAGCGGATCTCCCTGCCTCACTCCTCTTCTCACATCAAACTCTTCTGTCAGATTTCCGTTTACCCTTACTGCGCACGTGGTGTTACATAGTGTCATTATTACCAGTTTCACAATATACTCGGGTACTCTGAACTCTCTAAGTATATCAACTACTTTACTTCTTTTCACTGAATCGTAGGCGGTCTTAAAGTCGACAAAGATCATGTGTACTGGAATCTCGTACTCGTAACAGCCTGTCATAACCTGCTTTAGCAGACATATCTGGTCAACTGTCGACCTACCCTTCCGAAAACCAGCCTGATATTCCCCTAGCAAAGGCTCTATATATTTTTCTAGCCGTTTCTTTATTAGTGTTGCTAAAATTTTGTAGGCCACATCTGGTAACGCTATCCCCCTATAGTTGGTGCATTCTGTTATATCTCCTTTCTTAAATAAAGTTACCATGATGGTCTTATTCCATTTTTTTGGCATTTCTTTTGTTTTCCAAATTTCTTTTATTAGCTCATACATCATGGCAACCAAAGTAGTCCCTCCGTATTTAAAATTTTCGGCCATAATGCCATTTTCACCTGGACTCTTGTTGTTTTTCATTGTTTGTATAATTTCTTCTATTTCTTGCTTCGTTGGATCTTCTGTAACTTCTTCCTCTTCATAAAACTCTTGATGACACTCTTTCAGTTCTTCTTCATCTCCATCATTATGCAGTTCTTCGAAATGTTCTTTCCATCTCCTGCATATGTCTTTATCGTTTCCAAGCAAATTGCCTTCCTTATCCTTAAAGAACACTGCTTTGCTTTGGTGGCCTCTTTTTATATCTTTCACGTCTTTGTAGAAGTTACGTATTTCATTTTTTTGATATTTATATTCAATATTTTTTATTTTGTCTTCCAGAAATTTTCGTTTCTGGGTTCTACACATATTTTTTGTTCTCTTTCTTTGTTCTTTATATTTTTCTAGGTTTTCCTCCGTTTGCGCCTGAAGCATTTGATGTCTTAATACTGCTCTTTTTTTTAGTGCGGCTTTACATTCTTCATTCATCCAGTACTTTTTTATTTGTTTTCGTCTCTTTTCCAGGGTTGCTTTCGTTGCCTCAGTCACCGTCTTTTCTATCTTTTCCCATTTTTCTTCAATGCCGTCTGTATTCAGGAACATATCACTACTATAAGCTTTGTCTATTCTTTTCTTGTAGTTGAGGGCTATTTCTTCTTTTCGTAGATCATTAACATTGTATCTAGTTTCTGCCCTCCTTTTTTGTGTCTGTTTAATCGTATCTGGGAATCTTAAAACAGCCTTTACCAAGAAGTGATCTGAATCAGCTTCCGCACCCCTACGTGTTTTCACATTGGTGATTAGCCAAGCATGTTCTTCCTTTATTAACAAGTGATCTATTTGATTTGTTTTATTTTGTCCCGGTATCGTCCATGTTCCCTTATGTATATCTCTTCTTCTAAAGTGTGTACTCATTATTTCCATATTCTGTTCTATTGCTAAAGATATCAACCTTACTCCATTGTCATTACTCGCCGTATGTTTACTTTCACCTCCTGTTATTGACTTATATATGTCTTCATTGCCTATCTTTGCATTTGCGTCTCCCATCAAAATTATCACGTCATTTTTTGGTATATCTTCTAGCGTTTTTTCCAGCTCTTCGTAGTACTGATCTTTCACTTCTTCTTCTTTTTCTTCTGTTGGAGCATGCATATTTACAATACTAATCATCTTATCTTCTGCCTTAATTCTTATGGAACATAATCTGTCTGACTTTGGTTTGAAACATTTAACTTTATCTTGTAGCTTTTCGCTTATTAAGAATGCGACTCCATACCTTCTCATATCACTACCACTTGTAAATAGGATATAGTTTCCAACCCTTTGTATATCATTTCCTTTCAAGTGTGTTTCCTGTAACGCCACTACTTGCATACTATATTTATTGACCTCCATAATTAGATTATTTAAAGCACCCTCTTCATACAAACCCCTTACGTTCCACGTACCCAGATTTAGATACTCGGTTTTCGGTTTCACCTGGTATTTCCCTGTTTGGTTACTGTGTTCTTTATCTTTATTGGTATTTGCGTTTGCTCCTCTCGTGTCCCTATACAACTCCCTAGCCCTTATTGACATGCCAACATCTTTTTCCGTATACGTAGCCCTTTTCTTCGCCTGTTCAGTTCTCTTTTTCCACTCATTCTTGCCTAATTTTTTGTCTCATGCGTACCACTATTATATTCTACCTGTTTAACCAGGCCATTTTCTTCATCCCATTTCCAAAGCTGTCCCTCGACTATTAACTTCTTAAACCCAATCTTGACAGTTCTACCTTTGGCTCTTTCATCTTTTGCTACGTTTCTCAATTCGTTTTGAATTTTTCTCTCTTCCCTCGACATATCATCATTTATATACACAATCTCATTCTTGTAATTTTTTAATTTATATTTATTTCTCATAATTTCTATTTTCTCCTCTATTTTATAAAGTTCAACAAGACAAACCTTTTCACTGAGTCTCCTAGCTTGTTTTATTTCAACATTTACTTCTAAATTCTGTTTCAAAAAAATACCCATGTTCTCTTTTAAACTCTTTGCATCGTTTGTGTTCATTTTTAGCCCCTGTATAACTATATTCTTTCTTTTCTTCTCCTCTTCTAGAATATTTAATTTCTTTTTAATATCCTTTACCTCTTTTCTTAATTGATCATTTTCCATTTTCATGTTTTTATTTTCTTCTTTAATCACTTTCATCTCAGCTATAATTTTATCTTGTTTGTCTTCTATTTTGGTTATCTTCTCTGTTAAATCCGTTAGCATGTTTAACATTATATCCAACTTATTACTCTCGCTTTTCATATTTTTTTCTGGTGTTCGTGCCATTTTCTTACTTCTTTGGAAAATATCAGATATTGGAAAAGCCTTGCGTTTTCCCTCATCAGCAGAATAGTCTTCACTGTCACCCATCTTATACAACTCTCCTTACACTTTGCTGTTTAACGTGTTGCCTATCCAGACGTCGTCGGCGGCTGAATTATAATATCGGTTGTATTCTTTCAGCTTATCAATAAAGACACTGCATTCAACTTTGAACCTTATGCTCCAATGCCCCTAACCTTTAAACAGTACTTTAAACTCAATTTACTCACGGTGGCTGTGGTATTTATTTATCTTCTCAATTACCTAAGATCTCCTGCCAATGTTCTCACTATCTAACTGTTTCTTGCACTTTTTCTTTACTCGATTCGGTCAATTTGACTTAGATATCGGAGTAAACATTTAACACATTAGCGCTCAATCCTACCTACATAATCCATATCAAAAAATCCAATATGGCTGCCATAATAAGAAAAAACGTTAATACCTGTAGCTCTAAAACAAATGACAATCCAAAGTTGAGAATAGAGCAAAAAGATTACTTCGTAATAAGTGTCCTGATAATGTGCAAGTCTGAAACATATCAGATCAACGCCTACTTATATATTGAAGAAAAAAAGATCGACAAATTTTGTTTTTCAAAATAACTTGAAAACGAAAAGAGGCAGGGAAAAATACAAGTCATATTTGGACCGAGCATGAAATTATACAAAACATTTCTAATTTAACCGCCTCCCTATCCCTAATAATAGCGAAGAGAGAAATACATTCCCATCCAGTTTGGGATACGCTGTATAGGTTATATCGGTAACCAGATTGATGCCTGCTTGCATTAAGGAGACATATTTGCTATTAGAAACATTTTTATGAAAAATCACTTCCGTAACGCACTTGATCCGACCAGACTTTTGTTTTATAGGCAACACGGTTTTAGAAGCTTCTACCCCACCTAGAGACGTCCGGAGGTACCACCCCATACATCAAGGGGCCGGTGAAGTCCCAACAGACGTTTCCGGTTCTGGTGTATGAGTCGGTTTCCCTTATAAACAAAAATGGTGATGGCTCCTCCTTGTATAAAATATTCCGGAGGCAAAATACCCCTCCATTCGGATCTCCGGGAGAGGGGTGTACAGGGGGCGCCAACATCAAGATTTAACATATCCTTTTCAAATATATGTGGCCTAAATTCTTACCTGAACTCCGTCCACAATTTCCTCCAGGCTAACAGGCCCCAACTCCTCTTTCTCACCGAAACCCAAATCAGTGCCAAAACAGCCACTAATCACCTTAATTTCCCGGGGTATGAGCTCCTTACTGCCTTTAGATTGCATGGGGGCGTGTGCGCATACGTACGTAGCAATCTACCCTGCACCAGACTTCCCAATTTAGAAGCTGGAAGAAAAGACATACTATGGATAAAACTCTCTCTCAGGGCTGCAACTAAATTCATCTGTTGCATTTACCGGTCACCTTCTGACAACAACTTTGTCCAGCTTTTTGACTATATTTCTGAAAAAACCGACTATCTGATTTCTGAATATCCTTCCTCCGAGGTCACTATTCTTGGCGACTTCAATGTCCATAATAAGGAATGGCTAGGATCTTCAAAAACCGATCCACAAGGGAGAGCAGCGGAGGCCTTTGCAGTCAGCAATTCTTTGGCCAATATGGTTCAGCAACCTACTTACTTTCCTCGTATCCCAACACACAGCTCAAATTCCTTGGATCTCCTTCTTACTACAAACCCTGAATGCTATAAGATATCAGTCACCGCCCCCCTTGGTCGCTCAGACCACGGCATGGTCACTGCTTCCTGTGCAATGCAACCCGAGGTCACACAGTCATCACACCCACGTATCGTTTGGCACCACAACTCCGCAAACTGGGACGAAATGCGGGATTACTTTTCCTCATTTCCATGGGCGTCTGTCTGCTTCTCTCATCCTGACCCCTCTGATATCTCACAAAACGTCACCGAAATTATCCAAGCTGGCATGGAATTATTTATTCCACGTACACAGAAAACCTCTTCAGCCACTCAAAAGCCCTGGTTCTCTAAATCCTGTGACAAGGCCAGACTTGAAAAGGTCAAAGCCCACAAAACGCTTCTACACAACCCCAGTCAAGAAAATCGTCAAGCATTCAACGACGCAAGAAACCGCTATGTCCGCATTCTTTCTGAGGCAAAAAACTCGTTTAATAACCACATCAAAAACAAAGTCTTCTCAAGCTCCAACGGCGGCAAACCCTTCTGGACTCTTGCTAAGTCTATTGGGAATAATTTCTGCAAGAGCACGTTCCCACCTCTTGTCTCAGGGGATGAAATTGTTTCTACCGCCCTGGGCAAGGCTGAAGTTTTTGCTTCGTTGTTCGCCGGAAATTCTACTCTCAACCCACCTCCAAATGTTCAACCACCAACAGTCCCCAATGTCGCGCATAAAATGACTGATATCATTTTCAAAACTAAAAAGGTACGAAAGATGCTCTCTTCTCTTAATACCAGGAAAGCCTCTGGCCTTGACGAGATCCCAGCAATTGTTCTCAAAAAATGCGCACCAGAACTTGCTCCTGTCCTGACTCGTCTGTTTCAGATATCTTACAATAAAGGCATATTCCCTAGTAACTGGAAAACTGCTCGAGTACAACCCATCCCCAAAAAAGGATCCAAAGCGCTTCCTAGCAACTACAGGCCTATTTCTCTCCTTTCAGTCATCTCTAAAGTGATGGAAAAGTATATAAACACCGAACTACTAAAATTACTTGAAAAACACAGTCTAATCCACGACAGGCAGTATGGATTCCGTCAGCGCAGATCGACTGCCGACCTCCTTTCCTTTGTCACCCATTCTTGGAACAAGTCTATGGAACAACACGGTGAATCCCAGATTGTTGCTCTAGACATATCCAAAGCATTCGACCAGGTCTGGCACGCAGCGCTGCTTAATAAACTTCCGGCCTATGGCCTACCACCAAAACTTTGTACCTGGACAGCAAATTTCCTCTCCAACAGGAGCTATCTGTTGTTGTGGATGGCCATTCCTCTAAACTGTATCCAATTAATGCAGGAGTTCCTCAAGGTTCAGCTTTAGCCCCTACTTTGTTTCTTCTCCACATCAATGACCTCCTCTCTAGCACATCCAACCCAGTTCACAGTTACGCGGACGACAGCACCCTCCACTCAAATATACAATATTCTAAGCCTGTCTCTTTAGCCCAATTAGATGAGGATCGCAGACTCATGGAGGGTTCTGTCTCCGTGGACCTCCAAAAAATATTAGACTGGGGAAGTAGAAATCTTGTACAATTCAACCCCACCAAAACTAAGTCTTGCTTTCTTTCTCACAAGAGATACAGCAGCCCTAGACCCATCACAATGAACAACCAAGTTATTCAAAGTAATGAGTCCTTCTCTCTTGTTGGCATTTCTGTGGATCGAAATCTTAATTGGCACCAACATGTTACATCAATTGCAGAAGCGGCTGCTAAGAAATTGAGTTTCCTCTTCCGGGCTCGCAAATACTTTTCACCAACTAATCTCTATACCTTATACACTTCACAAATAAGGCCAAACCTCGAATACTGCTCCCACATCTGGGGTGCAGCTGCCGCTTCTACACTCGCTATCCTGGACTCCATTCAAAAGAGAGCTATACGTCTCATCGGTGACCCTACCCTCACCCAAAGGCTTCCATCCCTTGCCTACCGACGTGCCGTTGGTGACCTCTCTCTCTTTTATAGATATCGGCACGGGCACTGCTCAGAGGAGCTTTCCTCCATAATTCCCCCACCTGCTGCCCCCAGCAGATCTACCAGGGGAACAGAGCGAATGCACCCTTTTAATGTCCAGGTCACCAGACATAGAACATCTTGTTATGCCCGCTCTTTTGTCCCGAGGACTTCCAAGTTGTGGAATTCCTTGCCGGCACATGTTTTTCCTTCTCCTCCGAACCTCCAAACCTTCAAGTCCAGAATTAACAAGCTGCCTCTTTCCTCCTTGTCAACACCCACGGTACGATAGTATTTAGGCTGTAAGCCCTCGTGGTGTGTTGTTGACATAAAAAAAAAATTTAAAAAAAAATGCAGTTGCTGTATCAGGAGTTTTTCAAAGTTTAATTTGCCTTAATTTATTTCATATGTTAGTATATGTATGTTCTTACAAAACACATAATAGCTCTATCGTTTTCCGGAATACGGTCTATTTTACTCTGGTTAATTCTTTCGAGATAAAGTCTGGTGCACCCTTATTCCCGATCAGTATCCAGATAAAACATCTTTATATGTAAAAGCCTACTCCCGGGGTCGGGAATTCGCTATCGACACTATAAAATATTGATTTAAAATTCTGTTACGACTCGGGACTACCAATTGAATACTTAATATTCAAAAGCGATCCCCAGACGCCACACAAATCATCTCAACCTTTTTATGGATAATTCTTCTTATTTTCACTTGCCGCCAGCTTAATTAAAAACTCCAGATTCGGTGCAGGGTAAAGAAATATTTATACCGAATATATCTGTACATTATTATAAGTCTTTTGATTGGGTCTTTCACTCTACGAAATATTTTAAATCATTTGATGTGATTCCAAAATGATATTTTATATCAACAACCCTCCCAGCTTCTTAATACTAAGAGTTTCAGAAGTTTAGATTTTAGTTCATGAGCCGACACGCAAACCAGCTGGCGACGGGTTGTCAACCCAACAATCCACAAGACAATAGGTTAGTTAGAGGCAATATGTAAAAAAATTAGCAATAGAGAAATAGCATCATAACAATAAACAAAGTCTCGATATGAGGTTATATAAATTTGGAAGGCAGCAAGTGCGTAATGGTAGCAAATTTTCATTTAATTCAAATTTAAAAACGCAGTTTGTTTTAACTTAAAAAGTTTATTTTTGGTATATGTATAGTAAAGTCTCTACCAGGGCAATATGATAATAATAGATTATTTAGCTAGAATTGACAAAAGCCATACAACTCTTCCACTACATCAAACACTAATTGAAAGATTAACCTTAGGTATATATATATATATATATATATATATATATATATATATATATATATATACATTATATCTATGTATATATAAACATAATAGTAAAGTAACTCAGTAGGTGGTAGTGGACGTTTCTTTTACGTGATAGTAAAGGATTTTTTCACGCCCGAGGAAGTACCACTCCTTACATCAAGGGGCCAGTGAAGTCATAACAGAGGTTTCCAGCTGTGGTGTATGAATCAGTTTCCATTATATACAAAAATGATGATGGCTCCTCCTTGTAGAAAAGATTACAGAGCTAAAGTACCCCGCCATTCGGATATCCAAGAGAGAGGGGTGTGCAGGGGGCGCCGGCATCAACATTTAGCATATCTTTATCAAATATATGTGGCCTAACTTATAACCTGAACTCCGTCTACCATTTCCTCCAGGCTAATAGGCCCCAACTTCTCTTCATCACCGAAACCCAAATCAGTGCCAAGACAGCCATTAGTCACCTTAGTTTTCCAGGGTTTGAGCTCCTTACTTCCTTTAGATTGCATGAAGGTGTGTAAGCCTACGTCCGCAGCAATCTACCCTGCACCAGACTCCCCAATTTGGAAGCTGGAAGAAAGTACATACTATGGATGAAACTCTCCTTCAGGGCTGCAACTAAATTCATCTGTTGCATCTACCGGTCACCTTCTGGCAACAACTTTGTCCAGCTCTTCGACTACCTT
This sequence comes from Tillus elongatus, assembly GCA_964006375.1. Classification (NCBI taxonomy): domain Eukaryota; kingdom Metazoa; phylum Arthropoda; class Insecta; order Coleoptera; family Cleridae; genus Tillus; species Tillus elongatus. Next base: position 176,342,677 of record OZ023266.1, on the reverse strand, counting down.
TCTAAAAAAACCGACCAACTGATTTCTGAATATCTTTCCTCCGAGAACACCATTTTTGGTGACTTCAAGGTCCATAATAAGGAATGGCTAGGATCTTCAAAAACCGATCCACAAGGGAGAGCAGCGGAGGCCGTCGCAGCCAGCAGTTCTTCAGACAATACGATCCAGCAACCTACTTACTTTTCTCGCAGCCCAACACACCTCAAATCCCTTGGATCTCCTTTTTACTACAAAACCTGAATGCTATAAGACATTACTCACGGCCCCCCTTGGTCGCCCAAACCACGGCATGGTCACTGCTTTCTGCGCAATGCAACCCGAGGTCACACAGTCATCACACTCACGTATCGCTTGGCACTACAACTCTGCGAACTGAGATGAAATGCGGGATTACTTTTCCTCATTTCCATGGGCGCCAGTCTGCTTTTCTCATCCTGACCCGTCTGATATCTCACAAAACGTCACCGAAATCATCCAAGCTGGCATGAAATTATTTATTCCACGTACATAGCGAACCTCTTCAGCCACTTAAAAGCCCTGGTTCTGTGGTTCATGTAACAAGGCCAGACTTGAAAAGGTCAAAGCTCACAAAACGCCTTTACACAATCCCAGTCAGGAAAACCGTCAAGCATTTCACGACGCAAGAAACCGCTATGTCCGCATTCTTCCTGAGGCAAAAAACTCGTTTAAAAACCACATCAAAAACAAAGTCCTCTCAAGGTCAAATGGTAGCAAACTCTTCTGTACTCTTGCTAAATCTATTGTGAATAATTTATGCAAGAGCACGTTCCCACCTCTTGTTTCAGGGGATGAAATTTTTTTACCGCCCTGCGCAAGGCTGAACTTTTTGCCTCGTTGTTCGCCCGCAATGCTACTCTTATCCCACCTCAAAATGTTCAACCACTAAATGTCCCTAATGCCGCGCATAACATAACGGATATCATTTTCAAAACTAAAAAGGTACGAATGATGCTCTCTTCTCTTATTACCAGGAAAGCCTCTGACCTTGACGGGATCCCAGCAATTGTTTTAAAAAATGCGCACCAGAACTTGCTCCTATCCTGACTCGTCTGTTTAAGACATCTTACAATAGAGGCATATTCCCTAGTAACTGGAAAACTGCTCGAGTACCACCCGTCCCCAAGAAATGATCCAAAGCGCTTCCTAGAGCAACTACAGACATTTTTCTCTCATTTCAGTCGCCTATAAGGTGATCGAAAAATATATAAACACCGAATTACTAAAATTTCTTGAAAAACACAGTCTAATCCACGACAGCCAGTATGGATTCCGTCAGCGCAGATCAACTGCCGACCTCCTTTTCTTTGTCGCTCATTCTTGAAGCAAGTCTATGAAACTACACGGTGAATACCAGATTGTCGCTCTAGACATATCCAAAACAATCGACCAGGTTTGGGACGCAGCACTGCTTAATAAACTTCCAGCTTATGGCCTCCCACCAAAACTCTGTATCTGGACAGAAAACTTCCACTCCAAGTATTTCTGTTGTCGTGGATGGCCATTCCTCCAAACTGTATCCAATTAATGCAGGAGTCCCTCAAGGTTCAGCTTTAGCCGCTACTTTGTTTCTTCTCCACATCAATGACCTCCTCTCTAGCACATACAACCCAGTTTACAGTTACGCGTATGTCAGCACCCCCCACTCAAATATACAATATTCTAAGCCTGTCTCTTTAGCCCAATTAGATGAGGATCGCAGACTCATGGAGGGTTCTGTCTCTGTGCATCTCCAAAAAATATGGGACTGGGAAGTAGAAATCTTGTACAATTCAACTCTACCAAATCTCAACTTGTCTTGTATCTCATAAGAGATACACCAGCCCTAGACCCATCACAATGAACAACCAAGTTATTCAAAGTAATGAGTCCTTTTCTTTTGTTGGCATTTCTGTGGATCGAAATCTCAATTGGCACCAACATGTCACATCAATTGTAAAAGCGGCTGCTAAGAAATTAGGTTTCCTTCTCCGGGCTTGCAAATACTTTTCACCAGCTAATCTCTATACGTTATATACTTCACAAATAAGGCCAAATCTCGAATACTGCTTTCACATCTGGGGTGCCGCTGCCGCTTCTACGCTCGCTATCCTCGACTTCATTCAGAAGAGAGGTATTTGTCTCATCGGTCACCCTACCCTCACTCAAAGGCTGCCATCTCTTGCCCACCGACGTGCCGTTGGTGACCTCTCTCTCTTTTACAGATATCTGCACGGTCACTGTTCAGAGGAGCTTTCTTCCATAATTCCTCCACCTGCTGCCCCAAACAGATCTACCAGGGGAACAAAGCGAAAGCACCCTTTTACTGTCCAGGTCACCAGACATAGAACATCTTGTTATGCTCGCTCTTTTGTCCCGAGGACTTCCAAGTTGTGGAATTCCTTGCCGGCACATGTTTTTCCTTCTCATCCGAACCTCCAAACCTTCAAGTCCAGAATTAACAAGTTGCCTCTTTCCTCCTTGTCGACACCCACGGTACGATATTATTTAGGCTGTGAGCCCTCGTGGTATGTTGTTGAAATAAAAAGAACGCCTATTTGGCTTTCTTGTATTTCATAAACGATCTTTTGGCGTTTTAACACAGTGAAGGGAAATTAAATGTTTCTACACCATCTGCTCATTTAGTTATCTTTTAATAACTACTTTATGTGTTATTGCAGGAAAAGCTTAAACTAGAAGCAGTAGACACAACAAAGTTGTGGTTATGTTAGTCTGGTGATAAAGCATGTAGAAGGTGTTGGAGCGGAGTTACTATGTTAGCTGCTTTTAAGTCACCATAGCGCATTAATTGACTTGCAAATGAACTTTAAATACTTTACAGTGGGTATTTATAATTTTATGCGGAAAATTTCTCACCCACTGTACTCTTAACTTTATTATGACAGACGCTTATATGGTATTTAATTTGGAGAAAGTCTGGGAGAAATGTGATCACATTCCATTCTGCTGTTTCCACATAAATTTATAATAATCCACTAATGTAATAATGTTAATGTTTTTATTAGGTTTTGTAGCCGGATATATATAGAATTATGTACTTATGTAATTAAGACAAACACACTGTGTTATTACTAGGATAACATATTATCCAGTAAAATAATACCCACGTGAAAAAATTATTTTTAGTGAATTTTGGTTAAGAAAATTCACTAATAGAGTGTTGTGTCCTGATATTGCTAACACTCATCCTTAATCTCCCTTAGTCCACCCTGTCCATCCTTAGTCGGCAATACCCCCCACCCCCCATATGCCCCCCACAGCAACTAGAGGTGCAGAGACGGCATTGGTATCCAAGTGAGAGTTGTCATGGAGCAGCAGAGTTGTTGTGTTATCAAAAACTGTCAGGTGAAATGAGAACTGTCATATCAAACATACATTAGACAAAATCACCAATCAAGTGTAATCGAGCATCACAGGAAGATCGCCTGACCCGCGGCACGTAGTCAAGACCCACGGTTGTCTTCATTGCCACGTGGACAGGTCAGTGAGCCTTATTGTGCGAGAACCAACCTCCCGATGAGCGACGGATCTAGGCTAGTAGTAATCCAGTCAACCACGGCAGCAACATAACGCAAGCTTCACAGTCGTCACCTGGACACGTGAACCACCTTGGCCCCTTGGACGAAGCCCCAGGTCTCAGCGACACCACCGCGTGTTGACCACAGCGAGCACAGCAATTGTCCAATTGTAAGTCCCCTTTTTACATTGTACCCCCCTTATTAGTTCACAACATTCATTGTAACTTATATTAAATTGTTATTGTTTTACCAAGTGTAGTTATTACAAATCTATACCTACAAAGAACAGTTCCTCTGTTCCTTCATGCTAACCCATCTGAATCGAACATAGAGAGATATCGATGGTGTGACTTTCGGAAAATTTCTTCAAATGAGCGCGATTAGAGCCTCTAGAACCCATATCCAATTTCCTTTATTTTAGTACAGGAGGGAGAGACGCCTCATGCAGACCTCATTCACGACACCGTAGTGCCGTGTGATATCGAGGTACTGTGAGACTCGTACACTTAATACAGCGGATCTTTGCTGGGTTTCGGGATGTTGATAATGTCGGCAAGTTTCCACATGGAAGGAAAATGTTGAAATCGCAGCGTGGCATTCATAATCGTAATTAGGAATACCGCGGCTTTGCGGGGGAGGTTTTTCAGGGCTACGTTGGAGATTCCATCGTATCCCGGAGCTTTCCTATTTTTTAATGATTTGATTATTTGGAAAACTTCTTCGAAAGTTGTGGGATCGATAGTTGTGTCTGGGGTGGCGCGAAGCGCACTCCTGGCGTAGCGGTGAGTTCTTGCTACGTGCGACAGATCAACGTTGTTATAATTCGGGCTGAATTGCAACTCCAGATGATCTGCGAATGCAGTAGCTTTCTCCGCATCCGTGTATACGACACCGTTACGGCCGTGAAGCGGGGATATCGGAAGTTTTTGGAAGCGAAGGGCTTTTGCCATTTGCCATTTGCCAGACGAAATTGTCCTGGGTAGACAGGGTTTGTAGGCGCTCCTCCCAACGATTGTTGCGGAGTTCTTGTAGGGCGGATCGTACTTGTTTGATGAGTCTGTTTGCATCTCGTTTGTCGGTGGGATTTCCGATGCGTTGAGCTAGTCTACGCACGCGGTTCTTTTCGAGTATCATTTCCCTGAAACTCGACGCAAAAGGTGACAGATTGCTCTGGGCGGGGTACGTCCTTGATGCATGTTCGATAGAACATTGAATTTTGGACTGTAGATTATCCACTGCACCCTCGAGTTCGGGGATGCTGCGGATAACCGGAATATTGCCAAGGGTGTTTTTAAGGTGATCTGAGAAAACTGGCCACAGTACCTTTTTCCTTGGGAGGGCGGGTTCGTCGCTGACGTCGCCAAGCTGCAATATGACTGGGTTATGGTCCGAGGAGAGGTCGTTTTGGGTTGTTATTTCATGGAGAAGGGTGGTGTTCGACATGATTACTATGTTGAGCACGTCGGGTCGACCTGCACTGCCGAAATGTGTAGGTATTTGGGGAGCGTCAACCGTGCAACTTGCACGGCTATCGACATAGGCTTGGAGGATTCTCCCATTTGTGTTGGCATTACGAGAATGCCAACTGGGGTGTTTGGAATTTAAATCGCCAACAATTATTATCCGCTGGTTGGTATCGAATAAGAGGTCTAGGTCGGCGTCTAGAATTCTCTTTTGTGGCGGATTATATGCAGAAATTAACTTAATTGGGCCTGTAGAGGAAGTGTTCACTACGATTTGCGTAGCCTCGATGATTTACAGGGCTAGCGTACTAAGAGGGTGGTGGTCAATATTTGTCTTGACATACACTGCCGTGCCGCCACCTCTGGAAATGGTGCGGTCATTGCGGTACAGTGTATAGTTAGGGAGTTTCGGATTGGTTGGAAGACGCATTTTGGTTTCCTGAACTAGAATAACGTCCAGTTTTAAGCGTTGGGCGAATTCTTGGAGCTCATTTTTTTGCAGTCTAGTCCGTTTGCATTCCATAATGCAACCTGCAGGGATTGTGGCTTTCTTCGATAAGTCATTTACTTCTTGAAGATTGACACGATTTCGGGGATTCGCGGGATGGCGGAAGTAATCAGCGTCAGCAGATCAGGGGAAGTTTGGAGAATGGTCAGGACCTTCCCCGCGACCAACTTCAGCTGTGTGAAATTGATCGTGGTAATAAGGGAGAGTGCACTGGACAGGTCTATGGCGGGAGCTGCCTTTGCAGTGGAAGCTGCTTTTGCAGGGGGAGCTGGGTTCGGCTTGGGTGTAGCCGGTTTCGGGGTTGTGGAGGGTTGGGTGGGGCGTGAAGAACCAGTGGCAGCCGCATAGGAAGTTTGCGGCTCGGGCTGCGCAGCGGGAACGGATGTTGGCAATGGGAGAGGGATCGGGGACGGGGATGGGGTAGGTTCACCCGTTAAAGCGGCTATAAAATCCGCTCTAAGGTCTGGTGACAGGGAACAGAAAGGTACTCCTGGAGTCGCTTGGGGAAACAACTCCTGACATATAATGAAATATTTAGCAATTTTAGTGAATTTTATTGACGGTAAGTCTTTTGGAAATTTTCTGCAAATGTGCGCAAATTAGGGCCCCTAAAACCCAAGTCCAATGTTCATAAACAATTCCTGACATATAATGACATATTTTTAGCAATTTTAGTGAATTTTTATTAAGAAAACCGATAACTTAAAAAATGCTTCACTGATTTGAAACAAATTTGAGAACTACCCTTCTTTTGTTAATGGCTTCGTTCAGCAAATCTCAACACCCAATTTTTCTTAGCACAAAATTAAAAAATATTTTTTTAAAACGCAATACTTTTCAAATTTTTTGAGTGATTGAAATGAAAATTTAAAACTTAAAAGCACATACATAGACGTGGTTGGGTAATCCTCAACATCACGTCAAATTCTATAATGCAATATCTACAATGCTGGACAAAGACAGATGACGTTACATGTACTGCTATGCTATTTAAATCAATCGTAAATAAAAATCTAAACAATGGAAGTTACAATCATTGCAAGATGTCAATGTGTAGCTGTTTCTTACCGGAGTTGCCAGTTCTTCAAGAATTTCATGTAGTTAAACCTTTCATGTAAAAACATCTCAAATTTTCACAACTTCTGATAATAAAGAAATCACTTTCTGAAATTTGATTTTATCAGTTAGTTAAAAATACCGTAATCGATAGCTGTAACTTTCATTTCATTTTCTGAAATTTGATTTTATCAGTTAGTTAAAAATACCGTAATCGATAGCTGCAACTTTCGAATTACCTATCTCTCATGATTTTTAGTTTATCTCTCCGATCCTAATTTACTCTATCTGACAACGTTGTTAGAAAAGGTTCGTGCTGCAACTCCATTGTAACGCGACGACCATGTCGACACTAAAGCCATCTATTGCTTCAAATGTTTACTACTGTCGCAATGATAGATGCCTTTGTTACCAGTCGTACAGTTACCTAATTTTAAGTTATTTGTCGTGCCTAAAGTCGAAGTTCAAACTTATCAAGTCGAGGTCCAAAATCTGTGGTCAAAGAACGAAAAGTTCAAAGCCATCAAAAAACACAACACTCAGATAATTTTCGTAAAACATTGTAGATCATTTTATGAAAATTCGCTACCACAACGCACTTGTTGCGTCCAGACTTTCTTTAATTATTTATTCAAAATGTCGTTTTAACAACATTTTCTTTGTAAGGCTAGATGTAGGTGTGATCATAAGGCCTTCAATGGAACGTGAAATCTGGCCTTCTGTGTCATTTCTGACATCAATCAATTTCAGTTGTAACAAACACACAACGTTTCGCTAAACCTCAAATTATCAGCAATTAAGAAAGTTGATGCTGATACAGGTATAAGAAAATCAAGCAGCCGTGAAGTGAAATTACATTCCAGGTTATTAGTTACGACAGGTCTTGTCTAATAAACGGCAGAAAGCGGTTACCGTCGTCATAGCTAAGATCTGATTCTGGTAATATAGTAGAGAAAGAAACCCACTAGCAGCAGTGGTTGTGCAATTTGCGACAGATGTCTAGGATAGCCGGAGTTAAAGGGAAAACGGAAACCCGTGCCTGGAACGGTGTGTTTGACTGTTGATCCGTGAACATGGTGAACAGTGAAAAGAGGAGAGTAGAGAGAACCCGCGGTGGATCCACTTCACATTTATATATGTAATATCGGGATCGTTACATCTACATAATGTTGTTTGTCGTTCGTTTTTTACCAATCAAGCCTTTCACCAGCAGAGGTTTTCTTTTCGTTAAGGGGCTTCCAGCGTTTACATTTGCCATATAATATGCATGGCTTGAGAGGAATAACCTCTCATAATATGTGGAGAATGCAGCATTGTCTACATCGTTATTTCTCGATATCCTTATTGAACTAGTCGATTGAAAGAGAAATGGAACCAATGTACCCTTACATGGAATATATAATGTTACACCCAACGGAGTAAAGTTTAAAAGCTGGACGCAGCAAGTGCGTTATAGAAGTGAATTTTCATTAAAATGTTTTTAATAGCAAATGCGAGCAGGCATCAATCTGATTACCGGTATAGCCTATGTAGTAGAAACAATGTACTATATTTTATCAAACTTACTTTTTATTTGAAAATGTACAAAAATTTTCTGAAAGTAAACTTAAATGTCGCTTTCCTAGCCAACAAAGCTTACGTTAATAGCAAATTGAGTTATTGACATTTGAAGGATTTAATGAGAATTCTCTACCAAAACACACTTATTGCGTACAGATTTGTTTTTTACAAACATACATCATATTGCAATAAAAAATGCAAAAATGCATTAATGAATTTGTTCTACGAAAATTAGCTAAAGATTATAGACCGTTAAACCATAAACTAAACTAAACCTACAGCGAAAGCATCAACTTAATTAAACCGACAACCAAAGCATCAGAGAAAGGGTCGATTTGAAATGAATTTTCTGTCAATATTTTAGTAAAATGAAGGGCAATGATGGTTGAATCTGAAACTTAAGGGTTCGCAGAACATTCTTTTTGCAACATTTTCTTTTCACAATCCGTATTTGTTTCACGTTCTTTGCCGAAAGATTGCCAATTTTCACGTTTCAAATCGCGATTTTGACGTTTTGAGGAAAACTCCAAAATTTTTTTCTTTAAGTGCCCATAACTTTTTTTCTCTTTAAACTTAGAGACCTAAATTACGTACGCGGTTCACTCTTTATAATACAAATACGCGTACCAAATTTGGTTGTCCTTTCCGGAGATATAATTGTTTTTATAAAGAAAACACAAAATTTTCCGGCAAAACTTGGGCCGATTTTCCTGGATAACGAACTTATCCAAGCCACTTGCAAAAGCAAGGTACTCATAAAATTTGATCAAGATCGGCCCATTATTTTTTGAGTTATCGGTGTGATATATATATATATATATATATATATATATATATATATATATATATATATATATATATATATTGTGCTGAGAATTGCTAAGGCCATATAAAAGTTATAAAAACAAAAATGAAAACCCTTACGGAAACTACTATGATAATGTTAAATTCTGATTATTGATTAAAAAAATTGGGTGATCAGATTAGTGATGGGGGGTAGTAGTTGTACCACTGGTCAGTAATAAGTAAAATACTTACGGTTTACACGTAATGCATATGGGTTCTCTGTATATTGTATACATATCCACATCGTTCGACATATTTTACTGTACACTAAAACAGAAAACAAAATAATAACATTAAAACACAAGCACATTCACTATTATTGTTAGTCAGTGTTATTTGGAGAAGCAATGAAAGATATATAGCCATAATTTGTTGGAATGATAATTAAATGAGTCTTAAAAAGTTTAACTAGCAATTTGGAAAATATCTCAGTTAAAGTGAAATAAAAAGAGCCAGAAATCTATATGTAGATAGATTGAAATATTAAGCATGAAATACGTACCAAAGAATTATGTTCAAAATCAATTACCAAAAGGTAATGAACAAAACAAACCCCTTGTATGATGTTTTCAATATGTGAATTTAGTTTATTTTTATGTGAACAATGAACTGAAATGTACCCATATATGTGTCTGTGTTTATAAAAACAATGAACTGGAAGTTACTAAAAACAGTGTTAAGTGTTCTTGAACTTTTAAATCAAGATTACAGCATGAACTTAATGAATTTATACATTTAGTATTGATTATAATTAGGTTAAAAAAGTAAGGTTAGATCAGATGTCAATTTTAAGAATAGAATATTTTATACTTACTCGATGGTTCCAAGGACAATATCTGTCAAACATTAAATAATTAATTGGAAGAGAGAATGCTATGATCAGACAGGAAACACCAAATGTTAGATGAATTTGGGCAACATTTCCGCTTTTGTTATGAATTATGGTTGGTTGTTGATGAAATTTAGATGCGAGAGCGCGTCATTATTGCTTCCCATTTTAAATATAAATATTTTAAAGTATAAATTGTCCAAGGGAAATTCAATTTGCCGCTAAAACAAAGAAGAGACGTTACATCAAGTTTTTAACGTAAGGAAGTACGAGATAAGCAGTAAATATATCAATAATACGTACATTTGAGGATACCCAATACCATTAGCGAGGAAGCCAAGGTTAGAGATTTATTTTATTTAATGTATAGCAGCTCAACCAGACAAATATTTCAATAAAAAGACAGCCCATTCTGTCAAATATCATTTTAAGCAAATGTGTTTATGGGAAATTAAGATTTAAACGCATAAAGTAGAAATCTTATGGGATAATTTAACCATAGTTCAACATTGAGAATACAGAGGGAGTGCAGGTCAAGGATCCATATTTATTAATAAGAACAATTGAATGAAAGCCGTAAATTCGGATACTAAATTTAATCATTGTAAATTGATATTAGTTTAATAATTAGAACAACGGATCCGTTTAAAGTTTAGAGTTTAGATTTAAATTTGAAATTGTGCCAATAAAATTTGTTTAAGAATTTTGAAACGTAATTAATGTATATATAATAGAAGGATAGGCAACCCAAATAACCCTGAGATAACTTAAACCACAATTAATACAAGAGTCACAAAACATATTTTATTCAGATAAAATTTCACACAAATAATATACAGAGTCACCCATAATACATGGTGTAATTTTTTTTTTAATATCATTTTTCCATATACAAAATAATTCTAAATATAAATATCAAATATCATTTCAATATCATAAATATAATAATAATAATAATCGTAAAATTTTATAATATATAAAAGCCAAAGCTGATTGTAATCAAAGCCAATAATAATATAATTGACGCCCAACAGTGGGGCATTAAATTAAATAAATAACATTAAAATATATAATATAATAATATAAAAAAAATTCAAAAGCAAATTAGTATATTATATAATAATAAAATATAATAATATATATAAAATTAAAGCCAAATAATAATAACTATATAATTGGCGCCCAACAGTGGGGCAATATAAAATAAAATATATAATAATAATAAATAATATAATAGTAAATATAAAAAATCAAAGCCAATAACTATATAATATATATATATATATATATATATATATATATATATATATATATATATATATATATATATATATATATATATATATATATATATATATATATATATATGTATATATGTATATATGGCTTATACGAGCGGAGGCTGAAATACACACACAAACACATATACATATATACTTACACCATTATACACGTAAAATCCATAAAGAAAATATAAATACACTCATACGGACCACACAAATTTGATCACCTAAGGAAAACATACCTTGGTATATTAGAAAAATTATAAGAACTCAAAAAGATAAATCCATTTGTCTAGTGTATATACGAAAATATGCAAAAACTGATGTATGAGTGTAATTTTAAGTAAACATGTGTATAAAATAAGGTGCCCATTAAACAAGACTCGAAAAGGACAGTAGTGAAATGATATTAATAATGTTTCATAGGTTAAATAGTAGAATGTGGACACATATGATTATGAGAACTGTCAATCTGACAAATATAAATATTTAGGTTAAAATAATTTGATGTTTGATAGGTTAAGGAAATAGTAGTAGAATGTCTAAACATGTGATTATGGGAAATGTCAATCTGACAAATGTAAATATTTAGGTTAAGAAAATTTGATGTTTGATAGATTAAGTAAATATGTCAAAATTGGGAAATTTTCTTATTCATTGGTGCTTAAACAAAACTAGTGTCTATTATTGTCTTTAGCATATTTTAGAGTACACTCCACTATCATAGTAAGTATTTCAGTATTAAAGAATAATAAAAACAGTTCTAGTGGCGTTTTTCCATAAAGAGTACTTTTCAGGGATTGCACGTATTCATTTCCTACTGATAACATTATAAGTAGCCTTCTTCTTCTGCCAATTTGCAATTTTAGTTCCTAATCCAGTAGATAGACGCATTTTTTTCTGCAAGTGACTCATCGTCTGAGTCATCAAAATCATCAGCTTGAACATCAATCTGAAATGTCCCAGCAATTTCAGTTTCAAGAGGTATCTTATTTATGAGCGTGTTATCGTCAATATACCCTTCATCGGTCAACTTATCTATATCAGGACGGATGTACACTACATCCACTGGCCCTATTGAGAAACACAATTTTGATACACTTATAAAACAAAAATATAAATATCTATTTAGATTACCGTGAGATTCCCTTTCTTGTTCATTTATAATTTCTTGCATTGCCTCCTCTAACTCTTTTTGAGTCAAATACCTTCTATCCATATTATTTATTTTTTATCTTACTTGTACACTATACTAACTAACCACTATCGTAAATCAAGCAGAACTAAATAGGTATAGAAAGTACACTGCTACAATCCGCCAACAATATATTATACTCCTATAAAGTTTTTGGAAGGATAGTTTCATTTACTGTGTCTCAGATAGGTGGACTAGGAAGACTTCCTGGGATTACACTTGATGCATCTGGACAATGGTGCGTTCACGCACCATTATCTTTGTAGCATGTTTTTTTTTAACAAACTGAAACTAGGAATGTATGTGTTAATTACTGATATTACTTATAATTGTGAGATTATAAACACAATGTTTGAAGCACAATAAGTTTAGCACAAGTTATATATTTGTTTGATTGTTTACACGTAAATTTATTCGATAACAGTTCCTTGTTTTTCAATGAACACCTAAAATACAATTATTAGACAAACAGAAAAAAATTATATTGTTAACATACCCTTGTTACTGTAGAAGTAGATTTTATTCATAATTCATCAATTAAAGTTGTAGTATTTTCTAAAAAAAAATAAACACAGTGATAGTGCGTATACGCACCATTGGCCAGAAATGGGTTAAGGCTAATTCTTTAAATCTAAACGGATCTTGGAGATTGCTTTTAGAGGTACCAGTAAGCGACTATTTGAAGAAATTTCTATTTTATATGGAGCTAGAAAATTAACCCTTAAGTACTAATGCTGCAATATGTGTATTGCGCATGCTCTTGGGACTTTTGACGATGAGCTTTTATGTAATTTATCATCGTTTAGTTTGCCATCGGTATTCCAAGAGTGGTGACCATACAGTGTTGACTTTTTGGAATATTACGCATCAAAGTGATGAACCCGTCTCCCAGACGTACAGTTAGTGTTAACGCGCCTATCAAAGTCAAAAGCCGTCGCTCTGACGTAGGATTAGTTTTTAACAAATTAAAAGGAATTGGCTATGGATTCCCGACCCAGTACTTCTAAATCGGTGAAATTCTCAGAATTAAATTACGAAGAACAGTAACTGAAATGGTTCGATGACAGTCTTAGTGATACCAGTGATGTTCAAGAAGAATGTGATGAAGAATTTCAGATAAACAGTGCCCACAATATGGACTCCGAAGAAGAAGGTTAATACTTCTTAGATGATAACAATGGAAATATATTATTTTTTCTGAAATCGATCGGGAATGTCTAGAATTTGTTTATAATATTGATTGCGTTTTTCAGAAAAAATAGTATGTGCACCTTGTAGTAAAAGCACACCACCAGACGCCGGCCGGACGACGATGTAATAATTTACATCGTCGTCCGGGAATGTATTGCGTTCATTTCTAGATACACAATGTAATATTTTTTATTATTGTCTACAGCAGGACTTGATGAAGATAGCGTAAGAGAAACTAGAACACAGATGATGAAGTTCCAAGCTACTATTATGGCAAAAATGCAAAAATCGGTTCAAGTGGTCCAGCACACCCGCTGTTTCTAGTAGGGGCCGTCGTTTACAGGAAAATATCGTTGTTCATTTACCTGATTTACGTCCGTCACGTACAGCAAAAGCACTGGGAAGAAAAGCAGGTCCTCTTCAAATTTGGAAACTGCTTTTTACAGAAGAAATGTGCAGTATAATACTTCGGTGGACGAATCATAAAATTAAAGAGGAAAGAGACCGCTACAAAAATAAAAATTCTGTCACATTAAGGACTTGAATAAAACAGAATTGTATGCATTCTTGGGTCTTCTTGCATACACGGCCCTGTTCAAGTCAAATAATGAGAGTATACATACGCTATTTGCTACAGATTGAACTGGTAGAGAAATAATTAGGTGCATCTTGAGTAAGGAAAGATTTGCTTTCTTGCTCATATGCTTAAGATTTGACAACCCTGACGATAGGCTAATGAGAAGATTGGGTGATCCAGCGGCTGCCATATCTCTAGTATTTGACCTCTTTGTGCAGAACTGTCAAGGCTTGTTATACTATCGGAGAATCAGCTTGCATCGATGAGATGTTGGTCGGCTTTAGAGGGAGATGCAAGTATAAAATGTATATCCCGAATAAGCCTGATAAATACGGGATAAAAATCATGTGTTGTACAGACGCTCGTACTAGATACTTTTACAACGGCTACATTTACACAGGCAAAGACTCAGATGAAAGAAGTTTGCCAAATGAAGATAAAAAATATAGTAAACCAGCCCAAAGTGTTCTGCGTCTTACACAACCAATCTACAAAACAAATAGAGGTGTCACATTTGACAATTGGTTTACATCCGTTGAACTTGTAACAGTAATGAAGGAAAGGAGACTGACCTGTATCGGGACAATAAGGAAGAATAAAAAAAAAATTCCACTGGAGTTTTTCCGAAAAAAATAAGACAGTCTGGTGCGGCACTGTACAGTTTTACCAAATATATCACATTAGTTTCTTATGTACCAATATATATATATATATATATATATATATATATATATATATATATATATATATATATATATATATATATATATATATATATATATAAAGCCGTTCTTTTGCTATTCTCTCCGCATCACCATGAAAGCTACGATCCAGAGTCTGGAAAACCACATATTATACTCGACTAGAATTCTCCAAAGGCGGGGTGGACGCACTTCATGAAAAATGTTCAAAATTGTCATCCAGTCGCAGAAGTCGTCGATGGCCGATGACAATATTCTACAGAACTTTTGACATTAGTACTGTCAATTTCTATATTATTCACAACTTTTGTCCAGAAAATCATAAAATAGAAAGATGTGGATTTGTGAAACAATATACAATAACTTTTGTTATTATTTTAATTTTAAACGCCATTATCATATTGCCAAATATACTAACAACTCTTAAAAAGACGTTAACCCTAATAATCACCTAAGTTTTGAAAAAATATAGTACATATATATATATATATATATATATATATATATATATATATATATATATATATATATATATATATATATATATATATATATATATATATAGCCGTCTGTGAGACGTTGGGTTAGAAACAACGTTACATATTCAAGACGTTCGGAATTAAAGTTTAAATTTTGGTACATATATGTAAATATTGAAAGTCGTTTTAAAAAAATTGTGTTAAAATTTCCATTAAAGTTACAAAAGTTTGCTATAGAAAAGAATTATTTAAAAACGGAATGTACCTGCCAAATTATCAATATAGCAGGTATTTTTTCTTATTAATTGCTTGGATGGTTTTGTTTTAGTCGACCCAATCGAACTAGTTTTTGCAGAGAAAACACCCAAAAATATATTTTACATAGGTTTAACTATGGCTCAAGATTGAACTTGCTTATTTTCTGTTTCTGTATTTTAAATTCGATCCTAAGTACTAAAAACTTTTTGTGCATGTAACTTATTTCGCTTTTAGATATATTACTTTCTGCATTAAAAACTTCCTGCCAAAATAAAACGAACACCCTGCAGTGTACAACAGAATAAATTTGCGCTAGTATGACGACAATACAGGTTCTCCATGATTTATTACGTTTATAGTTTCATCCAGACTCCTGCATTGTATCCGGTGCTGGGAAATACAAAGCAATATTTACTTTACAACTTCCAGATCTCTCTGATTATGGTTGGCTTGTTACTTGATGGTTGTAGAGGTACTAAACTCGCTGTATGTATCCATAAAACTCCTCATTTCGCCATTTTCCCCGTCACTTTACATCATATTCTCCTGTCGACACAGCATTAGTAAACACCGTGGCTTATGACAGATAACAGATATCACTTTTATAAGAAAATAAATTTCGCACGGCGATACTATAAAGGTATCTCCTGTATCTGTGTGGGACGTACTGGTGCATGTTCAGCATTCCCTTCAAACGAATTATTCCCACAAACGGATTTCCAGTGTCTTTTTATACTCTCGAGGAAACGTCGAATAAACGTTATGCTAATGTTAACGGTCTCTCGATTATATGTATACCAACGGCTGTGTAGTCTGGCAGTCTCTTGAATTCTAACTGCATCAAATACTCCTAAGCGTCTACTTCTCTGGATTTTGATATTGTTGTTTAGTATTACACCTTTTGAATTTGTAGACCTTATTTTTAACAAAATATATTTTTTTCATAAAAAAACTTATTTCACTGTATCACGATTGGGCTCTTCTGATAATCGCAACTGTCTCTCTGATACAGAGAAAATATATAAGTGACGACAATTCGATGATTGTATTCAAGAAATTTTGAGAACAGCTGTTTTATTTACCACCGTATCTTCCTTGCTGGCATAACTAGAACCTCAAAGGAAGCTTGAATATGATCAGGTGGCTTCGTTATTGAACAACATTTCAAGATTTCATTTAAGATTTGTTGAAAATTTGATATTAATATAAATCCCATCGTAGCGCTCCTACTGCCTTTCTTCATACACATTAAAATATTAACAGATGGAATATTTGCCTAAGGGAGGAGATCTTTATTTATTACAATTTCCTGGTGAAATATATAGGTTAAGGAATGAGAGCAATAGCGCCTTTCTTAGAAATCTATCTATATATATATATATATATATATATATATATATATATATATATATATATATATATATATATATATATATGTATATATATATATATATATATATATATATATATATATATATATATATATATATATATATATATATATAACGTAGTTCTCTGTGGTAAAGGCACAGATTAAGCATGAAAATTTCCGGAAAGTTTTGAATCACATCAGATGAACATTTTTACCTAACCGAAGATAAGATATTTCCCGCGCAATTTGATTCCTACTCTATTTAAGAAATGTGGCAGTGAAGCCCTGATCCAATCGAATCGCCACACGCGCTAGGGACTTCGGGAGGGGAAGTTTGTAAAACAAAACCAGTCGATAGCGATGTTCAAAGATTCTGTCGGGCAGGCGAGTGAAACGCAACGTCTTCATGGCATGTAAACTTGGTGTAACTATTGTGCAAGTGCTTCAATTAGTTTGAGTTAGCTCAAATTAAAATCACCTATTCTTATGGGAGAAACGATTTCATTTTCGGAACAAGCAAAATATCTGGGGGTTACCCTAGATAAGAAGCTCAACTGGGACATACAGTTAGAAACTGTAATCCGCAGGGCTAAACTGTCCCTGTGGACCTGCCGGCGAATCTGTGGAAACAAGTCGGGAACAAACCCTCTTTTTTTATTTTTTTTATTTCGACAACACACCACGAGGGTTCACAGCCTAAATACTATCGTACCGTGGGTGTCGATAAGGAGGAAAGAGGCAACTTGTTAATTCTGGACTTGAAGCTTTCGAGGTTCGGAGGAGAGGGAAAAACATGTGCCGGCAAAGAATTCCATAGCTTGGAAGTCCTAGGGGCAAAAGAGCGGGCATAACAGGATGTTCTATGCCTGGTGACCTGGACACTAAAAGGGTGCATTCGCTCTGTTCCCCTTGTAGATCTGTTGGGGGCAGCAGGTGGAGGAACTATAGAAGAAAGCTCCTCTGAGCAGTGCCCGGGATGAGAGAAGCAGACAGACGCCCATGGAAAGGAGGAAAAGTAATCCCGCATTTCGTCCCAGTTTGCGGAGTTGTAGTGCCAAACGATACGTGGGTCTGATGACTGTGTGACCTCGGGTTGCATTGTGCAGGTAGCAGTGACCATGCCGTGATCTGAACGACCAAGGGGGGCGGTGACTGATATCTTGTAGCATTTAGGGTTTGTAGTAAGAAGGAGATCCGAAGGATTTGAGCTGTGTGTTGGGATACGAGGAAAGTAAGTAGGTTGCTGAACCATATTGGCTAAAGAATTACTGACTGCAAAGGCTTTCGCTTCTCTCCCTTGTGGATCGGTTTTGGAAGATCCTAGCCATTCCTTATTATGGACATTGAAGTCACCAAGAATAGTGGCCTCGGAGGAAGGATATTCAGAAATCAGATGGTCGATTTTTTCAGAAAGGTAGTCAAAGAGCTGGACAAAGTTGTTGTCAGAAGGTGACCGGTAAATGCAACAGATGAATTTAGTTGCAGCCCTGAGAGAGAGTTTCATCCATAGTATGTCTTTTCTTCCAGCTTCTAAATTGGAAAGTCTGGTGCAGGGTAGATTGCTACGGACGTATGCGCACACGCCTCCATGCAATCTAAAGGAAGTAAGGAGCTCGTACCCAGGGAAATTAAGATGATTAGTGGCTGTTTTGGTACTGATTTGGGTTTGGGTGGGAAAGAGGAGTTGGGGCCTATTAGCCTGGAGGAAATGGTGGACGTAATTCAGGTTATAATTTAGGCCACATATATTGGAGAAGGATATGTTAAATATTGATGTTGGCGCCCTCTGTACACCCCTCTCCCGGAGATCCGAATGGAGGGGTATTTTACTTCCGGAATTTTTTGTACAAGGAGGAGCCATCATCATTTTTGTTTATAAGGGAAACCGACTCATACATCAGAACCGGAAACGTCCGTTGGGACTTCACCGGCCCCTCGATGCATGGGGTGGTACCTCCTCGGGCGTGAAAACATCCTCTACTATCACGTAAAAGAAATTTTCACTACCATCTGCTACACCCTCAACACTATGCCGAGGCAAATCAGTCTGGGAGGGTCCGGACTCCTCGATGGCATTGAGGGTCACGGGATTCTGAGAATGATCTCAGACTTGATGCCTACAAAGATCAGTACAGATCTGTCTTTCAAGACCATCCGCCCGAAAATGGAGGACTGGGAGCGAAATCAAACGACCCTATTGAGAGCCGATCTCTGCTGGTACTCTGACGACTCCAAAGCCAATATTGAGCCGGCGCATATGGGGGCAGCACCGATGCTAGACTATCGGCTAGCCTCGGCAAGTACGCAACCATACACCAGGCAGAAGTCATCGAGATGTGTGCAAGGGAAAGTATAAAAAACCAGTGCACACACAAACCAATAAAGATATATGCAGATAGCCAAGCTGCAATAAAAGCTCTTGGTTCCTACCGGTGTAATTCAAAAACGGTATGGAGTTGTACATCTGCCCTTAACGAACTGGGCAGCTGTAATGAGGTATCGCTGGTCTGGATACCGGGTCACTCGGACCATGATGACAATGTTGCGGCCGACGCGCTTGCCAGGAGTGGTGCCCAGAGAGACTTTGTCGGACCAGAACCGGTGCTGGGGATAACATCATGCACAGCAAAACGCACCTTAAAGACCTGGACAGAAAGAATGACAAACCAGTATTGGCTAAATTTTCCAGGAGTAGCCCACTCTATGGCCTTCATAAATGCCCTGTCTGAGTTAAGGGCTAAAAAATTCTAGAGTTAAACAGACAACAACTGAGTATTCTAGTCGGCCTGTATACAGGACACTGCCGCTTGCGACACCACGTGCACCGTATTGGAGTCGGTCAGGAGACCGAGTGCCGGCTGTGCATCGAGAGTGCCGAGACAGCAGAGCACGTACTGTGTTCCTGTCCGGCAGCGGACAGGACTAGATACCTGCTCTTTGGCAAGATAAAGCTTGCTCCGGAGGATCTGGATCAACTTTCGTCCACAAAGGTTATCGACCTCTACAGGAGGCTAGCTTTGTTGGGCGAAATATAGACTATTAGGCGTGAGCCACAATAGACCTTATGGTCGCGGTGGCGGGACTGGTATGGCCCACTCACAATTAAACCTAACCTAACCTAACCTAGCTTAGTTATTGTAACAATCCGTTTAAAAAAGGATTAAACGGTAAGTCTTCAATAAACCTTTTAATGCAGCGGCAGCTTGCTAACGGCATTCTTTGTTGCAATTGCAATTGTATTTTATTCCATGATATATATATATATATATATATATATATATATATATATATATATATATATATATATATATATATATATATATATATATATATATATATATATATATATTAGGCCACACTCGCTATACACGTCAGCGCAAAAATGGAGAATGCGTAGCATATTAAGTATTCGGCAACGTCAAATGCAACGTTTTTATTTTTTACAAGGCTGAGTTTATGTCTGCTGCACTAAGTTTTATCTCTCTCTCTCTCTCTCCTACATATATACTGTTGCTTTCAATTTATCCGCCTTATCTCTCTTTTCTCCTGTTTGATGAGAATATACAGTTGCTGCTGAAATCGCAAAGATTAGAAAACAGACTGAAAGTTTGTAGAGAGGATAAGAGAATTATTGCGTTGGAAAATCTTCGCGGATTCACTTCGAAAAAAATGTTATTTTATGGGTTAATCGATATTTTTTATCGGATCCTGGTGGTGAAGTTCCACAGACATTCTCTTGAAATATTTTACGCTAAAACGGTTCATACAGCCGTTCTTTAACCGACTGAATTATTATTCAAAATGAATGTAGCATAGTTAATCATTTAAGTATAAACCCCAAAGTAGAAAATTTGTTATATTAAAAGCCCAGGTGCAGTATCTAGGCTGAGGTAAAGAATTTTTAAATGAAATACGGAGCGCATAAAAGAAATAAGCCATTCTTAAGACGAGATCGAAAAAATTATGGAACGCAGCAAATGCGTTATAGTAGAGTTTCATAAGAATTGTACACTATTATTATACGTCATATTACTAAAATTAATACTTTAAATTTACACAGACCTTGAAGATCGATTTTAGAGGTCCTAGTGTTACCATCGATATCTCGGTATGATCAAAAAAATCGCTTATTCTAACTCCTTTTGAGAAAAATGCCCAGAACTCAATTTTCTATGGAGCTAAAAAAATTAAGTTTGCTATATCTGTAGATAGTGTAAGTCTCTTCAAAAGAAACTTATATTACAAATTTCATTAAAGTTGCAACAGATTTGCAGAAGGAAACTTAATTCATATCTAGACACGTAAAGTATCTGCCGAATTATAAACGTAGCAGTTATTTTTAGTGAATTTTCTTAAAAAAAATTCACTAATGAGGAGATCCCGACTTTCGAATTTTGAAAAAATTTCTTCAAATGAGCGCTATTTAGGACCCCCGGAACCCAAATCCGAGGTCAGTTTCAGACTTTATATGTTTATATATATATATATATATATATATATATATATATATATATATATATATATATATATATATATATATATATATATATATTTATGTGTCACACCTATAACTTAAAAAATAATGGACCGATTTTGATCAAATTTGGCACATACCTTCCTTTCGCAAGTGGCTTGGATAAGTTTGTTAGCCAGGAAAATCCGCCGAGGTTTTCCCGGAAAATTTTGTGTTTTCTTTTGAAAAAAATCGAAAAAAATTTATATCTCCAAAATTAACAAAGCAAGGGCAACCAAATTTCATACGTGGATTTATATAACAAGAAGCAAGTTACCTACCAAAATTTAGCTCTGTAGTTTAAAGGACAAAAAAGTTACAGACATTCAAAGAAAAATAAATTTGGGTTCTCCTCAAAACGTCAAAATCGCGATTTTAAACGTCAAAATTGGTGAGTACCTTCCTTTTGCAAGTGGCTTGGATAAGTTCGTTAGCCAGGAAAATCCTACGAGGTTTTCCCGGAAAATTTTGTGTTTTCTTTCGAAAAAAATTTATATCTCCAAAATTAACAAAGTAAGGGCAACCAAATTTTATACGCGGGTTTATATCATTATAGGCAAGTTACATACTAAAATTTAGCTCTGTAGGTCAAAGAACAAAAAAGTTATAGGCATTTAAACAAAAATAAATTAAGGTTTTTCACAAAACGTCAAAGTTGCGATTTAAACGTCAAAATTGGCAACATTTAGGAAAAGAACTTGAATCTAATACGGGCTATGGAAATAAAATGTCTCAAGAAGAATGTTTTACAAACTCTAGCTCAATTTGCTATTAACCTATAAGGTTGACCAAAAAACGAATTTTTTTATATAAATAAATGATTAAACATTAATTATGACTAAAATAATTAAAACGCCCGCTGGAATACGACATTAAAACAAAGCTCCAAAAACTGACTCGTTGGTCTAGAGGTATGAGTTCCGCTTAGAGTGCGGGAGCTCCCAGGTTCAAATCCCGGACAAGCCCAAATACCTTTTATTTGCTTTTTTTAACCGACTTCAAACAAGGACGAGGTTCTCAATTCGCCTGTATGTTTTTAGTGAATTTTCTTAAAAAAATTCAGTAATGAGGAGATTTCGACTTTTGAATTTTGAAAAAATTTCTTCAAATGAGCGCTATTTAGGAACCCTGGAACCCAAATCGGGGGTCGGTTTCAGACTTTATATGTTTATATATATATATATATATATATATATATATATATATATATATATATATATATATATATATATATATATATATATATATATATATATATATATATATATATATATATATATATATATATATATATATATATATATATATATATATATATATATATATATATATATATATATATATATATATGTTTATATATTTAGGTGTCACACCTATAACTAAAAAAATAATTGACCGATTTTGATAAAATTAGGTGAGTACCTTCCTTTCGCGAGTGGCTTGGATAAGTTCGTTAGCCAGGAAAATCCGCCGAGGTTTTCCCGGAAAATTTTGTGTTTTCCTTCGAAAAAAATCGAAAAAAAATCATATCTCCGGAATTAACAAAGTAAGGGTAACGAAATTTGGTACACGGGTTTATATCGTTATAGGTAAACTGCCTACCAAAATTTAGCGCCGTAGGTTAAAGGACAAAAAAGTTACAGGCATTTAAAGAAAAATAAAGTTGGGTTTTCCTCAAAACGTCAAAGTCGCGATTTTAGACGTCAAAATTGTTAATATTTAGGCAATGAACCTGAAATTAATATGATCTATGGAAGGAAAATGTCTCAAGAATAATTTTTTACAAAGCCTGAACTCTTAGTTTCAATCGTCATTGTCCTTCATTTTACTAAAATATTCCCAGAAAATTCATTTCAAATAGACCCTTTCTCTGATGTTTTAGCAGTAGTGTTGGCTATAGAGTTTATCGTTTAATGGTATATCATTTTTGTCGAATTTTCGTAAAAAATCATTAAAGCGCAATATATCCGTTATTATGCAAGTTACAAAAAAAAAGTTGTATACATTAATTGTAGGGTGTCTTAAGCTACATCTTAAAAAATATTTCCACAATTACAGGGTGGCCCATAAGTCGTTGGTGATTCAAAATTTTTTTTGTGATTTTTTTAATCGAACACGCCCTATGTTATTGCATTTTTGTATTTTCCATCGAAATATAATACATCTTTGTAAGAAAAGAAATTCGGGACGCAGCAAGTGCGTTATGGTAGCGAATTTTCATTAAATGCTTCAAATTTTGAATCAATTTGCTATTAACCTATAAGGTTGACCATAAAACCAGTTTTTTTTTACTATATAGATTATACTGGTAACCAAATTTGATGCCTGCTTTCTTAAAAAAACACACATTATTGCTATTAAAAAATAGTTTTATGAAAATTCACTACCATAACGCACTTGCTGCATCCCGAGATTTTTCCTTATTAATCGCCATAATGATTTTGTTTTGGTCAACATATTCAAACCGGGTTTTTAATATCAACAATAACAAAATGTCTGCTGAAGATTAGAATTTCAGAATCAAACGTGACAAAGCTATTCAGGCGTTATAACAACAATGAGATTTTGTTCAAAACGTATGGAATCTGTACACTATTGTTTTTCCAAATGTCAAAATAAAAGAAAAAAGAACCATCGAGCTGGAATCGAGTACGCAACCTTCTGCGTAGAAGACAAGCACTGAGCTATCTAAGAATACGTTAACTAACGTTTTGTTTACCTAATACTTGGCACATGCCGCAATGCATTTACAGAATGGGTATAATTGTCACTGAAACACATTCAACGACTGTTTCGGTTTATATGAAGTGTGTGTGTGTGTGTGTGTGTGTGTGTGTGTGTGTGTGTGTGTGTGTGTGTGTGGAAGGAATTGGCTTCGGACATTACGTCCATTCGCCACAAAACTCTGCAGTAAATTTGTACCATTGTTATATCTATACACTGTTATAAAAAGCGATTATA
This sequence comes from Tillus elongatus, assembly GCA_964006375.1. Classification (NCBI taxonomy): domain Eukaryota; kingdom Metazoa; phylum Arthropoda; class Insecta; order Coleoptera; family Cleridae; genus Tillus; species Tillus elongatus. The sequence goes on along the minus strand of OZ023266.1, from coordinate 176,318,349 downwards.
CTTCAAATATATTTATGATTTGCTGCATGTATATCAATACTTACAGCAATAGGGAGGGTTAAAGCGATAGACGTACCTTTTTGTGTAAGGTCTTACAGAGTATGACTATTTCTAAATGGCTATAGCATAAGCAATATTTATCTTCTAACATATCAATTTTGTCATAATATAAATGTTTGTGTTCTTACTTATTATTAAGGATAGAAACAAAGGATACTCGCTTCTCGCCTTTATATGAAGTCTTATGTTTAAGTTTAAAGATACAAAAACTATGTTAGAATCATTTTTCTAGAGACTTGACTTGATTTTGTTTACATTTATACAATATTATGCTACACTTTCAGTCTAAAACCACAGTATAATATATCTATGCTGTGCTAAAACTGTATTTGGGGCCGCTCATCAAGCTACAAATGTAGTGTATTTTAAAAATTCATTCAATCCACTAGTTAAATAACAATCACTTGGCAAATTTTTAATTTTATATCCTCTGCCATTTGCGATATTTGTGTACGAAATTTCACGATTGTTGGTTCGGACAGTATGTTTTATACCTGTTATATATTTAGTTTAGTTACCATTGATGTATGGTTTATACCTGTTGTACAAACCAATCTACGCGTGGCAGTTAACTACTCTGTCTGTCAGGCATTGGACTTTAACCGCTAACTCGTTACCACAAAATTAGTGAGTAACGGTATGCAAATGCAGGGTAGCTAAAGAACTTTCAATACGAACATTCACGCGACCGCGATCTTTTTATATGTTATTATTCGTATTAACCCTTAAAGAATGCAATATTAATTTCTACTGTACATTTTAATCGATAATAAATTCTTAAGTTTAACTCACTTCTTTTAACGACCCCATTAACGAAATATAGTAATCTTTATATGGTTTACACATTATAACTTTGATACTTCATCAGCCAGGATTTTCAGGAATTTGTTCCTAGATCTACCTTTTCCCTTCTTCCAAGTATGTGTCTTTTAAATAATGTTGTCAGGAAGTTATTTCGTCCCAAAATACGAGCGTTGAGCATTGGATTTCTGTCAGCAAGCACGTTTATTCTCTCAGGCCTTCTGGCACATTTATTCATCTTTCTATCGGTATACCGTCTCTTTGTCATTTTTATCTAATAAGTCCAATCTGGAAAACCTAATTCATCACAATCAAGTTTTTAGACCTGAACTTGTTCATCCCTCTGATGAAGCTAACTTTGTTAGCGAAACGATTGTCAGGTCTAAAAACTGTATTGTGATAATGTCCACATTTCAAAATCTATTATTCTCTTCATATTTTGCTTAGTCATAATCCAAGTTTCCGCCTCATATACTACTACTCCTTTTATTTTTAATTTGGAAAAAACTCTAAATATTGTGTACCAAATTACTTAAAATTTACAACATAGGTTCATTTACACCATTTATAGCTACATGTAAAGTCCCATTCCAGTTACAAATTTTTGTAAAGTCTCACCATCGATACCTCTCTGTTAGTTAGTTAAAATAAAAATTCACTAAAAAGTTCGGGACGCAGAAAGTGCGTTATGGTAGTGAATTTTTATTAAATGCTTCAGACATGAATTAACTCAATTTTCTATGAACTTAGAAAGGTTAGTTTTGGTATACAGTAAGGTCTTTCCTAAAGTAAGATATCGACCAAATTTCATTAAAATAACTTTGTAATATTCGGAGAAAAGTTTTTTTCGAACGAAAATTAAAAATTTGAATAACTCAATTTTCTATAAACTTAGAAAGTTTAGTTTGGTAATTAGTAAGGTCTCTTCCAAAGCAACAAATGTAGTAAATTTCATTAAAACTGCTGTGTAATTTTCGGAGAAAATTTTTTTTCGAAAGAAAACAAAATTTTCCCGGAAAACCCTGTCCGATTTTCCTGGATAAAGAACTTTCCAAGCCACTAATAAAAGAAAGGCAGTTGCCGAGTTTCATCAAAATCGGTCAATTATTTTTTGAGTTATCGGATGGATACTTGGCATGCCCTCTGCTACATTCTGAATAGCTTCCTCCATTTGCCCCTTGGAGTATTTTTGAATTTTGCGGCCTGAGGTTGCCATTATGCCCACAACCTGCATAGAACCAATAGTTGACATGTGCGGAACTGATAGTTGACATGGGTGTCAACTTTTAGTCCTGATTATTAGATCAATGTTTTATTGAATTTTTATTTAAAAAAATTCACTAATAGAGAGGTATCGATGGTGAGACTTTGCAAAATTTTTTTTTCAAATGAGCGCGATCTAGGACCCCTAGAACCCATATCCGGGGTCAGTTTGAATTTTTATATGTTAGTGGTTAGTGAAACGGTCGTCAGGTTCTTATAAATGAATAGGTGATATTAGTTCTCCAAGTGTACTTAAAAGGTTTCATTTAAAACATATTTTACCATTGTTGTAAATACTTGGTATGTAGTAAGAATGTTTAGGGATATAAATCTGTATTAACAATAACCCTTTATTTCGTAGCAGATCTCTCCTTGATCCTCTAACTTTAGTGAAGCCACAGAGCTTTTAATTAAGTGTGTTACTAATGAAGTAAATTTCAGTTCGACCCCACAAATACAACGCTAAACTGTAATAAGGCCTTAACACCGCAACATTTTTATGTTCGCCACTTTCGATTTAAATAAGTGCCCGCCTCGAACCCAAGGTAAGCCGAGATGCCTCATTACCCAGTTACCTCTGCCGTCGTAAATTCTATCAAAACCACTAGAAATAACACAGGATGTTCTTTGCCAAAATCTCTATAGTCCCTTTTTTTACTGTAAAATTTATAATCTTTGTTAAATTTAGTTTATATACACTTTTTTTACACAATTTATTTGATACTAAAATAAATATTTCTTTTAGCGAATTTTTATTTAAAAAATCGGTATTGAGACTGTTGGATGATCCAAATGAGAGTAAGCTAACTGTTTCGTTAACACACCTACTTTTTCAAAAACTATTTACACTACTCAATACTCAAAGCGCCGCTCGCAAAATTTTACCACTTTAGTGAATTTTCGTTAAGAAAATTCACTAATAGAGAGGCATCGATGGTAAGATTTTTGGAAAATTTCTTCAAATAAGCACGAATTAGGGCCCCTAGAACCCAAATCCTAGGTCAGTTGAAAAGTTTATATATATATATATATATATATATATATATATATATATATATATATATATATATATATATATATATATATATATATATATATATATTTCCCAAAGACAGCATACATTGTATAGGACTAGTCAAAATAAACAAACTACAAAAATTAACGAACTAAACACAAACAAAGCACAGCACAAAAAACAAACATATCACTACATAAGTTGTCCAGACATAAATTCTTCTAAACTATAAAAACATTCAACCAATAAAATTTTCTAAGTTCTTCCCTAAAAACTGACAGGCTACTACATGATCCAACTCTCTCTGGCAGTTGATTGAAAACCCTAGGTGCTAGGTAATCGGGATAATTATATGTCATTATATTTGAGTTTAGCAAATGGTACGTGAACTTTGTTTTTTTTTTCTCGTATTTACATCATGTATGGCTTTATTTAATACAAAAGTTCCATCCTTATTTTAAAAACAAGCAAAGAAAGTTTCATTATAATCATCGAAATGTACGCACTCTGTTTTGCCGGGAAATATATCTGCATGATTGACGTAATGGAACTCCTTCCAGGCATCTTAGTATCCGTTTCTGAGCTATAAATACAGCTCTCGTATGTGCTGACAACCCCCATAATATTATACCGTAACGCAACCGAGAGTCGAGCTGCCCGTGGGAGAGCATCAACAACTGATCCTGCTCCATATAACTTCTTACGTTTCTTAACTGATATGAAACCAAATTTAGTCTCACAACCAGATACGCACAGTGATCATGCCAGTTCAAAGAATGCTCTAGAAAAATACCCAAAAATTTATAATTTCCATCTGTGGCTGTTGCGGACACTAAGCTGTTATTGTCTAAAACGTTTATTGCGTTGCAGTGCTTTTGGTAGTTGTGAAACCTAATCGCAGCCATCTTACCACAATTCAAAAATAGTCTTTTAGCAGAAAACCATGCGTTTAACTCCGTAAAAACACAGCTGCAGCTAGTTGCGAAATGTCGAAACAATAACGGAGGTATCATCCGCATACATGGTGATCGACGCTAGCAACTTTAGGCTACCCAAGTCATTAATATATAATAAAAACAGCAATGGACCCAGGACCGATCCCTACGGAACGCCCACGTCACTGCTGATAATTTGAGAGATGCTTTGCCCAACAACAACATACTGTGTTCTCTGGGAAAAATAACTAGACAGGCAAGACAGAGGCAATCCCCGTATGCCACACATCTGTAGCTTATCGATCAAGATAAAGTGATCGACACAGTCAAATGCCCTGCTGAGATCACAAAAAAATACCAACAGGACACTTGACAGCCTCTATGCTCTTAATTACATAGCCATAGTATGAATAAGTTGCCGTCGATGTTGATCTATTGTCCAGAAATCCATGTTGATTTTTTGTAAATATTTGCTGCTGGGAGTAGTACGTCACAAGCCGGTTCAGAAATGCATACTCAAATATACATGAAAAGCTAGGAGAAATCGCCACTGGCCTGTAGTTTTACAACAAAGAGAAATATTGTTTTTTATGTACCGGAACATTCCTGTCGATCTTTAACACTTCATGGAATAGCCCACTTATAAAAGAAGTATTAACTAAGTGCACTAATGGCTTATTTATAATATACAGGCACTTCTTAAGAAGAAACTTGGGAGGATCGTCATAGACAGATGATAACTTATTTTTTAACTTACAAGTTAGCATATTATAGTGTTCTGTTTCTGAAAACGGGGCAAGATAAAATTACTTTGGCGGATATATATATATATATATATATATATATATATATATATATATATATATATATATATATCCAACCCATAACTCAAAAAATACTTTACCAATCAAAATCAAATTGGACAATTCTCTTCATTTTGTTAATAGCTTGGATGAGTTCGTTAGACAGTTTTGACACTAACATACTTTCAGAAAAAAATGTGAAAAACTGTTTGAAAACGCAGTATCTTTTAAATTACTAGAAGTATGAAACTGAAGCTTTATGCGCACGTAGATATCGTATCAGTGGTCCTCCCTACCAAATTTGAACTTAATCGGTTTAGCAAATTTTCAGTTATAACCAAATAAAGAACTAATAATTTACGATATAACCTCAAATAACCGCTGAATGGGTGCCTATAATGTTAGACAAGGTCAGACAGATATATCAGTTTTACGCTGCTATTGCAAACAAATGCTACAAATTAAGCTTCAAACGAACAGGTTAGAAACATATGTCACAATAAACAATCATCGGGGTTGCCATTTTCTAAAACTATCATCTGTATTTGAACCATTTTTGTTATTTCGTTTGCAGAAACTGTTTCGAATGAGTAGACTAAAACGGATCAGCGACTAATAAGGAAAAATATCCGTCAAGTTTATAATTTGGCCGGGACATTCATTTTGTTACTAAAAATTAAATTTTCGGTAAATTTGTAGACTAGCACACGGAGGCTTGTTAGAAAAAAAATCAGAAACATGCTTAAATCTCCTTCTGGATGCACAAACCACAAAAAATATTTCTTACAAGCAACTCCCAAGAAAGTTACGGGACCAGGAATGAATAAGGGTGTTGGGAGGGGAAGAAGTAAAAAGTAAATGTGACAGAAAAGTGCAAAAAAACAGCTTAGTTGGACCTCTATAAGCTGCCTTTATCTCATTTTGCAGCTATACCTCTTTAAAATTCTGTTTACCCCGCCCAGAACCGTAAATAGTATGCTGCTATTTGAAAATTTTCCAACAAGATAATAAAACTAGACTCCTCTACTCTAACGCCCTCTGTATTTTGTGTATGTGTGACTGGATTTAAAATGCTAATACTTGGAATTTCGTATGAAATCTCTTTCCGAGAAGCCAAAATTCTTGAAATTATGTCTACTAGTTATCAAGTTATTGGCATTTGTTTATAAAATAAAAATCCTCGCCCTCTACCTCCGCCACTGGTTCATGTGGAATTTTTTTTAACAGAAGTTGTAGATAAGTGAACGTTGATTACAAATTACCTAAAACCAGCTTACGTTATGCGTCAATATTTTCGAGAAATTAAAGAATTTAGATAAGCATGGTATCTTCGCCACCTGGCGGCAGATTTAGAAAGCTGAAAATAATTTCCAACATTTTCTCGTGGCCACTTTACTTGTGCAATTTTTTTCCGAAAGCTGCAGCTGTGACGGTTTTCGGGATATAGCCCGTCCGTGTCCTTATTTGAACACCCTTCATATATATATATATATATATATATATATATATATATATATATATATATATATATATATATATATATATATATATATATATATATATATATATATATATATATATATATATATGGATTCTAGGGGTCTTTGTTCGCGCTCATGTGAAAAAATATATATTCAAAATCGATAGTCGAGATCTCCTCAATCGTGATTTTTCTATACGAAAATTCGCTAAAAATGACAGACGACGGCGTTCTAGATGTAATTGCATTGAAAATATTCTGGTAGTAGAAGTAATAATTGCCTTGTGACTGAGATAATGTAGTTAAAGAAATACGTTGTATGTAATATAGACTTTTGTGTAGCTATAACATTTAACGGAAAACTTTCATCTTTATATTTAAATTAAAACATATTAGCTTTATAACAACAAAACAAGGCAAATTGTGACAGTGGGACTGCAAGACTGATTTGAAAAACAAGTTTGGAGACAATGGCGGAAAGCTTCCGTTGTTTCCCGCAAAATATCCAGAAAATACCTGAACACAGTTTTCAAACAAGTGGAAAAAGAATTGTTCATTAGATGCGAGTCCACAACAATCTAACAAACGAACAGGAAGTAAGGCGAGGATTTCCGCAGACAGATTTTAATTTTCCCTTTGTTGTAGATAAAGACTGGCCACTGGCACCGGGACTCCGTCGGGATGTTTATAATAGATCTCTTTGCCTTTGAGACCCTGGAAATAGTTAGACAATTTAATTAGCTATCAACCGTAATATTTCCGATTGGGTTTTACGAAACAGAGTCTATTTATTTCCGGCGAAATAAAAATTTTAAATTGTGATTTTTAAATGACCTGAGATTAGTGCTTATCTTCTCAAAATTTCTGTTATCAGCAAACTACCAGGTCTTAAATATTTAATTATTTTCTAATTTTTTGTGCTATGTGTTAATTTATTGTTTCTCTTTTTTTTCAGGTAAGCAAGACAAAAACTCAAATACCGGTAAGGTTGAAACTAGATCATAATAAACAGTTTATTTCATTATATTCCTTACAATTGTTTTCATTCAAATCTCTTTGAAAAAATTCAAAAGCACTATTTTTTTTGAAACTAGCTGGTTGCACGGTGTTGCGCAGATATTATTTATCACAATTTTTTGACAGAAAAACTAGAGAATTTTTAAATGGTACCAAGAATGTCACTATTACACAGGGTGACTGGTAAGTGGTTGCATTCCTTTGAGACAGTGATAGTACATCTCTTTTGCAACATAATAAACCATATATCACATTATACAAAGTCCTCTGGTTTTCGAGTTATTTCACTTTTAATGATTTTTCGAAAATTCATCATGTGTTGCTATTAATATTCAAATTTTAGAAGAAGTGGTAAGCACTTTCTCAATTTTAGTGAATTTTCTTAAAAAAAATTCACTAATGAGGAGATCTCGACTTTTGAATTTTGAAAAAAATTCTTCAAATGAGCGCTAATTAGGCCCCCCAGAACACATATCCGGGGTCAGTTTCAATTCTTATATGTTTATATATATATATATATATATATATATATATATATATATATATATATATATATATATATATATATATATATATATATATATATATATATATATATATGTATCACACCGATAACTCAAAAAATTATGGGCCGATTTTGATTAAATTTGGTGAGTACCTTCCTTTTACAAATGGCTTGGATAAGTTCGTTAGCCAGGAAAATCGGCCCAGGTTTTCTCGGAAAATTTTGAGTTTTCTTTCGAAAAACATTGTAAAAAATGTATATCTCCAAAATTAACAAAGTAAGGGCGCTGGTTTATATCATTATAAGTAAGCTACCTGCCAAAACTTAGCTCTGTAGATCAAAACACAAAAAAGTTATATGCATTTAAATAAAAATTTATTGGGATTTTCCTCAAAATGTCAAAGTTGCGATTTAAAACGTCAAAAATTGGCAACAGTTAGGCAAATAACTTGAATCTAGTACGGGCTGTGGAAAGAAAATGTCTCAAGAAGAATGTTTTACAAACCCTGAAGTCTTAGTTTCAACCGCCATTGTCCTTCATTTTACTAAAATATTTCCAGAAAATTCATTTCAAATAGACCCTTTCTCTGATGCTTGCCAGTAGCCTTAGCTATAGAGTTTATCGTTTAATGGTATATAATTTTTGTCGAATTTTCGTAAAAAATCAATAAAGATCAATATATCCGTTATTATACAAGATATGAAAATTTTTTATATGTTACTTATAGGGTGTCTTGAGCTACATCTTAAAAAATATTTCTACAATCGTAGGGTGGCCCATAAGTCGTTGGTGATACAAATTTTCTTATTTTTTTTTATCAAACACGCCTTATGTTATGGCATTTTTGCATTTACCATCGAAATATAATGCATGTTTGTAAGAAAAGAAATTCTGGATGCAGCAAGTGCGTTATGGTAGCGAATTTTAATCATATGCTTCATATTTGAATAGCCAAATTTGCTATTAATCTATAAGGTTGACCAAAAAAAAAGAGTTTTTGCGGGAACACTTTAAGTTTACTTTTGAAAATTTTTGTACATTTTCACACAATAAAGTTATTTTTATGAAACATGGCACATTGTTTTTACTATAAGGTTATACTGGTAACCAAAACTGATGCCTGCTTTCTTAAATAAAAAGAAAACAGACATATTTGCAATAAAAACATATTTAAGAAAATTCACTACCATAACGCACTTGCTGCGTCCCGAGTTTTTTTCTTTCTTTCAGATAGCATAGACATTAACTCACGCTGTGCAATCACTACTATGTTGAACAGGATAATAGTAAAGTAATGTGAGGGCAAAAATTATCAGTATCGTGAAAAAATTCAAATCAATTTAATATCTCAAAGACGTTTATTTTGAAAATTTGATAACAAAAAATTTCTACAAATACACTACAAAACTTTGCCGGTCCTCTAGTTTTCTAATGATGTAGGAATTGCTAATTGTCTTCTAGTTACATAGGTATCTCACATGCAATGAGTTTTGTGCATTTTTTTATTCAGAGGCTTGTAATTTCTTTGTCTTTTAACCTAGAGATCTGAATTTTGGTACAAATGATAACCTTTATGACAGACCTGACCTGACCTGAATTGACGAGCGTACCAAGATTGCTCCCATAGCTTTTTAATTTTCGGAGAAATGAATTTTTTCGAAAGAAAACCCAATATTTTCCTATTAACCCTTGTTCGATTTTCCTGGGTCACGAACATGTCCAAGCCATTTACAAGGAGAAGGTACTCACCAAATTTGATTAAAATCGGCTTACTAATTTTTGAGTTATCGGTGTAATACACACATATATATATATATATATATATATATATATATATATATATATATATATATATATATATATACATATATATATATATATATATATATATATATATATATATATATATATATATATATATATATATATATATATATATATATATACAGTGTGTAAAGCCAAATGGAATAAATTCATTATTTCGGTTACTGTACATTATTCTAAAAAATCCCTAAACACGTCACATTTAAATTATAAATTGAAAATTTCTACGTGAAAATGAGATTCTTACCTTCAACCCCCTTCTAGTGACAGGTACAACCACCAATTTTTTAAAGGGGAAGTATAGGCTTGTGATATGTCGTTTGAAAGGTCTGTTCATTCTCCATTCAAAAATGTTATCGTTTTGAAGTTAATTGCAACAATTAAGATATAATAAAATAAAATCATTTGGTTACCGAAATTCGCTATAAAATACTCAAAACTTATTACAATATTGTAATTAGTATACACAAAACTTATTTCCCGTTTAGGTCTTGAAGATAAGAAAGTAAGCAAAAACCATAGTAATGTGATTTTGACATTGTATCCATTAAAAATACATTAAAGTGTTTCCGAAGCAATGTTAGTTTGTTTAAAACGGCTAAGCAAATTGTTTGGTAATTATAAGTTGTCATTTAAATTGTTAGTATTATAGTTTTAGTTTGAATTTCGTGAACTTCAAATCTGAAAAATGGTTAGATTAACGGAAATGCATAAAATAACAGTTATACAGATGATTGGTTACGGAGATAAAACCCGAACACATCTTGAAGGAACTCGCCTATTTCATGAAGAATTTCCTGATTTACCGTCTACATTCCAAGGAACAATTAGTAAAATAGCGAAGCAGTTTCGCGAGTTTGGTCATGTAACGAAGAAAAAAAAGCAGCCAATGCACTGAGTGATGAAACCAAATTAGATGTGATGCTTGAATTTGTGGAAAATCCACATACATCGGCTAGCCAGGCATCCACTACTTTTAATGTTAGCTATGCATCGATAGTTAACATATTAAAAGAAAATAAAATGCATCCCTATAAAATAATACCTACTTAGGAGATCATGGAAGACGATTATGATAGGAGAACTTATTTTTGTGAGCGAATGATGGACATGTTGGATAACAAGATTATCCAATTAGAAGACGTTATGTTTTCTGATGAGTGCACTTTTTCACTTAGCTGTCATCCTAATCGGCAAAATTGTCGCTACTGGGCAACGACAAATCCTCACTGGATGAGAGAAGAACACAGTCAATACCCTCAGAAGGTTAATGTTTGGGCAGGCATTCTTGGAAACCGTATCATTTGTCTCTTTTTCATTCAGGGTAGTTTGAATGTAGATAATTATTTGGCACTACTTCAAAATGATGTCATTCCAACTTTGGCAAATTTAGATCCTGATCCAGGAAACCCTCAAGTTTTAGTGAATATCATATGGTTTCAGCAGAATGGAGCACCACCACATTACCAACTCAATGTCCGGCAGTACCTCGATGCAATATTTCCCAATCGGTGGATAGGAAGGCGAGGATCGATAGAATGGCCAGCGCAATCACCTGATCTTACCTTATTAGATTTATTTTTATGGGGATATGTGATGAGCATTGTGTTCAAAACTAAACTTTTTGATTTAAATGACTTAAAGGAACGAATAATGCTTGCGATTAGGTCTATCACGCCTGATATGTTAAATAATGTTAGAAGACAGTTTTATTTAAGATTATGGTGTTGCCAAGAAGTTCGCGGTGAACATCTTGAACATCTACTTCATTGACAATGATAGTTCTTTTCAGTGTTTTACATTTTATTACATTTTGCATTACATTTAAGTTTTTGTTTGTATTGTAGCGAATTTCGGTAACTACTTGATTTTATCTTATTCTATTTTAATTGTTGCAATAAACTTGAAAATGATAACATTTTTGAATAGTGAATGAACAGACCTTTCAAACGACAAATCACAAGCCTATACCTCTCCTTTAAAAAAATTGGCGTTTTATCTGTCATTCGAAGGGGGTTGAAGAAAGGGATCGCATTTTCACGTTGAAAAATGTCAATTTATAATTTAAATTTGTGTTTCGGGATTTTTTATAAGAATGAATTACTGAAAAGCGTTAAAACTAGCGCCAACAATACGTTTCCAGCCAAATTCTCATTGCGATTATATATTACAGTAAAATTATTTTTATTTCAATACAGAGAGTATTACTGTCTGTTATTTTGTTAGAAGAATCTATTATCATATTGTTATTCATTAATGCTCCCCCGAACAATAAACGCAGGATCATTTAATAACTCACCTTGGGGAATTGGATGCTTAAATTGTTGGCTACAATGACGAAGATCCGTTCGCATTTGTTTGGTTTGAAGTAGTTTGGGCTTTGGGCCAAAGTTGAGGTTACAAAATTTAAAATTGCATCTTGCCATTTCACATCAACTGCTAAGCTAAATAAAAAGTGAACAACAACCTACAACTATAGTTAGAGGATTGAGATCCTTCTCCAAATAAAGTGTGTGTTGTTTTTATTAATAAGTTTTGTTGTGATTTCCAGTCAGTATATAAGTTACAGGTGAGTACACATAACCTTTCACTTTTTATTTATAAAAATATATTTTGTACTTATTTAAAACATATAAAAATTGAAACTGACCCCGGATACGGGTTAAGGGGTTCTAGTTTGCGCTCATTTGCAGAAATTGTTTCAAAATTCAAGTCTGGTACTCCTCATTAGTCAATTTTTTAAAGAAAATTCTCTAAAAGTTGCAATCGACCTCCAAATCTAGTGTAAAGGTATTGAATTTATAGTTGAATTTTCGAGATGCAAGCTAAAACGGAACATTGTTGTTTCATATTGGCGGAATATAGCTTAATCAGACTCCCAATTAAATTTATCGCTGACATCACGCTTTCAATTCTCATTTAGCCGTCTTTCAGAGATAACAGCCGGATCAATAAGTCATTATCTGAGTGTTATCAGCACAATTGTACTCAGTAATTCGGGCGCTCGTCTATATCACACGGAAAGTCCGAGAGTGTTCACCAGCCCCCTGCTACTCCCGCTTCTTCAAGTCCGACTCTCAGGGCACATTCGGAAGCGGCAATAAATCTCACAATTTATGTAAATTGTCGAATATCTGAACTGATTAATTAATATGCTACAAGCTGCCTGTGCCCTACTTCCAAAGTCTCAACTAATCGATATATTAATACGATACTCTATCACTTTAATTAACGCCCCGACTTAATCAGATGTGAAACAGACACGCTTCCTAATCGAAACAAACTTCGGATATCGTTATTCTTATACTATGTATACAGTGCGCGCCAAATGTATGGACCGGGACTTATAAAATATAAAGTAAGCGGCCAAAAAAATTGACATTTAAATATGCGCTTATTAGACGTATTTTCTCATATTATGACGTGATTTCCAAGTATTTACCCCTTTTATTACAGAATACACCGGGTGTAGGTCTTTTTTTTAATTGTAACTAGGTCAGTAATTGTTAACTTCTGAAAGTACAATCTTTTCTGCTTCTAACAATGTATCACAAGATGGGGGTTGCATAAGAAAAAAACTCGGGACGCAGCAAGTGCGTTATGGTAGTGAATTTTTATTAAATGATTCAAATTTAAATAACTCAATTTTCTATAAACTTAGAGAGTTTAATTTCAATACGTAGTAAGGTTTTTCCTAAGGCAAGATATCCACAAAATTTCATTAAAATAACTTTGTAATTTTCGGACAAAAAAATTTTTTTCGAAAGAAAATATAAAATTTGAGTAACTCAATTTTCTCTAAACTTAGAAAGTTGAATTTTGGTACGTAGTAAGGTTGAGGCAACATATATAGTAAATTTCATTGAAACAGCTTTGTTACTTTCGGAGAAAAAAATTTTTTTCGAAAGAAAACTCAAAATTTTTCCGGAAAACCCCATCTGATTTTTCTGGATAACGAACTCATCCAAGCCATTAATAAAAGACAGACACTTTCCAAGTTTCATCGAAATCGGTTAATTATTTTTTGAGTTATCATATATATATATATATATATATATATATATATATATATATATATATATATATATATATATATATATATATATATATATATATATACATATAAAAATTAAACCTATTTACAAATGAACTTTAATCAGATATTATGCTGTGACAATACCTCTCTCAAGCACCCTAAAATATAATCAAAATGTGCACAGTTATATATGTTTTATTTCTTTTTCCCTTGTCTTAATACACTACATATTTTATGACATCCGATTTAATTTACTTATTTGATTTCATAAATAGTCGGTTAATAGTGACTTGGAATGAAGTAGACACCACATCTTCAAACATATTAAGAGAATATGAGTAAATCAACAGCAACTGGGAATGAATTCGGTCAGTCGCCCAGCCACGTGGTTAAAAAACACTGTTTGTATGATGGTTACAACTCTAGATCTAAATAAAAGGACTGTAACAGCGGCAGAAGCAGAAGTCAATGGAAGGTTGATGAATGAACCAACAGCAACCACATACTTATGATTTAAACATGTTTCAAATTTGAATAGCTCAATTTTCTGTAACCCTAGAAAGCTGAATTTTGGCACATAGTTAGGTATTTCCCAAAGCAATATGTAGACCAAATTTTATCAAAATTTTCGGAAAAAAAATTTTTTTTTGAAAGAAAACTCAAAATTTTCCCGGAAAACCCCGTCCGATTTTCCTGGCCAACGAACTCATCCAAGCCATTAATAAAAGAAAGGCACTTGCCGAGTTTCATCTAAATCGGTTAATTATTTTTTGAGTTATCAGAGGGATACATATATATATATATATATATATATATATATATATATATATATATATATATATATATATATATATATATATATATATATATATATATATATATATATATATATATATATATATATATATATATATATATATATATATAAGCATATAAAAATTCAAACTGACCCGGATATGGGTTCTAGGGGTCCTAATTCGCGCTCATTTGAAAGAATTTTTGCAAAGTCTCACCATCGATACCTCTCTATTAGTGAATTTTTTTAATAAAAATTCACTAAAAGAGTCTTCATTAAAGTGCTGAGAACATAAATAAGAATATTTCGGCAGCGTATCCGTTTTTATACTTAAGGCTGCGCACCATTTTTCTCTCATTTCTTTAATAGATGGAAACCTAAAAATAGTGCCAAACTGACGTGCCGCCGCTGAAAATAGCAAATAGCAAGGTACTTACGTATGCAGAGGCACCGTTGCCACATCCCCAGGTAATCTTCTACAAACAATACACCTTTTCACCATTTTGCCAAAACAAAACTCAAAATCTTTATTGCCAATCAAGGTAACACATAAAAATAAACTCTCAGTATACTTGCATACTATTCACAGACAAATACAAGCCACAACTGAGGATTAATAAAAATCTAGATACTTCACATGCAGCAGGAAAACGATTTAAAATAATGGGCTGAGTTTTCTGGTTATATTTAAATAAAGAAGGGAGAAACCAAGGAAAATATATGTTAGTACATCTTTACATTCATAAATAAGCCCTAATGAAAGTGTAATGTCTTAAGTGACAGAAAAGTAATAAATTTGTCATCCTCAATGACTTCCTTGTCATCATATTCGGCGATTTAAGGATGAATTATTACATAGCGGCAACGCGTTAGCCACCACCCAATCAGAGCAGAGGACCGATGTAAACATAGAGTCCCTTGAATGTTGGCTTCAAACAATTCGGCTGTGTGCCCAGTCTATTCGTATATAGATAGTCAATGGTTACAACTCTAGCTCTAAATAAAAGGACTGTAACAGCGGCAGAAGCAGAAGTCAATGGAAGGTTTGTGTATTCGGGAAACTATTCACTATTAATAACAACAATTGACTAAAAACGCTGCGAGTTGTAAGGCAAAAATAATTATACTACAAAGGTTATAAATGATAATACATTACAATAGGGTTATATATAATCGTAAATGCTTCCAATGATTAACAATCAGTGAATTCAGTATTATTGACATTTCTCGGAAACTTACAAATGAATCTCATGAGTCAATAAGAAAAGCATTGACTAACCAACAGCAACCAGATACTTATGATTTAAACATGTTTCAAATTTGAATAGCTCAATTTTCTGTAACCCTAGAAAGCTGAATTTTGGCACATAGTTAGGTATTTCCCAAAGCAATATGTAGACCAAATTTTATCGAAATTTTCGGAAAAAAAATTTTTTTTGAAAGAAAACTCAAAATTTTCCCGGAAAACCCCGTCCGATTTTCCTGGCCAACGAACTCATCCAAGCCATTAATAAAAGAAAGGCACTTGCCGAGTTTCATCTAAATCGGTTAATTATTTTTTGAGTTATCAGACGGATACATATATATATATATATATATATATATATATATATATATATATATATATATATATATATATATATATATAAATATATATATATATATATATATATATATATATATATATATATATATATATATATATATATATATATAAGCATATAAAAATTCAAACTGACCCCGGATATGGGTTCTAGGGGTCCTAATTCGCGCTCATTTGAAAGAATTTTTGCAAAGTCTCACCATCGATACCTCTCTATTAGTGAATTTTTTAAATAAAAATTCACTAAAATACAGAAAAAAATAAAATGTGGAGTAAGGCACGAAATGGACAATAATTATCCGTATTTTCCCCTAATATTTAAGTTAATTTCTGTTTTTGTCTACAAACATTAAATTTTGGGGTATAAAAACAAAAAACTAAGTTTCCAAATTCTTATTTTCATAGAAATATACATAAATGTAAAAAACTAAATCATCTCTAGTTAGTTTGAAACAATCGCATCAGATAATTGTTATACCAAATGTTCGACATGTTGGCATTCTGCTGCAACACAATGGCCTAATCTGTCCATAAAAGAATGCAATGAACTTTTTTTTAAAAATTTGCTTCTTGGTATTAATATCATGTATTTTCTCGGAAATTCGATTTTTCAAGTCATCAAGATCATTTGGCTTACTTTTGTAAACCTTGGTCTTGAGGTATTCCCACAAGAAAAAATCTAACGGAGATAGATCTGGCGATCTAGCAGGCCCCTCAAATTGACCTCTTCTACCAATCCATCGTCCAGGAAAGATATCAATTAGTAATTCACGCACATTTCTCGCATAATGTGGTAGTGCACCGTCTTGTTGGAACCAAATTCTTTCGTAAATGTTTCCATTGTTTCCTGGATATAATCTTGCAAGAAATGGTAATATGGAGTTATTTAGAAGGGCTAAATATTTGTCGCAATTTAAGTTTCTATCTATGATAATAGGCCCAACAATATGTCGCTCAATAATGCCACACCAAACATTAACCTTTCGAGGGTGTTGAGTATGACTTTTCCTCATCCAGTGAGGATTATTATCGGACCAATACCTCTATAGGACAGGTGTGTAAATGATCGCCAGTTTGTTTATAAAATTTGTTTCTCCGATGAGGCAACGTTCTGTTTAACTGGA
Source organism: Tillus elongatus (assembly GCA_964006375.1). Taxonomy (NCBI): domain Eukaryota; kingdom Metazoa; phylum Arthropoda; class Insecta; order Coleoptera; family Cleridae; genus Tillus; species Tillus elongatus. Next base: position 176,301,086 of record OZ023266.1, on the reverse strand, counting down.
ACTGTCAATCGACAAAACTATTTTTGTCGATTGACAGTTCCAGTTAAACAGAACGTTGCCTCATCGGAGAAACAAATTTTATAAACAAATTGGCGATCATTTACACACCTATCCATCATGACACCACAAAATTCTGACCTTCTATCAAAATTATCATCAGATAATCCCTGCACAAGTTGAATTTTATAGGGATAGTATTTTTCTTTTTTCAACACTACGAACCGACGTTTGCGAGATCTTAAGATCTCGGGCAACTTGCCTAGTTGAGACATGGGGAGATTCGGCAATAGTCAATAGTGTATCTAGCGGTTTCTCTTCAGTTGTGGCAGATTTTGGTATACCTAAATTTGGTTTATTTTTAACAATGCCAGTCTCTTCAAATCTCTGGATAGTTTTGCCCACAGTTCTCCTACTACTAGGGAGTCTTTCGGGATACAATTCATTAAATATCCGACACACCTCCTCGTGAGGTCTTTGTCTGTCTCCATATCCCTGTATAATTAAAATTTGTATTCTCTGCTTTTCACTTAATTGATCCATATCTTATACGACAAATTGAAAAATTACTTCAGAAACACTCAAATATTACTTGACCAATAAAGGCAGAAGCACACGTTGTCAGCTTGATAGTGACAGTAACTTAGAATTGTTATTATCTTATTAAGGTGAAGAAATTTATATTTTATAAACCATCCTCAGTAAGACAAAAAACGGGACAATGTACAAGCAAATAAGCTTGGAATTTATTAAGACCATTCGACCAGTTAGTTTTCGTGTGTTACTTTACTCAAATATTACTTGACCAATAAAGGCGGAAGCACTCGTTGTCAACTTGACTGTGACAGTGAATTAAAATTTTTATTATTTTATGAAGGCAAAAAAATATCATCACAAGCTGATAAAAAATTTACTAAGACCAGTCGACCAGTTCGTATTCGTGTATTACTTTATAGTTCATTTCGTTTCTGATATAAGAGAAAAAACTCTGGACGTAGCAAATGCGTTATGGAAGTGAATTTTCATAAAAAGTTTTTAATAGCAAATATGTATCTTTTTAATGAAAGCAGATATCAATTTTGTTTATCAGTATAACCTACATTATAGTAGAAACAATGCACCATATCTCATAAAAATAACTTGAAAATGTACAAAAATAAATTTAAAATGTTCCTAAAAAACTGTTTTTTTCCTAGGCAACAAATCTGAAGTTATTAGCAAATTAAGTTATTAAAATTAAAGCATTTAATAAAAATTTTCCACCAAAAATGTGCGAATGGTCTGACGACCGCAGCCATGAAACAAGACAACACACACGAAATTCGCTACCAAAACGCACTTGCCGCGTTCCGAATTTCTTTTCTCACAAACATGTATTATATTTCGATGAAAAGTCCAAAAATGCATAAGAGATGTTCGATTTAAAAATATATAGTAAAAACAATGTGCAATGTTTCATCAAAATAACTTTATTGTTTGAAAATGTACAAAAAATTCCGAAAGTAAACTTAAAGTGTTCCCAAAAAAACTCGTTTCTTGGTCAACTTTATAGGTTAATAGCAAATTAAGCTATTCATATATGAAGCATTTGATCGAAATTCGCTACCATAGCGCACTTGCTGCGTCCAGAATTTCTTTTCTTACAAACATGCTTTATATTTCGATGAAAAATGCAAAAATTCAATAACAAAAGACGTGTTTGATTAAAAAATTTGCATCACCAACGACTTAGAGGTCATCCTGTGATTGTAGAAATATTTTTTAAGATGTAGCTCAAGACACCTTATAATTAATATATACAACTTTTTTCATATTTTGTATTATAACGGATATATTGAGCTTTATTGATTTTTTACGAAAATTCGACAAAAATTATTTAATTAATTTTTTTTTATTTTTTTTAAATTTTATTAAATGATAAACTCTATAGCTAAGGCTACTGCCAAGCGTCAGAGAAAGGGTCTATTTGAAATGAATTTTCTGGAAATATTTTACTGAAATGAAGGACAGTGACGGTTGAAACTAAGACTTCAGTGTTTGTAAAACATTCTTCTTGAGACATTTTATTTCCATAGCCCGTATTATATTCAAGTTATTTGCCTAAATGTTGCAAATGTTGACTTTTAAATCGCAACTTTCAGGTTTTGTGGAAAACCCCAATTTATTTTTCTTTAAACACCTATAACTTTTTTGCCTTTCGACCTACAGAGCTAGATTTTTACCTATAAGGATATAAACACTCGTACCAAATTTGATTGCCGTTACTTTGTTATTTCCGGAGATATATTTTTCTTTCGAAAGAAAACACAAAATTTTCCGGGAAAACCTGAGCTGATTTTCCTGACTAACGAACCTATCCAAGCCATTTGCAAAAGGAAGGTATTCACTAAATTAAATCAAAATCGGCCCTTTATTTTTAAGTTATCGGTGTGATACATACACACACACACACACACACAAATATATATATATATATATATATATATATATATATATATATATATATATATATATATATATATATATATATATATATATATATATATATATATATATATAAACATATAAAAATTGAAACTGACCCCGGATATGTGTTCGAGGGAGCCTAATTAGCGCTCATTTGAAGAAATTTTTTCAAAATTCAAAAGTCGGGAACTCCTCATTAGTGAATTTTTTTAAGAAACAATAGGCCCCTTTTTTAAGATATTACGATAATCTTTAATCGTGTATTGTTAGATTCGTGTTATTGCAAAAAAGTTATATGTCATTATAGGTTGGTCAAGGGCAGTTTTGGCCTTAAATTCCAGAGGATCCACATCACATTTGCCACATGAAAAGAAAATTGTGTTATATAGAGGTGCGTAAAATTTGAAGAGAATCTATTCACGAAAAAAATTTCTCAACAATAATATCTTTGCGACTCCGTAACTCCATTATTTTTCAGTTTTCAAAAAAACCTCAAAGGAACTTGTAGAACAAATTTTTCACGTAGCATAACGCCTTGAATTTTTTGCTCATCATTTCTAAACGCTGTGTAATTTATAAACACTAAACAAACAAAAAATGCAGTGGAATGCAGTTCGTTTAAAATCTCTGTGTGTTTTCTAAGGGGGATGCTGTAACACAACCTAAGATACAGCAGTATTTGTAGAGATGAAGCATTCATATTCAGACAAATTAAACCATAATTAATAGAGCATTTCCTGAACCCTCACACTCAAAGAGGATTTCTAATAGACGGTTCAGTAAACGAATTTAGCTGCTAAATACTATGAATTTCTTGTGATACGTTTGCCGGTTTTAAATGCTTGTCTCTTCTGAATTGCTGGTGAAAGACTAAACGAGTAAATGTAGACAAGAAATTGCGTTAAGTGTTTGTTCGAGTTCTACTCGAGAAGGTCTTCTACTATGGCGTACACTTGTACTATACTGAATTCGCTAACGATTTGCCTCCTCCTTGTGCCAACCGTTAGTTCTCTCAAGCCATTCAGGAAATATATAGGATTATAAACTTAATGATATTCGGGGTATTTGCGTCAACAGATATTTATATATTTTGATTTAGTTGTTTCATATTGCAGTTTACAAATATATATAGTGATTGTGAAATTCATGAGGGCAAACCCGAAACAGAAGTTATGGCTGTATTAGGAAATTTTAACGGCTTAAATAAATTTACTATCGCACATAACTCTTGAGTAGAAATGCAAAGCGGGCTAAACAAATTAATAATAAAAGTCTAACAGCAAGTGCGTTATGCGAGTAAATTTTCAAAAAAAAAAGATTTTAATAGCAGATATGTCTCTCTAGTGCAAGCAGGCATCAATCTGGTTACCGGTATAGCCTATATAGTAAAAAAATGTACCATATTTAACCAAAATAACTTATTGTTTGAAAAAGTCCAAAAATTTTCTGAAAATAAACTTTAAATGTTTCCGAGAAAACTGGTTTCCTAGCCAAAAAACCTTAGGTTAATATCAAATTGAGTTATTGACATTTGAAGCATTTAATGAAAATTCGCTACCTCAAGCCACTTACTATGCTTGATTTTTTTCTTACAAACATGCATTACATGTGAAAAAAAAATGCAAAAATGCAATAATATAAAGGTGCTCGAAAACATAATTGTAGGTATCACCAACGACTTATGGGCCACCCTCTGATGGTCAAAATAATTTTATATATTGCAGCTCGTATACATATACAATTTTTTCTCGTATCTTTTATAATAACAATTATATTGAGCTTTACCGTAGAAATGCGTCACCCTGTATATATGTAAACATATAAAAACAGACACTAAACACGGATATGGATTCTAGGGGGCTTGGTTTGCACTCATTCGAAGAAATCTTTTTAAAATTCAAAAGTCCTGGTCTACTCATTAACGAATTTGTTCTACGAAAACTAGCTAAAAATTATAGAACGTTAAACGATAAATTTAACTAAAACTACTGCTAAGCATCAGAGAAAGGGTCTATTTGAAATGAATTTTCTGGAAACAGTTTAGTAAAATGGAAGCCAATGGCGGTTGACGCTGAAACTTATGAGCTTGCAGAACGCTTTTCTTGCGACATTTTCTCTACATAATCCGTATTCGTTTCAGGTTCTTTGCCTAAATCTTGCCAATTTTGACGTTTAAGATCGTGGCTTTGACGTTTTGAGGAAAATCACATTTTTTCTTCAGGTGCCTATAACCTTTTTCTCTTACAGAGCTATATGTTGGTACATTGTTCACTCTTTATGTTACTTACACGCGTCCCTAATTTGGTTGCCCTTACTTTGCTATTTCCGGATATAAATTTTTTTACAAAAGAAAATACAACATTTTCTGGAAAAACCTGTGCCTATTTTTCTGGATAATGAACCTACAAGCCACTTGCACACTAAGACCTAGTATGGCCCACTGGCTGTATACTAAGGTGACACAATCCAGTGCCAAACAAAAACTAAGCAAGATCCAAAGGATGGCTTGCCTAGGCATCACAGAGGCCATGTCTTCAACCACAACAGACGCCATGGAGGTGTTGATGGATCTGCCCCCCTCCCCTACACTGAGTTATTATGGGGGAGGCCAGGCTCGGACTATACAGACTAGCCTGCAATGGTAGACTGAACATAAATCCCCGGTTTCAGGGGCCACTGCAAAATTCAGGAGATCGTGAAGGAGCCCATGCTTGAAATGAGATCAGAGGTCGCGAGCCCGCGAATCTGCAGGAAAACCGACTTTACAGTGGAGATCCCCGACTGTGAGGCATGGCGGGAGGAGACGCCGAGCATACCACGGAGCGCGCTCGTCTGTTTCACGGACGGATCAGGCGGAAAGCGTGGGACGGGGGCAGGTGTTTATTCGGAAGGACCGAGGGTAAGTCATAGTATTTCCCATGCAACGGTCTCTCAGGCCGAAATGTATGCCATCCTGCACTGTGTGTGGGAGAACAAGAGGAGGGGCTACACCAGCAAGCGAATCTTCATAGCCACAGACATCCAGGCAGCCCTTAAGGCCCTAAGTAGCCCACGGGTGAATTACTGGCTGGTGAGTGAGTGCCGAGACGAAAGGAGTGCCGAGACGAATGAGGTCACCCTCATCTGGGTGCCGGTTCACTCGGGGATCAAAGGCAATGAAGAAGCTAAGACTCTCGCGAAGAGAAGATCAGCAGAACCATTTATGGGACCAAAACCGGCTCTGGGCGTGCCAAAGAGTACTCCCAGAGGAGACATTAAGTCCAGGGTCAGAAACCAACACAAGGTGTACTGGGCAGACTGTCCAGGGCTCAGACATGAGAATTCAATAATTGACGAACCCAGTTCAAAGAAAGCTGTGGAGCTGCTAATTCTTAGCAGAGGACAGCTCAGAAACATAACAAGTATCTTGAAGGAATACATGGCCGTCAAGAAACACCTGCATAAAATGGGGCGGTTCGAGGGGGAGCTGGCATGCAGACTCTACGGCGAGGGGGAGGAAACAGCACAGCACATCTTGTGCGAGTGTAAAGCTCTGGACCGCAAAAGACAACTGATCCACGGTCAGTCTAGACCGGAGACAGAGCAATATAAAACTTCACCCTACCAATCGCTGTGCAGACTAGTTCAAGGCACAGTGATTCTGGAATGGGTGGAGTAAAAAAACTAAGGGCATGCACAATAAACCAAAGGTTGCAGTGCTATAAGGGGGCAAAGCCGCGGACGTGTCCTGAGGGAGGAAAAAATAGCCACTTGCAAAAGCAAATTTGATCAAAATCGGTCCATTATTTTTTGAGTTATCGCTGTGATACCTATATATGTGTCCATTTTCAAGCGAATATATATATATATATATATATATATATATACATATATATATATATATATATGTATATATATATATATATATATATATATATATATATATATATATATATATGTATATATATATATATGTATATATATATATATATATATATATATATATATATATATATATATATATATATATATATATCATGCATCATATATATTATATATATCACACCGGTAACTCAAAAATAATGGGGAGACTTTGATGGGATTTGGCAGATACCTTCCTTTCGTGAGTGGCTTGAGTATGTTCGTAGCCAGGAAAATCGGACCAGATTTCCCGGGAAAATTTGGCTATTGTTTCAGAAGACACTGTTATCTCTAAAAATAATAGCAAAGCCATGGTAACCAAATTTGGTAGGTAGGTTAACGTTATAAAAAGTAAACTATTACCAAAACTTAAATCTCAATGTCGGATAAAATAAAGATATAAGCATATCATTAAAAAAGGATTTGGTGCCACATCATTTCTATGAAAATTCACTACCATAGCACACTTGCTGCATCCAAACGTTTTACTTTTAAATGCTAGATTATACTTTAGATTATACAGCGATGGGGGCATATTTCTGTCTAGAAAATGGAGAAAATTTGTATCAACAGTTATTATAGGAATGTTTTTTAATTGTTTAATTATTCAATTGCTTTTGTAAATAGTTTCCAAAAGTTCCTTATCTAAGCCAAACTATCTGCGTCGTTATAGACACGAAACAGTAAGCTAACACATAAAAAGATTCTCGACGTAGCAAGTGCGTTGTGGTAGTTAATTTTCATAAAAATGCTTTTAATAGCAAATAGGTGTGTTTTTTTTAAGAAAGCAGGCATCAAATTTGGTTACCAGTATAACCTATATAGTAAAAACAATGTGCCATGTTTCACCAAATTTTTTTCTGTTTGAAAATGTACAAACATTTCCGAAAAATTTCTGAACGTAAACTTAGTGTCCCCGAAAAAACTGCTTTTTTGGCCAACCTTATAGGTTAATAGCAAATTGAGCTATTCAAATTTGACGCATTTAATGAAAACTCGCGTCCATAACGCACTTGTTACGTCCCGCATTTCTTTTCTTTCAGACATGCATTATATTTCGATGAAAAATGCAAAAATGCAATAACATAATAAGCCGTGTTCTTTAAAAAAAAAGAACATTTGTATCACCAACGACTTATGGGCAAGCCTGTGATTGTGAAAATACTTTTTTAAGGTCTAGCTCAAGACACTCTATAATTACTGTATACATTTTTTTCGTATCTTGTATAATAAAGGATATATTGAGCGTTATTGATTTTTTACGAAAATTCGACAAAAATTATATACCATTAAACGATAAACTCTAAAGCTAAGACTACTGCCAAAGCATCAAACAAAGGATCTATTTGAAATAAATTTTCTGGAAACATTTTAGTAAAATGGAGGACAATGATGGTTGAAGTTACGACTTCAGGCTTTGTAAAACATTCTTCTTGAGACATTTTCCTACCATAGCTCGTATAAGTTTCAGGTTCTTTGCCTAAATGTTGCCAATTTTAACGTTTTAAATCGCGATTTTGACGTTCTGAAGAAACCCCCTTTTTTTTAAATGCCTGTAACTTTTTTGTCTTCTAACCTACACACCTAAGTTTGGGCAGGTAATTTACATATAATAATATAAATCTGCGAACCAAATTTGGTTGCCCTTACTTTGTTATTTCCGGAGATATAATTTTTTCATGAAAGAAAACGCAAAATTTTCCGGGAAAACCTGGACTGGTTACCCTGGCTAACGAACTTGTCCAAGCCACTTTCAAAAGGCAGGTACTCACTAAATTGATTCAAAATTGGCCTGTTATTTTTTGAGTGATACGTGTAATACGTATATATATATATATATATAATATATATATATATATATATATATATATATATATATATATATATATATATATTTATATATATATATATATATATATATATATATATATATATATATATATATATATATAGATCTTTTTTAAAGAAAATTTACTAAAAACTCGAGGTCCGCAAATATAACTCTTGATGGTAGAGTTTACATGTGTAAAATAAAAGTAATGTCTGTCCCAAAAAAAAAATCGCGATAAAACTTTTATCATTTATTTTATACCAGATTTACCCAAGTGAGAACAACTCACTAAGAAAACTTATATATAAGCTGTTTTAAATTTAAGGTAACGATACGAGAGGGTTGGTTTAGCACCTGCTTGAATAAACCGAATCGATCAACGTCTGTGGGGGTCTGGTTTCGGCAGGATTGCTCGTCAGATGAGGAGGATTAGATCTGTCATGTACAATCGCCTCAACAGTGGCTGGAGCCTAGTGCCTGTCTGCTAAACCAAAACTTACACCGACGTTTACATGTGTTCTGATTAAACCTGCCTCCAAAGCTCCATTTCACGTGTTTTAACTGCTCAATGCTCACGCTTGCTTGCCAGAATCTTTACCTTTGTGTTCTCCGACGCACACATACACACGTATTTCGTGATTGTCTTTTGTTTTGGCTCATTAGTCTCCCATAGAAACATCATCTGGCTAGATCCCGCCATTCATGTTCAGTATAAATGATCCCGGTTTTCATGAAAGATTTCGGCTGTAACAACTGTGCTGTCTTTGTCTGGGTTAAGCCAAGCACATCGTCTAGAGGATACTGAGGGTGAGGAAATGAAGCCCCTGTACTTAGAAATGTTGCAGCCATACACGCTTTGCCTGACCTATCAGTGAAATGTCGCGCATTAACGCCATTCAGCGTCTTCTCTCAACTTTGCTTTTATCACTTGTGTGTCATCGGCCTGTTTCTGCTTAAGATGAAAACAATGTTATTTAGGTTTTGTGATTTGCATTCAAAATGTGAGACGCACAAGGACACTTTACAAATAGACTCTGCTAAATGAAACAATAATTTTAAAGTAGTTATTATCAATTGGTTTTGTGAATAGTTTGTTAGTCTTAGGTTGGGACGGTTCTAAATATCACCTGAAAATTTCTGTAAATTATAGTTAGTACTATGTAGGTTATATTGTCAACCAAAAAAGTCCTTCTTTTCAAAACAAGACATATTTTCCCTTAAAATTATTTTTACGAAAATTCGCTACCATAACGCACTTGCTGCGTCCAGACGTTTTAGTGAATTTTCTTAAATCAATCCACTAATGAGAATATCGCGACTTTTGAAATTTGAAAAAATTCTGCTATTTGGGACCCCTGAAACCCAAATTTGAGGTCGGTTTCAGACCGTATATGTTTATATACGTGGTGGCGCATTGAAAACGAAACAGACCGATTTGCGTCAAGATAATTTTTTTTAAGAAACGCTGAAACACGTCAATTTTAAAATTGAGGGGGACATGTTTTGACATAAAACTCAACTTTGTCACTTCAACCCCTTAATGGTGGTGATAACAACCCTTATATTTTAAATAGGGAACATGGATCGAGTGTTACATCATTTGAAAGCTCTTTCTTTTCTGAATTCAGCACACTAATTCCTTTGGAAGTTTAATCAACTCGTTTAAAAATTATTCACAGTTGGAGTTGCAAGAATCTATTTCATTCATTGTGATAATAAATGCACTGATTAGTCAATTTTTCGTTAAAAAAAAACTAAAAAACAAAACCAAATGTTGAAAAATGTTTATTCAGTTAAGTAAGTGTTCAAATTGTTGACCACCAGCTTCCATACAAAAGTACAAATTTTGTTCAAAACGAGCTCTGACATTCTGGAGCATTTGTGAAGTTATTAGACGGCATTCTTCAACAATGCGTCGTCGTAATTCTGTAAGAGACCCGGTTCTGTTGCGTAAATTCTACTCTTTTAATGGCCCCATAGAAAGAAGTCTAAAGGAGTTAAATACGGTGACCTAGGGGGCCACTCAGTAACGTCTCTACGCCCAGTCCATTGTAATGGAAACTCCCTGTTCAAAAACTTCCTAACACATTGTGAAAAATTCGGAGGAGCTCCATCTTGTTGAAACACTAATTGACTTTCTTGATATCGATCACTAGTAGAGGGTAAACGATATCTTCTAGTAACTCCAAATACTTTTCGCCACTTAAATTTCCATCAAGAAAAATTGGTCGGATTAAACGGTCTCCAAAAATGCCAGTCCAGACATTCAATTTCTGTGGAGTTTGACTGTGAACTTCGTGAAAATTTCTTGCGTTATTATCTGTCCAATAACGACACTTATGACGATTGACTCTAGAGTTTAATAAAAACATACACTCGTATGAAAAACCGATATTGAACAGAAAGTTTCCGTTATCAGCTATTCGTGCAGTCATAATTTCACAAAACTCCAGCCGCCGATCAAAATCATTTTCACTCAGTTGTTGTACAAGATGACTTTCATGCGGATGAAATTTATGATGCTTCAATATTCGCTGAATAGTTCTTCTTTTGTTGTTTGAAACAGTGGCCAACTTTCTCGTGCTCAAAGTAGAGTGTCCTAAACCTTCAATCTCAGTAGTCTCATTTCTAACCGGAAATTCACGTTCAGGATCCCGTTTTTTGTTGGCTACTGAACCACTTTGTCGAAACTTTGCAACTAACTCCAAAATGTATTTTCTGTTCGGATGTCGTTTATTAAACAAATCTGCGGTAGGGTTGGCACAGTCATCGTTTTTAAAAAAAGAGTAATTATTTCAACTCTTTCTTCTACAGAATACACCATTGTAAAATTAATTTTCGGTAGTACTATCAAGTATAAAACCGACCGATAAACTGTAATTATAAACCGCATTTCTCTCAATCCGATAAGAAATGTTCTGATTCATTTTTTTTTACAAACCAACAAAACATTGACTATCAGCTCATTTCTTATCCAAATAAGTGAAATGCGTTTTTGCATCTTGAACTGTGAATAATTTTTAAACGAGTTGATAAAACTTCCAAAAAAAATTATGTACTGAATTCAGAAAAGAAGGATCTTGCAATAGATGTAACACTCGACCCATGTTCCCTATTTAAATTATAAGGGTTGTTATCACCACTCTTAAGGGATTGATGTGACAAAGTTGAGTTTTATGTCAAAACATGTCCCCCTAAATATTAAAATTGAAGTGTTCCAGCGTTTCTTAAAAAAAAAATTTTTTCTGGACGCAAATCGGTCTGTTTCGTTTTCAATGCGCCACCCTATATATATATATATATATATATATATATATATATATATATATATATATATATATATATATATATATATATATATATATATATATATATATATATGTGTGTGTGTGTGTGTGTGTGTGTGTGTGTGTGTGTGTCACGCCGATAACTTAAAAAATAATGCGTCAGTTTTGATAAAATTTGGTGAGTACCTTCTTTTCGCAAGTGACTTGGCTAAGTTTGTTAGCCAGGAAAATAGGACTAGTTTTTCCCGGAAAATTTTGCGTTTTCTTTCGGAAAATGTTTATATCTCCAGAAATAACAAAATTAAGGCAACGATATTGGGTGCGAGGGTATATATCATAAAATTAGAATCTCTACGTTAAAATAAAAAAAGTTATAAGCTTTTAAGTTTGTATATTAAAAATGTCAAAAAAGTCGCTATTCAAAACGTCAAAATTGACATGTTTTATATAGAGAATCTACATGAACGTCTATGCAGCATAAATGTCGTAAGAAGTTAAAAAGCCTTAAGTTTCAGCTATAATCTTCATTGTTCTTTATTTTATTAAATAATTTGCAGAAAATTAATTTAAATGTGATGCCGTGGTAGCAGTTTCAGTTACTTATTTAGTTTTAAGGAATCAGATTACGCTTATTATTTAGCGTTTTTTTTTCAATTGGGCAAAGTGGAAGTTTTTAATGGGATACGATGTTGGTAAGTAGTTTCTCCTTTCTATGAACTTCTGTAAGGTGAGTTTTCTACAGTTTACATTTATAGCTTCGTTTTAGCATGTTAACCTTGCACAGAACCTCAATTTTACTTTAGGTCTCTTAACTGTATTGTGGAGTTGAGATCACAGCATTTGTTCGATGGTTAATGCATAAAGGGGTTCCTCTAAGAATGTTTCAGAATTTTTTTTCAAAAAACGAACAATCCGCTAATCTGCTAATTTACCTATAAATGTTATTAATATTAAAAAAATGGAAACAACGCTCGTGCCTCGAATGAAGTTCTCTTCGCCATTTTAACTTTAAATGAAATTTCCTTCTCCCGTTTCGCATCCGTTCAACACACTGGGCACAGAAAATATAGGAATTTACTTGAAATTGTCATTTAAAATTGAAGGAAAATAAAACTTCTTCTAGGTATGCAACGAAAAAATTCACACAAAATAGAATAATTTCTAGATACTAAAACCTACCGTGACGCTACAATGAAACAACGTTAAATGAGACGAAAACCATTTCAGATTAAGGGATCGAAGAATGTTTAAACAGTAAAATAAGCTTTCGTACTCCAAAAAATAAAACAAGATTCTTATAAGGCGTAATACAATAGTGCATAATAGTCCACGACAACACTACATGTCATATTCAACTGACAAATTATTCTGATAAATGTCAGATCTACTTTCAAAGTGACATGTAAATAAGTATTTTGTTTTCTGACATTTGTAATACAAATGTAGGCATGCTTTTCTTCTTACATTCATATTTATTTTTGGCCATCACAATTTTACTAATCGAGTTTTGAAAAGATTTCTGCAAATGAGCGCGAACTAGGCCCCATAGAACCCATATCCAGGTTAGTTTCAGTTTTTATCTGTTTTCATATATACAGGTTGAGGCATTTCTAGGGAAAAATCTCAATATATCCATTAATATACAAGATATGAGAAAAACAAATTTATGCTAATTATACGATGTCTGGAGCTGCACCTTATTAAATTATTTTTACAATCACAGGTGGCTCATAAGTCGCTGGTGATGCAATTTTTTCCTAATGAAACACACCTTAAATGATTGCAATTTTCCATCGAAAGGTAATGCATGCTTGTAAGAAAATAAATTCGGGACTCAGCAAGTGCGTTATTAGTGATGTTTTAAAAAATGTTTCTTTCGATAGCTTAATTTATTATTAACCTATATAGGTTATACTGGTAACCAAATTTGATGCAAACTTTCTTAAAAAAATATTTCCTATAAAAAAAATCTATACCGTAACGCCCTTGCTGCGTCCAGACATTTTTCATATTTCCCAATTAATCTAAACACCATGTTTCCTATTTTTGTCTAAAAATCACACAAATTATTGACCTCTATCCAGGTCAATCTGTTGTGTTTTGTAGGCATTTGTAGTAAATGAGGAAACAACAATGTTGACTGGAAACATTCCCGAACGAAAATTGTAACAAATCACTACTAAACATTCCAGCCTGTAATGCTGAAGCTCAGAGGGATGTAAAGTATTCGGGAGCTGGTCAATGTGAAAACACCCGACAAACTTTCAGACTGCCCTAGTGAAAGTGGTCGTGTGCTGTCCAATGATTTCCCGTCAAGTTTCTAACAATGTCAAATTTGCCCAAAAAAGTTTATGCGCAGATAGAACTTGGGTCTTTTGAAAAGCTCGTTGTTTATGCTCTGAGTGCTCTGGAGCTGTACTTGCATACAATGCTTAATTAGTTGTATCCATACTAATAATTCATTAACCTTCTATTCACTAAAATACTTGTATCCTTTAGTTCATCATTAAACAAAACATTGGTAAATTTCTTTAAGAAAATGCACTTAGATTTGTAAAATTACAAATTGTGATCCGTTGAGTTACATTACTTTTTTATTATTTCAACAACACACCACGAGGGCTTACAGCCTAAATACTATCGTACCGTGGGTGTCGACAAGCAGGAAAGAGGCAACTTGTTAATTCTGAACTTGAAGGTTTGGAGGTTCGGAGGAGAAGGAAAAACATGTGCCGGCAAGGAATTCCACAACTTGGAAGTTCTCGGGACAAAAGAGCGGGCATAACAAGATGTTCTATGTCTGGTGACATGGACAGTAAAGGGGTGCAATCGCTCTGTTCCCCTGGTAGATCTGTTGGACAGAGCAGGTGGAGGAACTATGGAAGAAAGCTCCTCTAAGCAGTGCCCGTACAGATACCTATATAAGAGAGAAAGGTCACCAACAACACGTTGGTGGGCAAAGGATGGCAGTCTTTGGGTGAGGGTAGGGTCACCGATGAGACGTATAGCTCTCTTCTGAATGGAGTCCATAATAGCGAGTGTAGAAGCGGCAGCAGCACCCCAGATGTGGGAGCAGTATTCGAGGTTTTGATTTATTTGTAAAGTATACAAGGTAAAGAGATTAACTGGTGATAAGTATTTGCGAGCCCGGAAGAGGAAACCGAATTTCTTAGCAGCCGCTGCTGCAACTGATGTGACATGTTGGTGCCAATTGAGATTTAGATCCACAGAAATGCCAACAAGTGAAAAGGAATCATTACTTTCAATAACTTGGTCGTTTATTGTGATGGGTCTAGGGCTGGTGTATCTCTTATGAGAAAGAAAGCAAGACTGTGATTTGGTGGGGTTGAGTTGTACAAGATTTCTACTTCCCCAGTTTAATATTTTTTTGGGATCCACAGAGACAGAACCCTCCATGAGTCTGCGATCCTCATCTAATTGGGCTAAAGAGACAGACTTGGAATATTGTATATTTGAGTGGAGTGTGCTGTCGTCCGCATAACTGTGAACTGGGTTGGATGTGCTGGCGAGGAGCTCTTTGATGTGGAAGAGAAACAAAGAAGGGGCTAAAGCTGAAGCTTGAGGAACTCCTGCATTAATTGGATACAGTTTAGAGGAATGGCCATCTACGACAACAGAAATGCTCCGGTACCTGGTCGAATGCTTTGGATAGGTCTAGAGCGACAATCTAGGATTCACCGTGTAGTTCCATAGATTTGTTCAAGAATGGGTGACAAAAGAAACGAGGTCGGCATTAGAATGTGTTTTTCAAGAAATTTGAGTAATTCGGTGTTTATATACTTTTCCATCACTTTAGAGACGACTGAAAGGAGAGAAATAGGCCTGTAGTTGCCAGGAAGCCCTTTAGACCCTTTCTTGGGGACGGGTTGTACTCGAGCAGTTTTTCAGTTACTAGGGAATATGCCTTTATTGTAAGATGTCTGAAACAGACGAGTCAGGATAGGAGCACGTTCTGGTGCGCATTTTTTGAGAATAGATGCTGGGATCTCTTCAAGGCCGGAGGCTTTCCTGGTATTAAGAGAAGAGAGCCTCTTTCGTACCTTTTTAGTTTTGAAAATGATATCGGTCATTTTATGCGCGCCATTGGGGACTGTTGGTGGTTGAACATTTGGAGGTAGGTTGGGACTAAAATTGCCGGCGAACACACAGGCAAACAGTTCAGCCTTGCCCAGTGCGATAGAAATAATTTCATCCCCTGAAACAAGAGGTAGGAACGTGCTCTTGCAGAAATTATTCCCAATAGATTTAGCAAGAGTCCAGAAGGGTTTGCTGCCCTTGGAGTTCGAGAGGACTTTGTTTTTGATGTGATTATTAAACGAGTTTTTTGCCACAGAAAGAATGCGGACATAGCGGTGTCTTGCGGCGTTAAATGCTTGACGGTTTTCTTGACTGGGATTGTGTAGAAGCGTTTTGTGAGCTTTGACCTTTGCAACTCTGGCTTTGTCACAGGATTCAGAAAACCAGGGCTTTTGAGTGGCTGAAAAGGTTTTTGTGTACCTGCATTAAATAATTTCATTCCAGCTTGGATAATTTCGATGACGTTTTGTGAGATATCAGAGGGGTCAGGATGAGAGAAACAGACAGACGCCCATGTAAAGGACGAAAGGTAATCCCGCATTTCGTCCCAGTTCGCGGAGTTGTAGTGCCAAACGATACATGGGTGTTATTACTGTGTGATCTCGGGTTGAAATGCGCAGGAAGCAGTGACCATGCCGTGGTGTGGGCTACCAAGGGGGGCGGTCACTGATATCTTATAGCATTCAGGTTTTGTAGTAAGAAGGAGATTCAAAATTTGAGCTGTGTGTTGGAATGCGGGCTAAATAAGTAGGTTGCTAAACCATTATGGATAAAGAATTGCTGACTGCAAAGGCCTCCGCTGCTCTTCCTTGTGGATCGGTTTTTGAATATCCTAGCCATTTCTTATTATGGACAATGAAGTCACCAAGAATAGTGGCCTTGGAGGAAGGATATTCAGAAATCAGATGGTCGGTTTTTTCAGAAAGGTAGTCAAAAAGCTGGACAAAGTTGTTGTCAGAAGGTGACCGGTAAATGCAACAGATGAATTTAGTTGCAGCCCTGAGAGGGAGTTTTATCCATAGTATGTCTTTTCTTCCAGCTTCTAAATTGGGAACTCTAGTGCAGGGTAGATTGCTACGGACGTACGCGCACACGCCTCCATGCAATCTAAAGGAAGCAAGGAGCTCATACCCCGGGAAATTAAGGTGATTAGTAGCTGTTTTGGCACTGATTTGATTTTCGGTGAGGATGTGGAGTTGGGGCCTATTGGCCTGGAGGAAATGGTGGACGGAGTTCAGGTTAGAATTTAGGCCACATATATTCGAGAAGGATATGTTAAATCTTGATGCTGGCGCTCCCTGTACACCCCTCTCCCGGAGATTTGAATAGACGGGTATTTTACCCCCGAAATCTTTTGTACAAGCAGTAGCCATCATCACTTTTGCTTATAAGGGAAACCGACCCATACATCAGAACCGGAAACGACCGTTGGGACTTAATCACTTGATGTAAGGGGTGGTACCTCCTTGGGCGTGAAAAAGATCCTTTACTATCACGTAAACGAAAATTTCACTACCACGAACCATATTGCAAGTATACCATACCAGCCAACTATTAAAAAGCTGACCACGTTTATAGGTAAAATTGAACCAAATGTTTACCAATTTAGTTACTTGTAAGTTACTGACTTTGAAGTAATTCTAATATTCAAAAATAGGCTAATTGGGAGCGGCATTCTCACATTTATAGTAATTATGACAATCAAGTCAACATTTTGGTTAACTATTACTAAATTACAACTTGGTTAGGTTATTTGGATTCGAGTACTGGTCAATGTACCTTAATTTGTTTCTTGGGATGTGTGTTATATCAATGTAAGAATTTTTTTAGCTTTTCGTGGATAAACCATCGAAAACAGAAACAGTTGGTTGTTAATTATTTGCAATTTTTAAGCGTGAAAGCTTTCTGATGCTTTTGTTTGAAACATAACAGGTAATTATCAACACACTTGACAGCCTTAATGATAGTAACATCATTTTCCATTTTACGATGGACGACATTATGCCTTATAAAATGTTTATTTAACAGAGTCACACTCATAGCCCACCTAAATCAACGTCAGTGGCACCAACCTTTAAGCAACCGAGTGAAGGCTACCAGTATATTCTAATATGTGAAGGAAATATACTGACGACCACGTCATTCGAATGGAAATGTTTCAGAATTCAGTAATGTACCTTGGAAAGACTCGCCTTTATTAATTTATTCGGAAAGGGAAATTTATCTGGAACGGGTCGTAAAAGAGAACCTGTGTGAGAAGGATCTGTTATAAAATATATCGAATATCTTTCTACGTTGTCCTTCGCTGAGATTTATAAGTTGTGTGTCCTTCTCTCGTCCATGCACATAAAAAAACTGTTTACATCCTCACATAAATCTGTTTCATCTCCTTTAATCACCCGTCTGTTAGGGGACACTCTCCCCATTGACCTGGACGATACACTACAGGAATTTAATTGCGAATAAATGTATTGGCTATAAAATGTGCATAACGTAAAATCCTCCTGCGCCGTTTTGCACCGATTTATTTTAATTATTAAATATACAATGTACATTAAAATTTAAAATTGACGAGAGCCGATCATCCCTTTATTCACAGCGGCTGTAGCTTATGATGGAAATATTTTCCACGATGCGGTTAGCATCATCACCGTGTATCATATTATCACGTATTTTTTTAATATTTCAATAACACACCACTGGGCTCACAGCCCAGATATTATCGTACCGTGGGTGTCGACAAGGAGGAAAGAGGCAACTTGTTAATTCTGGACTTGAAGGTTTGGGGGTTCGGGGTAGAAGGAAAAACATGTGCCGGCAAGGAATTTACAACTTGGCAGTCCTCGGGACAAAAGAGCGGACATAACAAGATGTTCTATTTCTGGTGACCTGGAAATTAAAAGGGTGCATTTGCTCTGTTCCCCTGTTAGATTTGTTGGGGACAGCAGGTGGAGGAACTATGAAAGAAAGCTCCTCTGAGCAGTTCCCGTACAGATATCTATAAAAGAGAGAGAGGTCACCAACGGCACGTCGGTAGGCAAGAGATCGCAGCCTTTGAGTGAGGGTAGGGTCACTGATGAGACGTATAACTCTCTTCTGAATGGAGCCCAAGATAGCGAGTCAGGAAGCGGCAGCGGCGCCCTAGGTGTGGGAGCAGTATTTGAAGTTTGGCCTTATTTGTGAAGTACATAAGGTATAGAGATTAGTTGGTGAAAAGTATTTGCGAGCCCGGAAGAGAAAACGCAATTTCTTAGCAGTCGCTTCTGCAGTTAATGTGACATGTTGGTGCCAATTGAGATTTCGATCCACAGAAATGCCAACAAGTAAAAAGCACCCATTACTTTGAATAACTTGGTTGCTCATTGTGATGGGTCTAGGACTGGTGTATCTCTTATGAGATAGAAAGCCAGACTGAGATTTGGTGGAGTTGAATTGTACGAGATTTCTACTTCCCCAGTTTAATATTTTTTGAAGATTCACAGAGACAGAACTCTCCATGACCCTGCGATCCTCATCTAATTGGGCTGAAGATACAGGCTTAGAATATTGTATATTTGAGTGGAGGCTGCTGTCGTCTGAGTAACTGTGAACTGGATTAAATGTGTTAGGGAGGAGGTCATTGATGTAGAGAAGAAACAAAGTAGGGACTAAAGCTGAACCTTGAGGGACTCCTGCATTAATTGGATACAGTTTAGAGTAAAGGCCATTCACCGTAACAGAAATGCTCCGGTTAGGGAGGAAATTTGCTGTCCACATAAAGAGTTTTGGTGGTAGGCCATAGGCCGGTAGTTTATTAAGCAGCGCTGCGTGCCAGACCTGGTCGAATGCTTTGGATATGTCTAGAGCGACAATCTGGGATACACCGTGTAGCTCCATAGACTTGTTCCAAGAATCGGTGACAAAGGGAAGGAGGTCGACAGTTGATCTGCGTTGACGGAATCCATACTGCCTGTCGTGGAGTAGACTGTGTTTTTCAAGACGTTTTAGTAATTCGGTGTTTATATACTTTTTTGTTACTTCAGAGACGACTGAAAGGAGGGAAATAGGCTTTTAGACTCCCCAATTTAGAAGCTGGAAGAAAAGACATACTTTGGATGAAACTCTCTCCCAGGGCTGCAACTAGATTCATCTGTTGCATTTAGCGGTCACCTTCTGACAACAACTTTGTCCCGCTCTCTGACTACCTTTCTGAAAAAAACCGATTATCTAATTCTTCTCACCAAACGTCACGAAATTATCCAAGCTGCCATGGAATTATTTATTCCACGTACACATAAAACCTCTTCAGCCACTCAATAGCCCCGGTTCTCTAAATCATGTGACAAAACCAGACCTTAAAAGGTCAAAACTCACAAAACGCTTCTACATATTCCCAGTCAAGAAAACCGTCAAGCATTTAACGACGCAAGAAACCGCTATGTCCGCATTCTTTCTAAGGCAAAAAACTCGTTTAATAACCACATCAAAAACAAAGTTCTCTCAAACTCCAACGGCACACCCTTCTGGACCCTTGCTAAATCTATTGGAAATAGTTTATGCAAGAACACGTTCCCACTTATTGTTTCAGAGGATGAAATTGTTTCTACCGCCCTGGGCAAGGCTCAACATTTTACCTCATTGTTCGCCGGCAATTATACTCTCAACCGACCTCCAAATGTTCAACCACAAATAGTCACCAATGTCGCGCATAAAATGACGGATCATTTTCAAAACTAAAAAGGTACGAAAACTGTTCTCTTCTCTTAATACCAGGAAAGCCTCTGGCCTTGACGAGATTCCAGCACTTGTTCTCAAAAAATGCGCACCAGAACTTGCTCCTGTCCTAACTCGTCTGTTTCAGACATCTTACAATAGAGGTATATTCCATAGTAACTGAAACCTACTCGAATACAACCCGTCCCCAACAAAGGATACAAAGCGCTTTCTAGCAACTACATGCATATTTCTCTCATTTTAGTCGTCACTAGAGTGATGGAAAAGTATATAAATACCAAATTACTAAAATTCCTCGAAAAACACAGTCTAATCGACGACAGGCAGTCTGGATTCCGTCAGCGCAGATCAATTGCCGACCTTTTTAGCGAATTTTTTTTTTAAAAATTCGCTTATGGTGAGATCTGTGTTTATATATATTATATATATATATATATATATATATATATATATATATATATATATATATATATATATATATATATATATTTGACCGATAACTCAAAAAATAATGGACCCATCTTGATAAAATTTGCAGAGTATCTTCCTTTTGCAAGTGGCTTGGATAAGTTCGTTAGCCAGGAAAATGGGACCAGGTTTTCCCGGAAAATTTTGTGTTTTCTTTATAAAAAAATCATATCTCCGGAAATAACAAAGTAAGGGCAACCAAATTTGTTACGCGTGTTTGTATCATAAAGGGTGAACTCCGTACCAAAACCTAGGTCCATAGCTTTAAAGACAAAGAAGTTATGGGCAGTTAAAGCAATAAATGTTGGAGTTTTCCTCAAAACGTCAAACTCGCAATATTAAACGTCAAAATTGGCAATGTTTAGGCAAAGAATGTAAAACACATACCATTTGTGAAAAAAAATGTTGCAAGAAGACTGTTCTGCAAACCCTTAAGTTTCAGATTCAACCGTCATTGCCCTTCATTTTACTAAAATGTTTACAGAAAATCCATTTCAAATAGACCCTTTCTCTGGTGCTTTGGCTGTCAGTTTAGTTAAGTTTGGTAGCTGTTTGTAGGTTTAGTGAAATTTATGGTTTAACGGCCTATAATTTTTTTTAGGTAATTATCGTGGAACAAATTTGTTAATGCATTTTTGCATTTTTTAGCGAAATATGATGCGTTTATCTTTAAAAAAATCTGAACGCAGTAAGTGCGTTTTGGTAGCGAATTTTCGGTAAATTTGCAATTTAGCTCCCGAACGCTTTTCAAAACACTGTTTTCAGAAACCTGTCTAGGGCCCCCCCTGGATCCACAAACCCCAAGAAAAATTTCTTGTTCACACTCCCCAAGGAAGTTACGGGACCAGGAGTGAGTAGGGGTGTATAATTTTTTTTAACTAATTTTCGTAGAACAAATTCGTGAATGCATTTTTACATTTTTTGTCGAAATATGATGCGTTTGCAAGAAAAAAATCTGGACGCAGTAAGTGCGTTTTGGTAGCGAATTTTCGGTAAATTTGCAGTTTAGCTCCCGAACGCTTTTCAAAACACTGTTTTCAGAAACCTGTCTAGCCCCTCCCCCCCCCCCCCTGGATCCACAAACCCCAAGAAAAATTTCTTGTTCACACTCCCCAAGGAAGTTACGGGACCAGGAGTGAGTAGGGGTGTATAATTTTTTTTAACTAATTTTCGTAGAACAAATTCGTGAATGCATTTTTGCATTTTTTGTCGAAATATGATGCGTTTGCAAGAAAAAAATCTGGACGCAGTAAGTGCGTTTTGGTAGCGAATTTTCGATAAATTTGCAGTTTAGCTCTCGAACGCTTTTCAAAAAACTGTTTTCAGAAACCTGCCTAGGCCCCCACCTCTCTGGATCCACAGACCCCAAGAAAAATTTCTTGTTCACACTTCCCAAGGAAGTTACGGGACCAGGAGTGAGTAGAGGTGTATAATTTTTTTTAACTAATTTTCGTAGAACAAATTCGTTAATGCATTTATGCATCTTTTATCGAAATATGATGCGTTTGTAAGAAAAAAATCTGGACGCAGTAAGTGCGTTTTGGTAGCAAATTTTCGGTAAATTTGCAGTTTAGCTCCCGAACGTTTTTCAAAAAACTGTTTAGAAACCTGCAGGTGAGGTCCTAGTAATATCTCTGAAAACAATTTGTTGAAAAGCGTTCGGGTGCTAATCTACAAATTTACCAAAGTTTCATTAAATCCTTCAAATTTCAATAACTCAATTTGCTATTAACGTAAGCTTTGTTGGATAGAAAACCAACATTTAAGTTTATTTTCGGAAAATTTTTGTATATTTTCAAACCATAAGTAATTTTGATAAAATATAGTACATTGTTTCTACTACATAGGCTATACCGGTAATCAGATTGATGCCTGCTCGCATTTGCTATTAAAAACATTTTTATGGAAATTCACTTCCATAACACATTTGCTGCATCTAAACTTTTGAAAAATGTTTATATATTTTCAAACAATAAATTTGTTTTAATGAAATATGATACATTGTGTCTACTATATAGGCAACCAAGTTTGATGCCTGCTTTCATCAAAGAAAGACATTTGCTATTAAAAATATTTTAAAGAAAATTCGCTACCATAACGCACTTGCTGCGTCCCGAGATTCTTCCTTTGCACCCATTCTTGGAACAAATGTATGGAACTACACGGTGAATCCCAGATTGTCGCTCTAGATATATCCAAAGCATTCGACCAGGTCTGGTGCGCAGCGTTGCTTAATAAACTTCCGGCATATGGCCTACCACAAAAACTCTGTACCTGGACAACAAATTTCGTCTCCAACCGGAGCATTTCTGTTGTCGTGGGCGGCCATTCCTTGAAACTGTATCCAATTAATGCAGCAGTCCCTAAGGTTCAGCTTTAGCCCCTTCTTTGTTTTTTCTCTACATCAATGACCTATTCTCTTCCGAACCCCCAAACGTTCAAGTCCAGATTTAACAAGTTGCCTCTTTCCCCGTTGTCGACACCCACGGTACGATAGTATTTAGACTGTAAGCCCTCGTGGTGTGTTGTTGATATATATATATATATATATATATATATATATATATATATATATATATATATATATATATATATATATATATATATATATATATATATATATATATATATATATATATATATATAAGAACCTTGGTGGTTCAGGGGTAAGAACGTGTGCCTCTGAACAGAAGGGTACTGGGTTCGATCCCAGGGTACTCCTTTCACTTTTTCAGTACAAACTGTAAAATTAACATCAACCGATGTTCTGGCATTGTATTTGAGCAAGTTTAATGTCTGCACGTTCCGCCCTTCGGAGAGGGCGTAAAGCCGTAGGTCCCGTGTCAATGCGATGTTGGACACGTTGATGATCTCTACCCTCCTTTTAGAAAGGCAGGGGTTCGGCAAAATTTCCAGGATAGTGAGGTGAAACTGCTCCCTGGCGTCGGTGATTGGCCATAGTCGCGGAAATAGGCCGGCGTAAAAGAAACAAAACACACACACACACTTATATATATATATATATATATATATATATATATATATATATATATATATATATCCTTTAGATATTGGCTCGCTCACATATTAATCAGGGAGAGAATTTGTGCAATAGACTGCTATATTTTTCGAAAAAATTAGCGAAAGGCGACCAGCCGTAGTCATGTAATCCCTTTAAAATCTAATACAATGCAATATTGCACTTTTTAGGTAACTAAACGTTACATTTTCAAAAGAGCTTTTGCGAGATGTGCCTATTGGAAGTTGATTTAATTGCAACCATCATTTAGTAGCATTAGGCAGCACGATTGAAATACACTGAATAGGAGGAGATTTTTGATATAAAAGCCGGTCTTTTCACAAAGGCTGTTGCTGTATGTACGTACTGTGTAGTAACGGCATTTGCAACATGAAGGCACATTATCTGACACGTCCTGGTCTCTAACTATGCTTTTTATCCTTTCACTACACCATGCTAATCACTGTCGGCGTATAGCACTCTTGTAATTAAACTTCTACCGCTATTAGACATGCCGCTATAGCTACTGTCCTCTAAATGTTGCACTCTGCAGCTAAATTACGTGTATCATATGCCACCTTCACTTCAAATACGCTGTGAAAAATATACTCCTCTATCTCTTCATGGTATGAGTATTTAATTTTCAACCGAATTTATTATAAAATGTATATTAAAAAACTTTTAAAATAACACTTTTATAAATATAGCTAAAAGAAAGTAAAATTTTTTTCGGCTCTTGTAATTTTTAGTGAATTTTCTTAAAAAAAATCACTAATGCGGGATCCAGAATTTAAACTTTTGAATAAATGTCTTCAGATAAGCGCGAACTAGGATCCCCAGCACCCTTATCCAGGGTCAGTTGTAATTTTTTATATATATATATATATATATATATATATATATATATATATATATATATATATATATATATATATATATATATAGGAACAAGAGGAATTTTCTTTTTTATTTATATATTTCAATAACACACTACGAGGGCTTACAGCCTAAGTACTATCCTACTGTGGGTGTCGACAAGAAGGAAAGAGGCAACTTGTTAATTCTGGATTTGAAGGTTTGGTGGTTCGGAGAAAAGGGAAAAACATGTGCCAGCAAGGAGTTCCACATCTTAGAAGTTATCGGGACAAAAGAGCGGGCATAACAAGATGTTCTATGTCTGGTGACCTAGACAGTAAAAAAGTGCATTCGCTCTGTTCCCCTGGTAGATCTGTTGGCGGCAGCAGGTGGAGGAACTATGGAAGAAAGCTCCTCTGAGCAGTGCCCGTGCAGATTTCTATAAGAGAGAGAGAGAGAGAGAGGTCAGCAACGGCACGTCGGTGTGCAATGGATGGCAGCCTTTGGGTGAGGATAAAGTCACCGATGAGACGTATAGCTATATAGAATGGAGTCCAGGATAGCGAGTGTAGAAGCGTCAGCGGAACCCCAGATGTGGGAGCAGCATTCGAGGTTTGGCCTTATTTGTGAAGTATATAAGGTATAGAGATTAGCTGGTGAAAAGTATTTGCGAGCCCGGAAAAGGAAACCTAATTTCTTAGCAGCCGCCTCTGCAATTGATGTGACATGTTGGTGCCAATTGACATTTCTATCCACAGAAATGCCAACAAGTGAAAAGGAGTCATTACTTTGAATAACTTGGTTGTTGATTGTGATGGGTCTTGGTCTGGTGTATCTCTCATGAGATAAAAAGCAAGACTGAGATTTGGTGGGGTTGAATTGTACAAGATTTCTATTTCCCCAGTCTAATATTTTTTAGAGATCCACAGAGAGTGAACTCTCCATGAGTTTGCAATCCTCATCTAATTGGGAAAAAATGCAGACTTAGAATATTATATATTTAAGTGGAGGGTGCTGTCGTCCGCGTAACTGTGAACTGCGGTGGATGTGCTAGAGAGGAGGTCGTTGATGTGGAGAAGAAACAAAGTAGGGGTTAAAGCTGAACCTTAAGGAACCCCTGCATTACTTTTATATAGTTTAGAGGAATGGCCATTAACGATAACAGACATACTTCGGATGGAGAGGAAATTTGCTGTCCAGGTACAGAGTTTTGGTGGTAGGCCATGCCGGAAATTTATTAAGCAGCGCTGCGTGCCAGACCTGGTCGAATGCTTTGAATATGTCTAGAGCGACAATCTGGGATTCACCGTGTAGTTCCACAGACTTGTTTTAAGAATGGATGACAAAGGAAAGGAGGTCGGCAGTTGATCTGCGCTGACGGAATCCATACTGCCTGTCGTTGATTAGACTGTGTTTTGAAGAAATTTTAGTAATTCGGTGTTTATATACTTTTTTGCCACTTTAGAGACGACTGAATGGAGAGAAATAGGATTTTAGTTGCTACGAAGCCCTTGGCTCCTTCCTTGGGGACGGGTTTTACTCGAGCCGTTTTTCAGTTACTAGGAAATATGCCTCCATTGTAAGATGTCTGAAACGGACGAGTTAGGACAGGAGCAAGTTCTGGTGCGCATTTTTTCAGAACAATTTCTGGGATCTCGTCAAGGCCAGAGGCTTTTCCGGGAAATTAAGGTGATTAATGGCTGTTTTGGCATTGATTTGGGTTTCGGTGGGGAAGGGGAGTTGGGGCCTATTAGCCTGGAAGAAATGGTGGACGGAGTTCAGGTTAGAATTTAGGCCACATATATTCGAGAAGGATGTGTTAAATCTTGATGCCAGCGCCCACTGCTCACCCCTCTCCCGCCGATCCGAATGGAGGGGTATTTTATCTTCGGAATCTTTTTTACAAGGAGGAGCCATAATCATTTTTGTTTATAAGGAAACCGACTCATACACCAGAACCGGAAACGACCGTTGGGACTTCACCGGCCCCTAGATGTATGCATTTAAGAAGTCATCTATACTTGCTGCAATCCCCTCAACGTCTGGTGTCTTAGCCATGGTCTGAGAAGGTGAGGCTATCGGGATGTTTGTACCACTCAACCAAAACCGTATAAAAATAGAGTCTCCTGCAGTCCAGGGCTCCGACTCAGTAAACAGATCTTCGCTTGCATAAGTCAATGGTTTACGGTACATTACTCTGAGCACCCATTTCTGGACAACGTCCAGTCCATTAAATACGTTATCTCTCGCGCCACCTCAGCCGATCATTCCGTATGACAGCTGAGATTGCACCAGTAAGTAATACACCACCCTTATTTCATCTATGTTTAAGTATTCCCTTAGAAATTTAAACCTATAAATAAGGGACCTGACTCTTCCAACAACTTGATCCAGCTGTTTATCCCACCTAAAATGTTTATCCACTATGATGCCCAAGTATTTTATACTGCTTGTCTGCTCTATCGCGACAGTCTGATCCACTTCAGTCTTAATTAGCAATCAGTCCGTACTGGGTAACTCACCTCTATACGTTGAAAACGGCAGAAATTTTGCTTTCTCCCAAGATAATGTCAGGATGTTTGAGTGGAACCAGCTCACGACCCTTGCAAACCCTGCCTCTGCCCTGCACTTCAGACCGCTCCACGTTTGGTCGCTCCAGAATACCACAGTATCGCCGGCGTAACTTATGACTTTCTCCCCACAGTCAAGAGTCAACAAATCATTGATATATACATTACAGTACAGGTCCTAATACACTGCCCTGTGGAACCCCACAACCAATCCCCAGTGCATCACTACAAACACCATCAATCTTGAAATGCTGCCTTCTATCAGATAAATAACTCTCCATCAACCTCAGTGTGACTCCCCCTTACTCCGTAGGTTTCCAATTTTTTCAAGAGGATGCAGTGGTCGACAGTGTCGAACGCTTTGGCCAGGTCGACAAAAACGCCGATTGAAGGTTTCCCTGCATCCAGAGGTTTATAGATTCCTGAAGTTAAGCATGCGATAGCATCACTAGATGACTTTGTCTCACGAAATCCAAATTGTCTATCAGATATCAATCCATGTTTGTTGAATAAAGCAACAAGTCTGTTTTTAAGCTCCGTCTCCACAATATTAGCTACTGTGGTAATCAATATATTTTGCCTGTAGTTGACCATATCCAGTTTATCACCCGATTTAAAAAAGGGTTTTATGATACCAAGTTTTAGGAATGCAAGGAACTCCCCAGTTTCAATAATTAAATTTATGAGACGTGTCAGTGGTTCTTTGACGAAGGCAGCAATTTGCTTCAATACATCCGCCGTCACTGTATCGTTGCCGGGTGCCTTCCCCTGCTTTAACTTTCGTATTATATTTTCCACCTCTTCCTGTGTTGTAGGCCTCATCTATATTGAACCCTTAATATGTGCAACATCACACCGTTAAAAATTGAAACGGATATGGGTTCTAGGATTCCTAGTTTGCGCTCAATTGAAAAATTGTTTTAAAAATTCAAAAGTCGGGATGAGACGTAGTGAATTCTTTAAAGAAAATTCACTAAAACTCCGCACATGCTTTTGCAATAACAAGTTTACATGTACTGGTATCTCAATTAAAACCAGACAATGAAGAGAACACCTTTAATTTATTCAGTGGGTGGGTATTATTACAGAGCCGTGAGTTTATATAAAAACAAATTCTGTGAAGCACATGATACACGCAATCTGTCTGGGCACAACACAAAACATTTCATCTAATAATGTGTAGTAGTTTAAAAGGCTGAAAAGGGCTTGAGTTACTGACGACAGTGTTTTATGGTCAAAGTGATTAACACTGTACCGGCTAAAAGAGTTAAAAGCATAATTAGGAGAAAGTCGCTGCCGGTGACGTGCGCGGAGTATGGTCTCATGTTGCAAATACATTTTATATGGTAAACACAGGGCCGTGTTAGGCCCTATAAGACAGACAATGTATCATACACATACGGTAAGATACTTTGACGTTTTGCAAACAATCCGTTAAGGTGTGTATTTATGTTTGTTTATTTTTAGTGAATTTTCATTAAGAAAATTCACTAAAAATTCACCTCTTTTCAGTCGTTTCTAAAGTGATGGAAAAATATATAAACACCGAATTAGTAAAATTTCCTGAAAAACACAGTTTAATCCACGACAGGCAGTAGGGATTCAGACAGCACAGATCAACTGCCAACCTCCTTTTCTTTGTCACCCATTCTTCTAACAAGTCGATGGAACTACACGGTGAATCCCAGATTGTCGCTCTAGACATATCCAAATCATTCGACCAGGTCTAGCACGCAGCGCTGCTTAATAAAATTCCGGCCTACAGCCTACCATCAAAACTCAGTAACTGGACAGAAAATTTCCTCTCCAACAGGAGCAGTTCTGTTGTCGTGGATGGCCATTCCTCTAAACTGTATCCAATGAACGCGGGAGTCCCTCAAAGTTCAGCTTTAGCCTCTACTTTGTTTCTTCTCCACATCAATGACCTCCTCTCTAGCACATTCAACCCAGTTCACAGTTACGCGGACGACAGCACCCTCCACTCGAATATACCATTTTCTAAGCCTGTCTCTTTAGCCCAATTAGATGAGGATCGCAGACTTATGGAGGGCTCTGTCTCTGTGGATCTCCAAAAAATATTAGACTGGGGAAGTAGAAGTCTTGTAAAATTCAACCCCACCAAATCTCAGTCTTGCTTTCTATCTCATAAAAGATACACCAGCCTTAGACCCATCACAATGAACAACCAAGTTATTCAAAGTAATGTGTCCTTTTCACTTGTTGGCATTTCTGTGGATCGAAACCTCATTTGGCACCAACATGTCACATCAATTGCAGAAGCGGCTGCTAAGATATTAGGTTTCCCCTTCCGGGCTCGCAAATACTTTTTACCAGCTAATCTTTATACCTTATATACTTCACAAATAAGGCTAAACCTCGAATACTGCCCCCAAATCTGGGGTTCCGCTACCGCTTCTACACTCGATATCCTGGACTCCATTCAGAAGAGAGCTATACTTCTCATCGGTGACCCTACCCCACCCAAAAACTGCCATCTCTTGCCCACCGACGTGCCGTTGGTGACCTCTCTCTCTTTTTTATAGATATCTGCACGGGCACTGCTCAGAGGAGCTTTCTTCCATAGTTTCTCTACCTGCTGCCCCCAACAGATCTGGGAACAGAGAGAATGCACCCTTTAACTGTCCAGTTTACCAGACATAGAACATCTTGTTATGCACGCTCTTTTGTCCCGAGAACTTCCGAGTTGTGGAATTCCTTGCCGGCACTTGTTTTTTCTTCTGGTCTGGACCTCCAAACCTTCAAGTCCATAATTAACAAGTTGTCTCTTTCCTCCTTGTCGACACCCACGGTACGATAGTATTTAGGCTGTGAGCCCTCGTGCTGTGTTGTTGAAATAAAATAAAAAATACGTTTTGAGTACAGATATCGCATTTCTAGATCCAGCCATTTTTGTTCAGTAAAATTCTCAACCCATTAATCAACTTTTGTGTCGAGAAATTTTTAAATTTAAATTAATGAAATTCTGCGAAACTGGTTTTCGTTTGCAGAAAAAAGTTCGGGACGCAGCAAGTGCGGTATGTTAATTAATTTTTATTCACTATTATTTCAAATTTTAATAACTCAATTTTGTATAAACTTAGAATGTTGAATTTTATAACGTAGTAAGGTCTTTCTCAAGACAACATACCCGCTAAATTTCATTAAAATAACTTTCTAATCTTTGGAGAAAAAATTTTCGAAGAAAAAAACGCATTTAAATAACTTTGAATTTTTATAACCAGTAAGGTCCTTTACAAGGCGACATATTCGTCAAATTTCATTAAAATACCTTTGTAATTTTCGTAGTAAAAAATTTTTTTTCGAAAGAAAACCCAACATTTTTCCACAAAACCTTGTCCAATTTTCCTGGCTAACAAACTCACCCAAGCCATTAATAAGAGAAAGGCACTTGCCGCCTTTCATCGAAATCGCTTAATTATTTTTTGAGGTACCGGTTGGACACCTATATATATATATATATATATATATATATATATATATATATATATATATATATATATATATATATATATATATATATATATATATATATATATATACATATATATATATATATATATATATATATATATATATATATATATATATATATATATATATATATATATATATATATATAAACATATAAAAAGTGAAACTGACGCGGGATATGGCTTCTAGGGGTTCCAGCTTGTGCTCACATGAAAAATTTGTTGCATAGTCTCACCATCGATAGCTCTCTATTAGTGAATTTTTTAAAATAAAAATTCACTAAAAAACGATTTTTGTACCTATTAATCTAATTTTACAACTTAACTTACGGTAAAGATTCAGTCACATGGACTTGGAAGCCATAATTCACTAAGTGAAGATTGGAACCTGTGATGCGCACTGATAAGCACACTTGGAGAACCCAAATTATCACACCACATTAAAAACAACCTGACGATCGTTTCAGTAACCAAGTTAGCGTCATCACAGGATGAATAACTAAATCTTTGTGTAGTTAAACCTCCCTAAATCGTTAGTGGCCGACTACCTGCAAAATAATATAAATATTCTGGATGCAGCAAGTGCGTTATGGAAGTGAATTTTCGCTAAATGTTTTAAATAGAAAATATGTCTCTTTAATGCAAGCAGGTATCAATTTGGTCACCGGTATAACCTATATAGTAGAAATAATGTACCATATTTTACTAACATAACTTGTTTGAAAATGTACCAAAATTTTCCGAAAATAGGCTTAAAACATGTCCGAGAAAACTCGTTTCCTAGGTGACGAGCCTTAGGTGAATAGCTAATTTCGTCAATAAATTTTGAAGCGATTAATAAAAATTCGCTACTAAAACGCACTTACTGCGTACCGATTTTTTTTACAAACATGCATCATATTTCGATGAAAAATGCAAAAATGCAATAAGGAATGTTAAAAAAAAGTAGGTGTCACCAACGACTTATGGGCCAGCCTGTGATTGTCAAAATAATTTTATAAGATGCAGCCCAAAGCACCCTATAGGTAACGTATACAATTATTTTTTTTCGTATCTTGCATAATAACATTTATATTGAGCTTTACCCTAGAAACGCGTCACACTGTATATATTTAAACAGAAAGTAAACCCGGATATGAATTCTAGGGGGCCTTATTTGCGTTCAGTTGAAGAAATATTTTTATAATTCAAAGCCGCGGTCTCCTCATTAACCAATTTTTTCTATTAAAAATAGCTAAAAATTATAGACCGTTAAACCATAAATTTAACAAAAACTACTTTTAAAGCATCAGAGAAAGTGTCTGTTTAAAATAAATTTTCTGGAAATATCTTATTAAAATGAAGGGCAATGATGGTTTAAGCGGAAATATAAAGGTTTGCAGAATACCCTTTACATAATCCGTATTTCTTTCAGGTTCTTTGACAAAATGTTGCCAATTTTTAAGTTTCAAATCGCGACTTTTTACGTTTTGAGAAGAACCCCGATTTTTTTTTCTTTAAATACCTCTAACTTTTTGTCTTTAAACTTACAGACCTAAATTTTGGTAAATTTTTCACCCAAGTCGTGATTTCCTCGTTAGTTCATCTCCTCTTTGTATAATTATTTTTTATACAAAAACCCGCTAAAAAATTCATGCGAATAACAACAATCTGATTAGATAACGGTAAAGTGAAATGAGACTAAAAAAATATTTTAAAAAGTAAAGTCACTAACTAGGATTCGAAATCTTCATGCAGGCGTCAATTGAATTTGATATCCGATGTATAAGGACTTAGGCCACTGAGCTATCCTAGACGTGTGTCTACTAGCAGCTATATCCCGTAATACATTGCTTTTAAAATTTACACAAAACCATTTCGATTTACAACAAATTTTTTGCTCATATTATAAGGAAATCCAGGAAAATAACGACTTAGACACATATCTAGGAGCTTGTTAGTCATTTCTTGTAGTATTTTTCACTCCCATTCACACTCAATCAATTTTGTTATTTTTACTTTCTTGGATCCGATTTAATTAATTAAAAATTAATTTACCTCTAACTTTTTTTGTCTTTTAATATAGAGTTCTGAATTTTGGTACTCAGGATACACTTTATGACAGAGACCAGCTTGCTGAATCTAGTTTCACCTACTTAGTTATTTCCAGAGATATAAATCTTTTTCGAAAGAAAACACAACATTTTCCGGGAAAACCTACGCCGATTTTCCTGAACAACGAACTTATCCAAGCCACTTGCAAGAGGAAGGTATGTGCCAAATTTGATCAAAATCGAATCTGCGTGATACATAGTAGAGTTGTGGATATAAGATAATTAGAATTAGTCATTCTCTGATGACGCTAATGTGGTTAGTGAGACAATCGTCAGGTTTTTTGAAATGTATTGTAGTGATTTGTGTTTTGCAAGTTTGCCTATTAGTGCTTGTCACAGATTCCAATCTTCACTTAGTGAAATATCGTGAAATATCGTTTTAGTGAATTTTCGTAGAAAAAATTCACCAATGGGGAGATCCCGACTTTTGAATTTTGAAAAAATTTTGCAAATGAGCGCGAACTAGGACCCCTAGAACCCATATCCGGGGTCAGTTGCAATTCTTATATGTTATATATATATATATATATATATATATATATATATATATATATATATATATATATATATATATATATATATATATATATATATATATATATATATATATATATCTATCTATATATATATAAAACACCGATAAAAAATAATGGGCCGATTTTGGTAAAATTTGGCATGTACCTTTCTTTTGTAAATGGCTTGGATAAGTTCGTTAGTCAGGAAAATCGGACGAGGTTTTCCGGGAAAATTTTGAGTTTTCATTCGAAAAAAATTCTTATGTCAAAAAATAATGGGCCGATTTTAATAAAATTTGGCATGTACCTTTCTTTTGTAAATGGCTTTGACAAGTTTGTTAGTCAGGAAAATCGGACGAGGTTTTCCGGGAAAATTCTAAGTTTTCATTCGAAAAAAATTTTTATCTCAAAGAATAATAGGCCGATTTTGATAAAATTTGGCATGTACCTTCCTTTTGTAAATGGCTTTGATAAGTTCGTTAATCAGAAAACTCGGACGAGGATTTTCAGGAAACTTTTGAGTTTTTATTTGAAAAAAAATATTTTCTTAAAAAATAAAAAATATATGATAACCAAATTTGGTAGGTAGGTTTACGATATAAAAAGTAAACTATAAACCAAAATTTAGATTTCTATGTTACAAGAAAAAAAAGTTATAATAAAATATTTTTGCCAGATCATTTCTATGAAAATTTGTGTGTATAAACACTTTTTACATATTTGTAGAGGAAGTTGTCAGTTCAACAAGTTCAACCCTGCAGAAGTGATAGTGTTTGGCCGGGAGTTGGTGTCAGCTTTAATAATAATTTGTTTTTTCCCATTTTGTTCTTAACGGCGTGTGAGAGCCGAGTGTCTGCTGGTGTGGTAGCGCTCCCCCAGTTACCTGAATGTGGCCACTAACATGAAAAATGAATTAGCCGTAATGAATTTTAAAATATAAATACAAAAAGCTCAGCCAGCCGGTTTGGCCGTCTTGCCAGCAGCAACGGTTACACGCTAATTGCTCAACTTCAAAACGCGTTATGGCAGAGTAATTTAATTATTATTCCTTTATTAATTCAGGATGTTAACTGAACTCTATTATATAAACATCAACCAACTTACCGGAAGATTGTATTTTTATTTTGCAAATAACTTTTTAACCTGACGTTTTTTTTTCAAACAGTTTTTAACTTTATAGAAAGTAAATTGCTTGATATGTTTCTTTACCAGTTTCATTTTGTTCATATTCGTTTGCCATCATGTACACAGTATAGAGGCTCCAATAGCTTCCGCATCAAAGGGCCTGATTTTCCAAAAGTTTTCTTCTTGATCTTTTTTCACCTTTCCTATAAATATGCTCCTATTAACAAGTCAGCAGGCAGCAAGTGCGTTATGGTACTGAATTTTAATTTAAATGTTTTTAATAGCAAATATGTGTGTGTTTTCATTAAGAAAGTAGCCATCAAATTTGGTTACCAGTATAACCTATATAGTAAAAACAATATGCAATGCTTCATAAAAATAACTTTGGTGTTTGAAAATGAACAAAAATTTCCGAAAGTTAACTTAAAGTGTTCCCGAAAAAACTCGTTTTTTGGTCAACCTTATAGGTTAATAGCAAATTGAGCTATTCAAATATGAAGCATTTGATTAAAAATTCGATACCATAACGCACTTGCTGCGTCCAGAATTTCTCTTCTTACAAATATGCATTATATTTTGATTGAAAAATCCAAAATGCCATAACATAAGACGTGTTTGATTAAAAAAAAAAAAGAGAATTTGTATCACCAACGACTTATGTGCCACAGTGTAATTGCAGAAATATTTTTTTAAGATGTAGCTCAAGACACCCTATAATAAATGTATACAATTTTTTTTCATATTTTGTATAATAACGGATATATTGAGCTTTATTAATTTTTTTACGAAAATTCGACAAAAATTATATACCATTAAACTCTATAGCTAAGACTACTGCCAAGCGTCAGAGAAAGGGTCTATTTCAAATGAATTTTCTGGAAATATTTTAGTAAAATGAAGGACAATGACAGTTGAAACTAAGACTTCAGGGTTTGTAAAACATCCTTCTTGAGACATTTGCTTTCCATAGCCGGTATTAGATTCAAGTTCTTTGCCTAAATGTTGCCAATTTTGACGTTTTAAATCGCAAATTTGACTTTTTGGGGAAAACTCCAATTAATTTGTATTTAAATGCCTATAACTCTTTTGTGTTTTGACCTACAGAGCTAAATTTTGATAGGTCACTTACACATAATGTTATAAACCCGCGTACTAAATTTAGTTGCCTTAACTTTGTTAATTCAGGAGACATAATTTTTTTCGAAAGAAAATACAAAATTTTCCGCCAAAACCAGGGCTGATTTTGCTGGGTAACGAACTTATCCAAACATTTGCAAAAGGAAGGTACTCACAAAATTTGATCAAAATCGGCCTATTATTTTTTGAGTTATCGGTGTGACACCTATATATATATATATATATATATATATATATATATATATATATATATATATATATATATATATATATATATATATATAAACATATAGAAACTGAAACTGACCCCGGGTGTGTGTTCTGAAGGGCTTAAATAGCGCTCATTTGAAAAAAAATTCAAAATTCAAAAGGGGGGTCTCCTCACTAGTGAATTTTTTTAAGAAAATTCACTAAAAATAATGTTAAAAGGAATTAATTTTAAAATATGTCCTAAAAAGGATATTATGATACACTTTAAGTACAAGACCACAGCATAATAATATATATGCTGTACTAAAACTGTATTTGGGGCCGTTCAGCAAGCTACAGATATAGTATATTTTAAAAATTGATTGAATCTCTAGTTAAATAACAATCACTTGGCAAATTTTAGTGAATTTTCATTAAGAAAATTTACTAATAGAGAGGTAACGATGGTAAGACTTTGAAGAATTTTTTTTCAATTGAGCACAAACTAGAACTCCTAGAACTAAAATCCAAGGCCCGTTTGATATATATATATATATATATATATATATATATATATATATATATATATATATATATAGACAATCATCGAACCCACGTATCGTTTGGAACTACAACTCCGCGAACTAGGACAAAATCCAGGATTAGTTTTCCTCATTTCCATGGGCGTCTGTCTGCTTCTCTCATCCTGGCCCCTCTGATATCTCACAAAAAGTCACCGAAGCTGGCATGGAATTATTTATTCCACTTACAGAGAAAACCTCTTCCGCCAACCAAAAGCCCTGGTTCTCTAAATCCTGTGACAAGGCCAGACTTGAAAAGGTCAAATCTCACAAAACGCTTCTACACAATCCCAGTCAAGAAAACCGTCAAGCATTTAACGACGAGAGAAATCGCTATGTCCCCATTCTTTCTGAGGCAAAAAACTCGTTTAATAACCACATAAAAAACAAAGTCGTCTCAAGCTCCGACGGCAGCAAACTCTTCTGGACTCTTGCTAAATCTATCGGGAATAATTTCTGCAAGAGCACGTTCCCACCTCTTGTTTCAGGTGATGAAATTGTTTCTACCGCCCTGGGCAAGGCTGAATTTTTTTCCTCGTTGTTCGCCGGCAATTCTACTCTCAACTAACCTGTAAATGTTCAACCACCAACAGTCCCCAATGTAGCGCATAAAATGACGGATATCATTTTCAAAATTAAAAAGTTACGAAAGATGCTTTCTCCTCTTAATACCAGGCAATCCTCTGGCCTTGACGAGATGCCAGAAATTGTTCTCAAAAATGCCCACCAGAAGTTGCTTCTGTCCTGACTCGTCTGGTACGGACATCTTACAATAGAGGCATATTCCCTAGTAACTTGAAAACTGCTCGAG
Source organism: Tillus elongatus (assembly GCA_964006375.1). Lineage (NCBI taxonomy): Eukaryota > Metazoa > Arthropoda > Insecta > Coleoptera > Cleridae > Tillus > Tillus elongatus. The sequence continues at coordinate 176,263,940 of OZ023266.1, read as the reverse complement.
TACAACCCGTCCCTAAGAAAGGATCCAAAGCGCCTTCTAGCAAGTACAGGCCTATTTCTCTCCTTTTAGTCGTCTGTAAAGTGATGAAAAAGTATATAAACCCGAATTAGTAACATTTCTTGAAAAACACAGTCTAATCCACGACAGTTAGTATGGATTCCATCAGCGCAGATCAACTGCCGACCTCATTTCCTTTGTAACCCTTTCTTGGAGCAAGTGTGTAGTAGTATGGAACTACATGGTGAATCCCAGGTTGTCGCTGTAGACATATCCAAAGCATTGGAACAGGTCTTGCATGCAGCGCTGCTTAATAAACTTCCGGCCTATGGCCTATCACCAAAACTATGTACCTGGACAACAAATTTCCTCTCCAACCGGAGCATTTCTGTTGCCGTGGAGGGCCATTCCTCTAAACTGAATCCAATTAATGCATGAGTCCCCTAAGTTTCAGCTTATGCCCCTACTTTGTTTCTTCTCCACATCAATGACCTCCTTTCTAGCACATCCAACCCAGTTCACAGTCACGCGGATGACAGCACCTTCCACTTAAATATACAAAATTCTAAGCCTGTCTCTTTTGCCCAATTAGATTATGATCGCAGACTTATGGAGGGTTCTGTCTGTCTGGTTCTCCAAAAAGTATTAGACTGGGGAAGTATAAAACTTGTACAATTCAACTCCACCAAATCTCAATCTTGCTTTCTATCTCATAAGATATACACCAGCCCTAGACTCATCTCAATGAACAACCAAGTTATTCTAAGTAATGGGTCCTTTTCACTTGTTGCTTTTCTAAGGATCGAAATCTCAATTGGCACCAACATCAATTGTAGAAGCGGCTGCTAAGAATTTAGGTTTCCTCTTCCGCGCTCGCAAATACTTTTCACCAGCGAATCTTATACCTTATATACTTCACAAATAAGGTCAAACCTCAAATACTGCTCCCACATCTGGGGTGCCCCTGCCCCTTCTACACTCGCTATCCTGGACTCCATTCAGAAGAGAGCTATACGTCTCATCGGTGACCCTACCGTCACCCAAAGGCTACCCTCTTGCCCACCGACGTGCCATTGGTGACCTTTCTCCTACTTTTATAGATATCTGTACGTGCACTGCTCAGCGGAGCTTTCTTTCATAGTTCCTCCACTTGCTGCCCCCAACAGATCTACCAGGAGAACAGAGCGAATGCACCCTTTTACTGTTCAGGTGACCAGACATAGAACATCTTTTTAGGCTCGCTCTTTTGTCCCGAGGACTTCCAAGTTGTGGAATTCCTTGCCGGCACATATTTTTCCTTCTCCTCCGAACCACCAAACCTTCAAGTCCAGAATTAACAAGTTGCCTCTTTCCTCCTTGTCAACACCCACGGTACGATAGTATTTAGGATGTGAGCCCTCGTTATGTGTTGTTGAAATTATATATATATATATATATATATATATATATATATATATATATATATATATATACATATGTGTGTGTGTATCTGAGCGATAACTCAAATAATACTCAACTTATTTGAACGAAAATTTCAAACATCTTCACTGTATTTAGACCGACCGGTTCGTATTTCAGCTATTAAAATTAACAACATAATTTAATTTACACTATTTCTAGCTACATGTAAAGTCTCATTCCAGTTACTCTGATACTTACAAAAATATAGCGTTTTGAAATATATTTTTGTATACTTTTGGAGGGAAAAATGTCCGTTATAGCTGATATACCAACTAGTCTGCTGTCTTAGTACAATGGAGACATGTGCCAAGTTTTGTTCAAATCAGTTATCAGTTATCGCTTGGATACCTACGTATATATATATATATATATATATATATATATATATATATATATATATATATATATAATAAAGCTATTATAATTTTAACAGACCTTGGTTTTGGGTTCAAGGGACTCAAATTCGCGCTCGTCTGAAAAAATTTTTTCAAAAGCTTTACATCGTGACCTCTTTATTAGAGAAATTTTGTGAATGAAAACTCGTTAATACAGAATATTGCTAAAAGGTCAAATTAAAATTAAAATTATAGTTGAAATGTCATTAGTAAGTAGAAATTCCACCAAAAAGAATGTAACTAGTAAATGCTAAAATAACTGGCTATCATTTAACACAGAGAGGCTTTTAAATTAAAACATATATATATATATATATATATATATATATATATATATATATATATATATATACATATATATATATATATATATATATATATATATATATATATATATACATACATATATATATATATATATATATATATATATATATATATATATATATATATATATATATATATATATATATATATATATATATATATATATATATATATATATATGAGACATGCTTGGTTCTCGGGTTAAACCGCGTCCAGAATTTATGGAAACTCGACGTTTCGGCTCCTGTTTTGGAGCCATTTTCAAGAGGTAAAGGAAATATGTAAGGACACTCTAAGCCCTCAATCTGCCTACTCCTTAGAGTGATGGACAAAGGTGGGTAAAGGAAATATGTAAGGACACTCTAAGGCCTCAATCTGCCTACTCCTTAGAGCGGTGGACAAAGGTGGGTAAAGGAAATATGTAAGGACACTCTAAGGCCTCAATCTGCCTACTCCTTAGAGTGATGGACAAAGGTGAGTAAAGGAAATATGTAAGGACACTCTAAGGCCTCAATCTGCCTACTCCTTAGAGCGGTGGACAAAGGTGGGTAAAGGAAATATGTAAGGACACTCTAAGGCCTCAATCTGCCTACTCCTTAGAGTGATGGACAAAGGTGAGTAAAGGAAATATGTAAGGACACTCTAAGCCCTCAATCTGCCTACTCCTTAGAGTGATGGACAAAGGTGGGTAAAGGAAATATGTAAGGACACTCTAAGGCCTCAATCTGCCTACTCCTTAGAGCGGTGGACAAAGGTGGGTAAAGGAAATATGTAAGGACACTCTAAGGCCTCAATCTGCCTACTCCTTAGAGTGATGGACAAAGGTGAGTAAAGGAAATATGTAAGGACACTCTAAGGCCTCAATCTGCCTACTCCTTAGAGTGGTGGACAAAGGTAGGTAAAGGAAATATGTAAGGACACTCTAAGGCCTCAATCTGGCTACTCCTTAGAGCGGTGGATAAAGGTAGGTTGGGTTGTTGTAGCTCGATTACGGGGCCTCAATCTGCCTACTCCCCAAATCTCGCCGGAGATCGTCTGTGAGGTCTCAGTGTGTTCAACCCTAGGCCTCAGAGAGATCTGGCAGTTCGTTGCAAGTCTTGTCTTATATATGTCGTTCCGTCTACCTGTTGCGTCATCCGTGAAAGTAGTGGGGTCACCGTCAATTAAGTGGGGGGCTTTGGTCACGGTATCTAGAGGAAGATTAAGAGGGTCACCGGCATTTGTTACGGCAGATAATGATGCAATAAAGTTGTGTGTGGAATTTATTTCCTTTTTGTGTGTTTGTAAAGAAGATATAATAGGTTTCCAAGTAGTCGGAAGGCGGAGACCATCATCTCTCTTATTTAAACAATCGGGACGTTTTTCAATCTCGATTGCTTCGCGGATAATTCTCGTTTTGAAATTGTAAACCGGTGCTATTGTTTTGGCATTATCGAAGTCTATTTTGTGCCCTGTATGAATATGATCCATGGCCAGCGCCGATGAGGGGTCGGATTTTCTAACTGCGAGGGTGTGTTCATATATTCTATTGTGGATGCGTCTGTTTGTTTGTCCTACGTAAGTTCGGGAACAGTCGGAACAAGGAATTTCGTAAACACCGTGGGATTCGTTTGGAATCGTATCCTTGGGAGTTTTTATAAGATTTGACAGTTTTTGGTCTGTTGTGAATACGGTTTTGATATTATGGGTTCGGAAAATTCGGCTGATTTTGTCGGTGACACCTTTAATGTATGGTAATAACGCTGTGTGTTGTTGTGTGGACGCTGTTTGTTCTTGTTGTGGTGTAGTGGTTTGTTGTTGTGCGTTTCTAATGTTTCGTAGTATCTGATTGTTGTCGTATCCGTTTTCTAGCAATGTTTGCCTTAAAAAGTTTAATTCTGTCTGTTTGTTGTTGTTGTCCGTTAGTCTAAGGGATCGTGTTACTAATGTTCGAACCACGGAATTTAGTTGCGATGGGTGATGGTGAGATTGGGCGTTAAGATACCGATTAGTGTGGGTTGGTTTTCGGTAGACAGTGTAAGAAAATCCTCTGACTGGGTTTTTAGTGATGCGTACATCTAAGAAAGGCAAAGAAAAATTATTTTCATTTCCATGGTGAACTGGATTTGGGGTTTGATGTTATTTAGGTAAGAAAGGAATTCGTCTAGAGATTCTTTGCCGTGTGGCCAGACAGCGAAAATGTCGTCAACGTATCTTAACCAACACGTTGGTTTAAGTTGGGATGAATTGAGGGCTTGTGTCTCGAAGTTTTCCATGAAAATGTTGGCCAATGCAGGAGAGAGGGGTGAACCCATTGGAGCACCTCGCACGCATCCACAATAGAATATACGAACACACCCTCGCAGTTAGAAAATCCGACCCCTCATCGGCGCTGGCCATGCATCATATTCATACAGGGCACAAAATAGACTTCGATAATGCCAAAACAATAGCACCGGTTTACAATTTCAAAACGAGAATTATCCGCGAAGCAATCGAGATTGAAAAACGTCCCTATTGTTTAAATAAGAGAGATGATGGTCTCCGCCTTCCGACTACTTGGAAACCTATTATATCTTCTTTACAAACACACAAAAAGGAAATAAATTCCACACACAACTTTATTGCATCATTATCTGCCGTAACAAATGCCGGTGACCCTCTTAATCTTCCTCTAGATACCGTGACCAAAGCCCCCCACTTAATTGACGGTGACCCCACTACTTTCACGGATGACGCAACAGGTAGACGGAACGACATATATAAGACAAGACTTGCAACGAACTGCCAGATCTCTCTGAGGCCTAGGGTTGAACACACTGAGACCTCACAGACGATCTCCGGCGAGATTTGGGGAGTAGGCAGATTGAGGCCCCGTAATCGAGCTACAACAACCCAACCTACCTTTATCCACCGCTCTAAGGAGTAGGCAGATTGAGGCCTTAGAGTGTCCTTACATATTTCCTTTACCTACCTTTGTCCACCACTCTAAGGAGTAGGCAGATTGAGGCCTTAGAGTGTCCTTACATATTTCCTTTACTCACCTTTGTCCATCACTCTAAGGAGTAGGCAGATTGAGGCCTTAGAGTGTCCTTACATATTTCCTTTACCCACCTTTGTCCATCACTCTAAGGAGTAGGCAGATTGAGGCCTTAGAGTGTCCTTACATATTTCCTTTACCTCTTGAAAATGGCTCCAAAACAGGAGCCGAAACGTCGAGTTTCCATAAATTCTGGACGCGGTTTAACCCGAGAACCAAGCATGTCTCACATTAAAGACCGCGGAAATCTTTCTGAACATATATATATATATATATATATATATATATATATATATATATATATATAAACATATAAAAACTTTTAACGGACCTTGGTTTTAGGTTCTAGGTACCAGAATTCGCGCTCATCTGAAGACATTTTTTCAAATGCAATTTTTTCTTAATGAACATTCGCTAAAAGTTACGAATAATTTGCTATCATTTAAACCAGAGACTTTTAAATTAAAACATACACACACACATACACACACACACATATATATATATATATATATATATATATATATATATATATATATATATATATATATATATATATATATATATATATATATATATATATATATACATCTAAAAATTTAAAGTAATCTTAAATATGGATTCTAGAGGTCTTCGTACGCTCTGGTTTAAGGAAACTTTCTCAAAATTTAAAAGTCGCGATCTCCTCATTACCTATATTTTTTACGAAATCTCGCTAAAAATATACACGTTTGATAACATTATAAGCTATTTAAAGCCGCGAACTTTGCAATCGATCAAGTGCTTTCCATTAAGCGAACCAGTGACGACAATGCAATTTGAGTCAACTTTTTAACAAGTTTGTGTATTATCTAAGGGTTTATTAGTAATGCATGTAAAACCAAGACGCTCTATTTTCTTTAGATACATGTGAGATTTAAAAGGAAACATCCACATCTGCCTGTAGCTATTCGTTGTCTTCGCCGCTGTATCCAGCGGATTACATAGCTGAAATACAGAGAGCAGATTCTTCGTAAAGCCAGCGTATAATTAAGATGAAAGAGTTAAACGAGGTCTACGCTGTACAACTGCTCTAACCCCGACCAACTCTCTGTTGGCAGAAGAGCAGATAAGTTATTGGGGAACCAATATAATCACTGGTAGTGTCGACCGACCTACATCCCTTTTCCAACCTCCCCCACATAACACCCAACCGCCTCCCTCCCGCTATACCAGCAGGATACTTCCACTTCATTATTGCTACAAAATATCTAATTTCCTTTCTTCTTACCTCTTACAGCTGAATTGCTTGTTCAATGGATCACTCTAATACAAAATGTTTTAGGTCTTTATCGAAAATACTCCCTCTCCCAGAGGTTAAGTGGCTCTATCCTCGAAATTCGTGGTTACTGATTCCTATATTGATTTTTCATGTATTAATATATAAAAAAAAGCTCTTGACGCAGCTAGTGCGTTATGGAATTGAATTTTCATAAAAATGTTTCTAATAGCAAATATGTCTCTAAGACAAGCAGGCCTCAATCTGGTTACCGGTATAACTTATGTAGTAGAAACAATGTACCATATTTTATCAAAATAACTTATTGTTTGAAAATGTCATTTAAAAAAAGACATACTGGCTATTAACAACATTAGATATCTTTGAAAAGGCATTTCTGCTAAGACTCTGGTTGTTTTTGGAGGGATACAATTTGCTGTCTCCGTGCCAATTTGGCTTTCGTAGGCAGCTGTCAACTCAGGATGCCGTGCTTAGCACTTACCTGACAGTCTTGGATTACATAAATAGTGGGTCCATATCCGCCGGGCTGTTCTTCGACATTTCGAAAGTGTTTGATGCGGTCAACCATTCCCTTTTATTGAAAAAATTGTATCATTATGGCATAAGAGGAAATGCATATTTATAGCTAAAAAGCTACCTGTCTGGGAGAAGTCAGGCTGTCAGGATACGACAGGCAGATAAAAACTATATGTCTGGATTTTCAGCCGTGTCGAGCGGCGTGCCGCAGGGCAGCATATTGGGCCTTGTTTTGTTCACAATTTTTCTTAACGATATTGTTTATGTTCTTCAATAATACCACTTAACTTTGTACGCAGATGACACCTCTACTGCAATCTCAGGGGAAAGTTTTAAAGAGCTTGGTGCTGCAGCTAATGGGTGTGTGTGTCTCAGGTGTCGGCCTGGTGTTTGCGAAATGGTCTGGTCCTTAACACGCGGAAGACTGAAATGCTTCTTTTTTCTCCGGTGGGTGTGCATCCGAATCTGATCCTATATGTGAGATCTGATAACGGTTCAATAAGACAGGGCACGTCTGTAAAGTTTGTAGGGCTCCATTTGGATTCTAACTTATCATGGGCTGTCCATGTTGACCATGTGGTGGCCTCTCTTGCATATAAAAATTACGCGTTGCTACAGCTGCAGGATTCCTTGAGTACTCAGATGTTGTTGACATGCTATTATGGTAGTGTCAACTATCTCCTGGCATATGGTTTGCTGTGTTGGGGCGGCTGTGTGCATCTGGGGAGGGTTCTGTTGATGCAGAAGAGAATTGTCCCCACCATGTTTGGCATGTTGTCTTCCACATCTTGTAGACCATCATTTATACGGTGTTGCATTTTAACAGTGACGTGCCTATATATGCTTGAGACGCTTTGTTATTTTAGAAAAAATATTGCAGTTTTTAGTACCTGCGGTAATATTACAGTGTATGAAACAAGACAGGCTAGAGATTTATATGTTTTCCCTTATAGGATCGAACAGATTAATCGGGCACTTCGCAACACTGCAATACGCTTATATAATCATTTACCTGACAGCGTCAAAAATTTTAGCAGCCTCAGGCAATTTAAGCTTGCTTTAAAATCGTTTTTTAGAGAGCATTGTTTTCATTTTGTGGACGATTATTTTAATTTTATATTTCAGCGTTGATAAGCTGTTTTTGTGTTCTGACTATTTTCGATATCTTGTAGAGATCTTTGGAGCAGTTTTAATAAATAAATAATAAATAAATAAATAAACATTTTTATCAAAATTCACTAATATAACGCAATTGACGCATGCAGACTTTTTACTCTAAATTAGTAATAAAAAATCTGAAAAAAATATCTAAATTTTAGTTTGTAGCGCAAAGTATTCCTAAGAGCAAAGAGACTAACAAATTTGCTTGCTCACATTTTAGATACGAGTGGCATCTCTGTACGGTGTATAACACTACAGAACTTGCCGAGCGAGTAAGGCAAGGGATATAGTAGTTTTTAACTTAAAAAACCTCGGAAAATCTAGACGCCATAGTACACACCAAGTAAACTGACAGTCTATTGTTAACAAGTTATGATTTTCGTTGCCTACTTCTCGAGTAACTTTTCCCCAACAATTACTTCTGCAGCCTTTGTTACCTATTATGCATTTTTCTTTAAGCAAAACTGTGAAAAAAGTCTTGTGGAACTTCATACTTCACACCTGGCTTTAAACTGACAATATCAGACAAGAATTAGCAACTGTAGAATATATTTTATTTATTTTATAGTAGGTATTGTCGAAATTGGAAACAGTTGGCGCAAATTTAATTAAAGTTGTTGACAAAATCGCATTCGAAACCCGCACCAATTTAAAGTTAATTTTCCAGTTCGAGTGATTTGCACAACTAGCGGATTTTTTTAAACCTAAAACCGAATAATCGTGGCGCAATGCGATCCACATCAAGTTTTTATTTCCTTTAACATACCTAAATATTGACGCATTTTATACACAGTGTTTCAATATTTTTAAACCGATAACAGCCTTTGTTTCTTTACAAATCAAACAGATTAGTGAATTTTATTTAAAAATTCACCAATGAGGAGATCCCGACTTTTGAATTTAGACAGAATTTTTTCAAATGACCGCGAACTAGTCCCCTAGAACCCATATCCAGGGTAAGTTTTAGCTTTATATGTTATATATATATATATATATATATATATATATATATATATATATATATATATATATATATATATATATATATATATATATATATATATATATATATATATATATATATATATATATATATATATATATATATATATATATATATATATATATATATATATATATTATTGCATGCACAGACATGGCTATATATTAAAAAAAGCCTTTTATCCTACTGAACCTACAAATTAAAAACAATTAAATATAAATATATTCGTCAATGAATAGATTTTGACATAGTTTAAATTGATTAAGTAAGGCATAAAAAACATTTTGTATCAGAAAACATTGAACAATTAAACTCACAATGAATGAACTGCTTAACAAAATACAAAGTGATATAAACCCGGTATAGACAGCTACAAACACAAACAAGCTGGTAAAAGACCAAATTTATAAACTGTCTTCGACAGAACAAAGTGAATTTAAATAAGAATGTGATTAGGGATTTTAACAAAATGTGTTAATATGTATAGAAAATAAGTAAAAATTTGTTAATTATCAATTAGGGAAACTATGTGTTAGTAATTATTCTAGAAAAATAAGGTTTAATGTGTTAATGAATGATAGGTTATAAATTTTAAAACAAACACAATTTGACTTACATGTATAAAATCGGAATATTGAATTATATGCAGGAAATGACTTTCTTTTGACTAATGTAGTTAAATCATGTTATTGGCTTATCTGAAAACAGAAAATGGTGATTGGTGAATAAACAAGTTTAAATAATAATTAACCACTGTGATTCGAAGTTACAAAACAAAAGATAAAAATTAGAACTTCCGGGAGAGGAGGAACGAGAGATTGGGAAGAAGACGCTGGTAGAAGGAAGAAGCTAGTAATATTGCAGCAAGAGAAAATGTTCAAAGAAGTTAATATAAATGATTGAAAACTAAAGTGAAAGTGATTTTATAGGTTATACCTACCAATAAACAGCTATACAACAACTCCAATCAAGAATACTCGTACATAAATTGAGTAAGAACAGTGAACAAGCTGGAAGACGCCAAGTGAACTCAGGGGTAATGCATCAATAATTGTTAAAAAGCATATTATATTTCTACAAAACAAGAAATGAACCTGTAAATTTTATAAAAGAATATGTCAACGTCAATCCAAGAAGTTAAATGTCATTTGCAAAGGCAATCATACCAAAAGAAGAACTAAATATAAAATATTTATGAAGTACTTGTGAGAGTCACCAGAGGGCGATAAGTAAACGTAAGAAATTCAACCTTATTTCCTCCATTTTAATATTTCTGTTGCCAAGCAACAAAATTCACCTGAAACGACGTTACCATGGTGATAAATAAATGCCAATGAAACTATTCAGATCCGTCATAGCAAGTCATAACCTTGTTTTTAAACAAAGCATTGGAAATAAAATTCTCAATAATAAGTCATAATTGCATTAATAAAGCTGGCATATTTGTATGTTAAAATTAGTAATATACGGGATCCCAAGTAAGAATTTAAATTTGTAAAATTAAGTCAATAACCAAACAAAAAGCTTTTTGATAAAAATAATAATAATAATAAATATATTTTTTTTAAATTTCAAATTATATATTGCTCATTATTTTATTTTCTGTAAATAACACACATATCTGTCCATTGACCAATTAATCCTCTAGCAGTATATAAAAAGTTCAGCAAACATAATATATATGCACCAAGAGTAAGAATTTTCGACATTGGTGGACCCAACTATTAAACATTCCCTGTAGGTAAGAAGAGTATCAACAAAATAGCTGTGGCATAGTAAGTAGATCACAAAAAACCAGGTAGATATTTAATTTGATAAAATTATATATGTGTATATTTTTCTTAATAAACTCATAATTTAATTCAATATAATAAAATAAAACAAAAGGCGCCCAACAAAAACATAATAAAACAAATAACACAAATATCAACACCTATATTTAAATAAAAATACAGTAAAAATAATAAAACCAACAAAAACTTTAATAACACATTTATTTCAATATTACAATAATCAATTTCAAAAGTACAATAAAACACAATACACTATACACTATACAAAAATACAATATATAAAATCACCCTCACACAATACAATACGCACCCCCGAAACACAATAATATATATATATATATATATATATATATATATATATATATATATATATATATATATATATATATATATATATATATATATATTAGTATATTTATTAGTACATAATTTTACAATGTGTTTCACAAATAAGCTTAATGCTTGTGCTTGCAATAAACACAATTTTGATTTCTGACTTGCCTAAAGGGAACTGCCAAATTTTGCTGCTGTCACATTTTAAATTTTGTTCAATATTCAATAACTTTCAACTTCCTTTCTGCCACTAACAGTTGCCACACCACTCTTAATGTTTAGCTCTCATTTTACAATACATCCTCCTCTTAAACCAGAAAATTCTTCCAAAATACGGATAACAATTACGACACAAAAATTTTGACATTTTGATTTTATATATATATATATATATATATATATATATATATATATATATATATATATATATATATATATATATATATATATATATATATATATATATATATATATATATATATGTATGTATGTATCACACCGATAACTCAAACAAACATGATGCAATTTTTATCAAATTTGGCACATACCTCTCTTTTGCAAGTGGCTTGGATAAGTTCGTTAGCCAGGATAATTGTCCCAGGTTTTCCCGGAAAACTTTGAGTTGTCTTTCGAAAAAAATTTATATCTCTGGAAATAACAAAGTGAGGGCAACCAAATTTGCTACGCTGGTTTCTGTCATAGAGTATTTTATTTACGAAACTCAGATCTCTATCTTAAAACACAAAACAGTTAGAGGTAAATTAATTTTTAATTAATTAAATCTGATTCAAGTAAGTTAAAACGTAAAATTTGATTGATCAGAATGTGAGTGATAAATACTACAAAAAATTACTAACAAGCTCCTAGATATGTGTCTGTCGTTCTATTGTCCGTCGTTTTTTTTTTTTTTGATTTCGTTAAAATATAAGCATGTAAATTGTAAAACCTTGAACAATCGGATATTCCTGCTAGTAAATGCATATAGTGCGTAGCTCAGTGGGCTAGGTCCCTGTACATCGTACGATCGACTCCCAGATGACGAGTTGTAATCCTGGTTAGCGACTTTACTTTATATATATATATATATATATATATATATATATATATATATATATATATATATATATATATATATATATATTCTCATTTCGTTTTACAGCTATCTAATGTGATTGTTGTTATTCCGATGAATTTTTTAGCGAGTTTTTGCGTAAAAAATAATTTGATAAAGAGGACATGAAAGTTTTAAGACTTAGTTCAATTTGAATAGCATATCTGGTTGTTTGTTCTTGGCCTAACTTAGTGAAACCGTTCCATATTTAATACAGTCGTAGACTTTTCCCGTGGCTTCAAAAGTGTTTGTTTTAGGGAATTTAAAAAAAAGATCACTAACGAGGACATCCCGATTTTTAAATTTAACAAAAAATTTCTTAAAATGAGCACGAACTAGGCCCCCTAGAACCCATATCCAGAATCAGTTTCAATTTTATATTATATATATATATATATATATATATATATATATATATATATATATATATATATATATATATATATATATATATATATATATATATATATATATATATATATATATATATATATATATATATATATATATATATATATATAAAGGGTGAATAATTTACCGAAATTTGGGTCTGTAAGTTTAAAGACAAAAAGTTAGAGGCATTTAAAGAAAAAAATGGGGTTTTCGTCAAAACGTAAAAAGGTTGCGATTTTTTATTAGTTAATTTTCTTGTACAAAATGTTCTTTAATTAGAGACTTTTCTTATAAATGAATTTAATGAATCTTCTTTGAAGAAACGTTTGTTGCGAATTTTTGTATGAAAAATTATTTAATTGATGGAACATCTTTTAAACGAAATCCATCGAAAATAAGGTTTTGATGGACTTTCGTGCAAACAAATTATTTTATTTTCAATTTTAATTAGAGATTAGGTATATAATTTGAATTTTGTGTATTCTTTTTACAACATTTTTTGTTAAAAGGTTTTTAGCCAGTTTTCGCATAATTTTTTTTGTGATTCGTAGAAATCATTTTTTGTAAGATGTTTTTTTTGTGAAATTTTGGTAATTAATGATAAATGTTTAACAAGTTATTATTAAAAAAATCTTTACTAATTTTATTGAAATATTGTCTGCAAGTTTTCTTGAAATTGTTGTTGTGTCGTCGAAAAAATATTTGTAAAAATTATATTTTGGTAGGTGGGTAAATAACTTGAAATGGTTGGTGGGCCAGGTAAATTAGACCAGTTTTTTTTTAATTTGTGTAATTTATCTTTATTAGCGAATTTTCTTGTACAAAATAGTCTTTAAAAGCGCTTTTTCTTATAAATGAATGTAATGAATTTTTTTTTAAGAAACATTTGAGATTTTTGTATGAAAAATCATTCAATTGATGGAAAATTTTTTAAATCAAATTCGACGAAAATAAGGTTTTAATGGGTTTTCGTGCAAACAAATTATTTTATTTTCAATTTTAGTTACAGATTAGGTATATAATTTGTATTTTATGTATGCTTTTAGCAGAATTTTGGGTAAAAATTATTTAGCCAAATTTGATGCCTGCTTTCATTAAAACTAAAAGTCTGGACGCAGCAAGTGCTTTATGATAGTGAATTTTCATAAAAATGTTTTAAATAGCAAATATGTTTTTTTAAGAAAGCAGACATCAAATTTGGTTACCAGTATAACATGTATAATAGAAAAAAAATGTTTTTAATAGCAAATATATATGTTGTTTTTTTTTCACAAAACAGGCATCAAAATTGATTACCAGTATAACATATATAGTAAAAACAATGTGCAATGTTCTATCAAAATCACTTTATTGTTTGAAAACGTACAAAAAATTCCGAAAGTAGACTTAAAATGTTACTGAAAAAATCCGTTTCCTGGTCAACCTTATAGGTTAATAGCAAATTGAGCTTTTCAAATATGAAGCATTCAATCAAATTCGCTACCATAACGCACTTGCTCGGTCTAGGATTTCTTTACTTACAAACATGCATTATATTTCGATGGAGAATGCAAAAATGCAATAACATAAGGCATGTTTGACTAAAAAAAATATTTGTATCAACAACGACTTATGGGCCACCCTGTGATTGTAGAAATAATTTTTTAAGATGTAGGTCCAGACACCCTATAATTAATGTATACAATTTTTTTTCATATCTTGTTAATAAGGGATAATATATTAAACTTTATTGATTTTTTAAGAAAATTCGACAAAAGTTATATACCATTCAACGATATAGCTAAGACTACTGCCAAGCATCAGAGAAAGGGTCTATTTGAAATGAATTTTCTGGCAACTTTTTTATAAAATGAAGGACAATGACGGTTGAAACGAAGACTTCAGGGTTTGTAAAACATTTTTTTTGAGTCATTTTCTCTCCATAGCCCGTATTACATTCAAGTTCTTTGCCTAAATGTTACCAATTTTGACGTTTTAAATTGTCACTTTGACGTTTTGCCGAAAACCCCAATTTATTTTTCTTTAAATGATCACAACTTTTTTGTCTTTTGACTTACAGCGCTAAATTTTGGTAGATAATTTACCTCTGCGATATAAAACGATGTACCAAATTTGGTTGCCCTTACTATGTTATTTCCGGAGATATGAATTTTTTTCTAAAGAAAACACAAATTTTCCCGGGAAAACCTCGCCTGATTGTCCTGGCTAACGAACTTATCCAAGCCACTTGCAAAGGGAAGGCATTTACCAAATTTTATCAAAATCGTTATCGGTGTGATACATATATATATATATATATATATATATATATATATATATATATATATATATATATATATATATATATATATATATATATATATATATATATATATCCAAACTGACCTCAGATATGCGTTCTAGGGGGCCTAATTAGCGCTCATTTCGAGAAATGTTTTCAAACATCAAAAGTCGGGATCTCCTCAAGAGTGATTTTTTTCAAGAAAATTCACTAAAAGGCAATTAAAACTATTTTATACAAATTAACTACCATAACGCACTTGCTGCGTCCAGACTTGTGTTTTTATTGTCAGGCGTAGCTTAAATAACAGGAAACCTTTAGAATGTCATAAGCATTATTGACAAAATCTATTGATTATTATGTCCAGACTAGTTCCATTTATTAACGGACTTCAAAAAAAGGAGGAGGTTCACAATTCGACTGTATTGTTTTTTATATGTGTTACCTCCTAACTTTTTTTCTTTGTTTATTTGAAACCTGGTGCTTCTCTTGTGCTCCCATATAAATCTTGTCAAGATCTAACCAGTAGTTCTTCAGTTTTCCTCAATTTACCTTACGATAACACATTTAACAAATGGTGGCAGCGCTGATATGCATTTCTCTGATATGTGGTCTTTTTTTAACCGACTTCAAAATACCTGAGAACATTTTTCTAGGGGAACCGATTGTGATGATTTTTTGTTTGTTTAAAAGCTGGTGCTTCTCTTTTAGGCCATATAAATTTGATCAAGATCTAACCAGCAGTTTCTGAGTTATCCTCAATGAACTCGGTTTCCTTTTTTTTTTTTACTTGTTTTGTTGTAGCTTCCACACTCCATCAATAAATTTGGGGCAGGGTTTCTAGTGATTTTCCTCCTGGTCTTTAAAAACTTTAAGGGAACTTTATAATATATTTGTAAAGTCAGATTCTTCCTAAGTATTACAGTTCTTTCATCAATAATTAATAATTTTCTAAAACGGACGGCTAACTCACATATTTTTAGGAAGAAAGAAAAACAAAATATATTGTAACATTACATATTTGTAAAAAGAATTATGGATGCGACGACAAAGTGGCATTATCTTAAGAGTGCAACGATGTTATATATATCTCAGGTTTCGGTCTTTGTCTCCAAATTACGAACTGGTGAAATTTTAAAGAAAACGTTGCAGAAGTTAGGTTTAGACTCATCATTAAGAAAATTCGCGAATAGAGAGGACACGATGAAAAGCTTTTGAAAGAATCTCCTCAGATGAGCGCGAACTTCGGTCCCTAGAACCAAAAACCAAGGTCGGTAAATTTTTTATATGTATATATATATATATATATATATATATATATATATATATATATATATATATATATATATATATATATATATATATATATATATATGTATGTATCTCAGCCATACCTCAAAAGATACTTCACCTATTTGAACAAAACTTGGCACGTATCCTCACTGTATTGAGACCGCGGACGAGTTCATGTATCAGCTATAACTGACACTTTTTTCTACAAAAATATACAAAAAAGTAAAAAAGAAATATGAGCAGAAAAAGCGAATAAAACTGCTTAAAAACTGTCTATTTGAAGCCATATCCCCATAAAATTCCGCCTACACGAAGGGGAAGGAAAATTCCTACGACGAAGCCCCCCCACCTCCGCTTTGACTTGTGGTGGAGTTTAGGGGTTGGGGGTGGCTGCTTCTTAGTGGGGACTTTCCTTCCCCTTTAGCGTGCATACAACCGCTTTCGTTGCATAAACCACAAGAATTTTTTTTTGTTCATACCCGCCGAGGAAGTTACGGCTCCTGGGGGAATAGGGGTGCTGTGCGGGGTAGTGAGGATTTAAGGGGGATATGGCTTCAAGATGTAAAAAAGACAACTTTCAAGCCCGTTTTATTGACATTTTCCGCTTATATTTCCTTTTAACTACCTACCCCGCCCAGCACTCCTATTCACTCCTGGTCCCGTAACTTCCTTGGGGGGTGTGAACAAGAATTTTTTCTTGGGATTTATGCATCCAGAGGGGGAGTCTAGGCAAGTTTCTGAAAATAGTTTTTTGAAAAGCGTTGGGGAGCTATTCTGCAAATTTACCGTATATTCGCTACCAAAACGCACTAACTGCGTCCAGATTTTTTTCTTATAAACGCATCATATTTAGATAAAAATGCAAAAATGCATTAACGAATTTGTTCTACGAAAATTAGCTAAAAAAAATTATAGACCATTAAACCATAAACTTCACTAAACCTACAAATAAATATCCAAAAAGCATCAACTTAACTAAACTGACAGCCAAAGCATCAAAGAAAGGGTCTATTTGAAATGTATATTTTGTAAATAGTTTAGTAAAATGAAGGGCAATGACGGTTGAATATGAAACTTAAGGGTTTGAAGAACACTTTTCTTGCAACATTTTCTTTTCACAATCCATATTTGTTTCACGTTCTTTGCCTAAACCTTGCCAATTTTGACGATTAAAATTGCGAGTTTGACGTTGTGAGGAAAATTACAAAATTTGTTTTTTAACTGCCCATAGCTTCGTGGTCTTTAGAGCTAGACCTAAATTTTGAAAGAAAACACAGAATTTTCCAGGAAAACCTGGTCCGATTTTCCTGGCTAACTAACTTATCCAAGCTACTTTCAAAAGGAAGGTACTCACCAAATTTGATTAAGATCGGTCCATTATTTTTTTAATTATCAGTCGGATATATATATATATATATATATATATATATATATATATATATATATATATATATATATATATATATATATATATATATATATATATATTAAAAAAAATTCGCTAAGAGCGTTTTAATTGGGTTAACTAAAACGAAGTCATTGTTGCGATTAATAAAAAACTGCTACGTTTATAATTTGATACTTTACATGTCTAACTACAAATTAAGTTTCCTTCTGGAAATCTTTTGTAACTTTAATTAAATTTATAAAACAAGTTTCTTTTAAAGATACTTACACTATCTACAGATATAGCAAAATTTAATGTTTTAGATTCATAGAAAACTATGTTTTGAGAGTTTTTTTAAAAGGAGTGAGATCGCAAGATTTTTTTGATAATAGATAGATATCGATGGTAACAACTTCGAAAGAGTTCCTAAAATGTGGGCGTACTAGGACCTCTAAAATCGATATTCAAGGTCTGTGTAAGTTTATAGTATTAATTTTAGTAATATGCTGTATAATAATAGTGCAATTCTTATGAAAATTCACTACTATAAAGCACTTGCTGCGTCCGGAAATTTTAGACATGGAAATTAGCTGATAGTTATTTAAGCTTTTTGCTTAGCTCTGTAAAGAAGCATTCAAATTCTCCGTATACTTCTCAACTATACCCTTCTAACGGCGGCAAGAATCCTGAAATTCCCACACATTCACGAATTATTAGACTGGACCTTCACCAGAAACAACTATCGCACCCTCTTCGTCCCTAGACTAATACAATTCAAGAAGTCGCCACTAATTGGTGAAAGTTTACGTTCCCAGCTTACACAAACTTCATCCGACATCTTCTAATGTATGTATTCTGTTTTATTCTCCAGGGCTGTTATCATTTTCCTAAATAGAAGAGTGAGAAACTTCGCCGGGGAAGTCTGGGAATATGACAGTCGACACTATCTACCCTATTTCATCAATCATATTTTTATGTACAGACTCTATCTATTCGAGGTGTGTGTTTGCTGCCTGACAACTCCGTCCTCACCCCATTTCCTATTTCCTGGCAGTATCATGTCAAAAAGCACGTTTTAAAATTGAACATATAACACTTGACCTACTTTGTTTCTGTATTCCATAAAGTTTATAGGTGGAATGCAGCACTTTGTGTCTACTTTTTATACCTAAAGTTATATTTTCATGTATGATCAGATGTCTTTTGACAAATTACACATCATTTAAATTAGAAATATTTTGTGGGGCAAATGACTTTAAAAAATATTTAGAAAAATGTCTGGACGCGGCAAGTGCACATTATAGGTAGTTAAAAATGTTTTTAATGCCAAATATGTCTCTTTTTACGAAGGATATAAAATTTAGTAAATAGTGTTATCTTTATTCTTAACTTGGTTAGGTTTTATTTCCACATCGTCAATACGTGCGGAACAAAAATTTTAATTTTTTTTAGATTAAACGTCATTAAAAGTGTCAAAACATATAGGAAACATGATTCGGGGACGACTATTTTTTTGTCTGTCGGTCAGTCGGTATGTCGGTATATCTGTCTGTTTGCTTGTTGCCACGATAACTTTAGAAAAAATTGAGATATCGTCCTCAAATTTGGTATACAGTTAACACCCTACAAACGAACAATTATGATTGTTTTTGGGTAAAATCTTTCCATGGGGTAGGGGCTAAATAGGGTAAATTGGTGAAAATTCACCTTTTTTCGTAAAAACTCGAGTAATATAACGTTGTAGGGTTTGTTTATTAGAAAACTTTCAAACTAATTAAACACCTGGTATTCTGCACTGAAAAATTATGGGTTGAATGCACGGAAATATTAGCCAGTAGTAGTAGTAGTAGCAGTGGTGGGGAGCCAAGCAACTAGGCCACAATGTGCCCTTTTCGCCAACCCCAGCAACCATGCTCTCCTCTTCGTCGGTCCCGTCGCCAAACCGCCTCGACCTCGAGATGAAGACCGTGACGGTCTTCAATTGGACGGTACTTACCTGATTCCTCTGCAGAGTCCTCGATCCCAACAATTCTGCTCGAAGACTCCCAAAAGCCTCGCATTCACACAGGTAGTGGTAGGATGTTTCTTCATCCTCGCCGCATTCCTGGCAAATGGATCCCTCTCTACGCCTATCAATGTGAGGTGTATTCTAAGAGCGCAGTGGCCTGTCAGCACCCCAAGGATGCGGCGAAGCGTAGGTCGACTCCTTCCGAGTAGCCAGACAGCTTTATCTCTGTCCGGCCCCTCCACGAAGTCCTTCGCCTGCCTGCAGCCACCAATCGACCCCCCAGTGCCTCTACATTGCTTCCTCGGTCCACCTGTCTAAGGCGACAGAGACTGTCTTCCTACTTATGCATATCGCAGGCTCCGGGCCACAGAACGGCCGCCGGGAACCGAGTCTTGCGAGATTATTCACCACCTCATTCCGCGCTACGCCACAGTGTCCCGGAACCCACACCAGTTGCACCTCCTTCGTCCTTGCTAGTTCTCTGAGGGCGTCTGCTCACTCCTGAACCAATGTTGACCTGATTCTGGCCGCGCAGACTGCCCGGAGGACCGCCTGGCTATCCTAGAAAATGTACACACATTTCTCGGTGCTCCTCCTCACATCCTGTCTATTGGCCACCAGACAGGATAGCGTACACCCTTGTTTCGAATGCCGTGGTATATGCGCCAAGAAAATAACTCTCGCGCACCCCCAGGCCCTCAAAATATATTCCTGTCCCGGAGGATTGTTGATCCTCCAGCCGCGATCCGTCGGTGAAAGAGACCAGGCTTGCGGGCTGGAATGTAACCTCATTTTCTTTCCACTAATCCCTACTGGGGATCCTGAGGATATATGACCTAGTCAACCTAATATCGTCCTCGGCATCGCGCACTCCTTGGCGACTCTTGCATGTCCTATTACTGCTCCCTCTCCGCACCAGTTTCCTGAGTCTCGCATTCTAAGATGCGTCGCCATAGCCTTCCTTCTGATACAGATGGGAAGCAGTGGCAGCATCAACAGGACCTCTAGCGCGGCTGAGGGTGTCGTCCTCATAGCGCCTGTAATACCCAGGATTGCCAGCCTTTGGAGTTTGCCAGCTTCCTGCTGGTAGTTTGATTCACACCACACCACAAGACCAACGACCCATAGAGGATTCTCGGCATGACGATCGCAATGTAGATCCAATGAAGGATCCGATGATTAAGTCCCCAGGTCCTCCCTATCACACGACGTAACTGCCAGAGGGTCGCTAGTCCTTTCCTTACTACTCGTTCTATTTGCGAACCCCATGTTAGTTTGGGGTCCAGGATCACCCCGAGATATTTGACCTCCCGCACTAAAGCTAAAGGTTTTCCAAACATCACGGGCACCCTGAACCCCCCTACCCTCCTCTTCTTGGTAAATAGGATCATCACCGTCTTTGCCGGGTTTACGGAGAGTCCCTGCTCACCACACCACCTTTCGATTATGCTACAGGCAGCTTGCATGCACTCACAGACGACGCTGAGGAATTTGCCGGTGACTAAGACCAGCCCAGCCATTCTCAGAGAATCGCTCCAAGAGGCCGTCCATGACCAGACACCATAGATGGGGCGAAAGGCAGCTGCCCTGAGGACAACTACCCGTCACCCCCAACGTCCAGCTCCCGGCCCCTCAAGGTCAGCGAAACTCACCTGTCCTCCAGCATGCTTACCACCCAGCGTATTAGGAACCTCGGCGTTCCCCTGTCCGGTAGGGCGGTACAGACCGTATCCGTCCTTGCCCTATGAAAGACCTCCTCCACATCGAAGAACACAGCTAATGCGCTCTCCCCGTAGTGTAGTGCCCTTTCCACCTTCCGTGTCACAGCATGGAGCGCCGTCAACATCCACCGCTGGTACTCGTGCTGACCTTTATGGAAGAGGTGATATTTGCCAGAATATTCGTTAAACAACGTAGAAATTTCTAGAATCCCTGGAAGATTAGTGTCTGCAGTAATTTATAACTAGGCGTGTTTTTGAAACATAATAAACTGTGTACGAGCTTTAAGTACGTCTATGCCTAAGCCACGTAGTGCAACAGGCAATATGGACACCCAGCTATTATAAATGATTAAACAATGAACGAAGAAGCTAAATTAGTACGAAAAGAAGCTAGAAAAACAGATGAAGAAGAAAAATAGGAAATGAGAAAAAGGAACGAAGAAACAAAAAAAGAAATAAAATAAAAGATGAAGAATCAATGGGAAAATAAGATTAAAGATATGAAGAAACTAGAAAACAAAAAATGGAGACGCCAAAAAATGAGAGGAATAATCCATAAAAAGAGAGGAAGAAGAGCTGCGAAAAAGACTTGAAAGGGAAAGCGAGAAACTGAGAAAATAAGATGAAAAAACCAAGAAAATTCTACAAAAACAAGCCAGCAGAATCGAGAATATTACCTCGTGTGTAGACTAGCGAATATATCAGGTAAAAGACGACATCTTCCAGCAAGTAGAGAGCCAAGTAAGGAATGTCAGTGAGGATGTGCATTACCTCCTGACGACTATCCAAGAGATACAAGCGAAAGTACGGCAAAGAAATGCAATCACTAGGAGAGAAGTGTGATACCTTGGCCAAAGAAAACATTGGACTCGAAGATAGCCTCGTGGTAAGAATTAAGGTGCCCATATTTGATGGCTCAGTCCCATGAGGTATTTATCTACGCCAGTTTGAAGCTGCTGCTACAGCAAATGGTTGGAGACAGAGAGAGAGAGAGAGAGATAGAGTAAGCGACCTCGTTAATTGTAGCTCTCAGAGGAGATGTCCTAGATGTACTTCAAGGAATTTCGAGGGAAAAACCGAACAGTTTCGACAGCATTCGGTATTACCTAGAGATAAGATTTGGTGACCAGCAGTTACAACAGCTGTATCAATTTCAGTTGAAAATTCCTGTCACAAATAGGGCGAAACTCTCCAGCAGTTCGAAACCGACGTTGGCAGACTAACACGATCAGCTCACCGTACAGCTCCGATGGAATTTTTAAACCAGATGTCGCTGCAGACTTTTACCGATGGCATCAAGAACACCGACACCCAACAGGCGCTGATGACGGCGAGACACAAAAACTTGAACGATGCTTTGGCATTTTTTTGGAGTTTGAAGCATCAAAGCAAGCGTCAGAAAGTCATATGAGTTCGCAGTCTCCAAGTCCGAAAAGTAAATAAAGCAGATTCATCCAAGGTCATGCAGCTACTATGTAAAATATCAGAACAAATAGCATACGTCTCATGGCCACCCAATAAGAGCTTACCGTGCAGATACATTGCGTTGCTGGAATTCTGGAAAGGTGGGACATATACTAGGTAAACGTTGTGCTCTAAGATCATGCACATGGGAGAAAGGCCGGTAACTGTTTCTCAAACTAGTGATCCTGGCAGCGTTCTCGTTGCAGATGGACACGTAAGCGGCAATAAGACCCAGATGGTAGTGGAAACGGCGCACCTACAACGATTATTCGCCGCGACGTCATACCAAGATGACTAGTAAGAGAGTCAGACAAAGTGTACAGAGTAAATACAGCTGGTGGTGATCGGATACGGGTATTTGACGAACTGACGTCAAGCTGCAAATTGGAACATACAAGGCAAAGCAGAGAGCCATAGTCTCCGCCATATCAGACCCGATTATAATTGACTTAGACATTCTCCAATCTCAGTGCGTTAGACTTAATCTTGGCAGTAACACCTTGACGGCGGTGAAGAAATAGCAATGTCGCCTGGCAGTAATCTGGTAGTGCGGAAACCACCATAGAGGAGAATAGCAACGTCTGCCGTGAAAGTGTCATTTCAGTGAAGAGAGCTGTTAGAGGAAGAGACGACCCGGTTACTCAGCCAGAAGCAAGTATCAAAGTAATTATGGGAGAAGTACGAGGCAAAGGATGTAAAGACCATGTAAATTTAAAGCCCACGCATAAAAAGATCAGTGAACAAATTTGTTGGAACAGAGCTGATGTCGATAGGAAGAATAGATATTTGTGCAAGTAGAAACACCAGAACAACAGCACTTGTGCCGAAGAACCAGTGCAACGTAAGAACTTTACTTAAAGAAGGCTCGGATATATTGACGAGAAGGAAGGCCACCAATTCTGCTGTCAGAATGCACATACGAGTAGAAAGCGACCCGTTATGATGTGCGAGCTAAGCCGGCTGATTTTAAAGAAGGAGATTGAGTCTGGTTCTACAATACAGTACAGCGCACGGGACGTTCACCGAAATTTGGGGAAGATCCGTATAAGGTGGTCAAAACGATCAATGACGTTGTCTATCGCATTCAGAGAAACCCAAAGAGCAAGAAGAAGGTGATCTATATGCACAGGCTTACTACACACCAAGAAATTGCACAATTCAATGGGGACGAACGAATGTAAGGGGGCAGTGTCACATCCGTCTCTATGAGAATTAAGTTTATGAACTTTGTTACTTCTATGGTTACATGCTGGTTGTAAAGTGTGTTGGTAACTGCGAATGCTCTAGAATTATATTTCGAGAATGGATTAGAAATAGCAAATATTGAGAATTTATAAAGGACTAGAACTACTCTATAGACCGTATAAATAAGCAAGCCGCACATAGAGTCAGGTAGTCAGTGGTAAGTTAGTGTTGGTGTATAACAAGCGACCATAGAAGGCGGATAGTGAAATATTCTATGGACATTTAGTAATAGAGATAAATATTTTCGTTGATAGTGGTATTGGAAAATAGTTGGTCATAATAAATTTGTAGTTTGAAAATCTGTGTTTTGTTGGTCAGCAAATCCAGAACTCCGAAAAACGAAACAATATTTATTGACGACAATATTATTTTAAATCAAATTTCTAATTTTTGATCTGGCCACTATAATCCATTGCTTCCCCTATTAGCAAACCCACCGCACGCCCCTGCAGTTTATATTGTTAAAGTTTTAGTGGAATAATCACTATGTAGTTTTTGAGAGGCATGTAGCTAAAAATATACAGTGCTTTCGAAAAGTAGCGAATAAATTCATTATTTCTGAAATTGAGAGTATTTCGAAAAAGTCCTCTGACACGTCGATTTTGTTTTCAACAAAGACACTTTAAAACATACGACCCATGTTTGTGACGTCATCTTTGTTCGAGATATGACGTCACCGACAACTTTTTTAAATAGCAACCCCCAATTTCGACCATGATTACATTAGCATGAATATGGAGGTTAGACCAAAAAAAATGAAGAAAAACGATTTTAAATTACAAAATAAAAAACTTAATGATAATAATTATGTATAAAATCAACTAAAGTAAATGTTCAAACAGTGCACATCTGGCTACCTGACAGTAGCCAAAAGATTAATAAATTTTTTTGAACATTGTCTCTAACCTCAGGAGGTATACGATATATCGCTTGACGAATTCTTGCTTTTAAATCTTCTAAATTCTCCGGTCTATTAACGGATAACTTGTTTTTTAGGTGTCCCAACAAAAAGTAATCTAGGGGTCTCAAATCTGGCGATCTACCTGTCCACTCAATTTCCCCCCTTCTCCAGTGAGTCGGGGACACCACGTATAAATAAGCACGGACAGGTGTTGCATAATGGGGAGGTGCACCATCGTGTTGAAAGAAAATGTCATTTCTCGGAAGATCACGTTCCTCTATACCTGGATATAAAGTTATTAGTTGAGGAATAAGGTCGTCGTGAAGAAAATCCAAATATTTTGCACCAGTAAGGTTCACGTCAAAGAAATAGGGACCCACAATTCTTCCGTCGACTATGCCGCACCACACATTAACTCTCTGCGGACGTTGAGTGTGATACTCCATCATCCATCGGGGATCGTCGGTAGCCCAATAACAGCAGTTTTGCCTATTGACATGACCGTTCAAAAGTAACGTAGCCTCGTCAGAAAAAAAAGTCATTTTTTTACGAAATTATTATCATTAGTGCATAGCTCTTGCATTTGCTTGCAGAATTGATTTTGCCAATAAATGTCGTCTTCAGATAGCTCATGAGCAAGGCATACCTTATAAGGAAGATAGTTGGCTTTATTCATAATTCTGTGAACTGTGGACGCTGCCATATTGGAATCAGAAGCCAATTGGTTAAGTGTTTAGTGAAACATTGTTGTTTCACAAAGTTGATCTTCTTCTGATTTTAAGGGTCGACCAGATTTAGGAAGATCACGAACATGCCCAAAGTTACGGTATTTAGACTCAATATTGCTTACCATGCTTTGGCTAATGGGATGCCGATCAGGATGAGTTCCATTGATAAATTCAACTACTTCTTTTTGGGTGCTCATCCTGTCTTCAAATCCTAGCATGCAAAGAATTTCAATTCGTTCCTGTTCAGTTAATTTAACCATTTTTTTTAATGAAATGTGTAACATGTCAAGTGTAGCATGTCACACGCGGCAACGCCGTTTGCCTTTTTAAGCTCCTGAGTCGATCCCTCTTATGACGTCAACGTCCAAGTTCCCTCAGTGACGTCAAACCCCGCGCTCGATCCCTTTACCACGTTGGACTCATGGAAGCACGCCTGCGTTCGAGCTAATTTATGACAGATTTGCGATAATTAAACCATTAAATACGTCTGCGACACATGACAGGCTCTCTCTTCTAAATCGACCGTAAAAGATGGAATATCACCACTAAATTTCAATCCGAGAGCAGCATGCTTAAATGGCACCCCGTACGTAAGGGCTTTCAACAACACCGTACGTAAGGGCTCTTTCAACTACACCGTATGCTAGGGCAGAGCCCTTTCAACAGCCCGTATGCTAGGACAGGGCCCTCTCAACAACACCGTACGTCAGGGAGCAACCACACACCGTACGTTAGAGAGGAACCTACAACACCATCATTATGGCGGAGCCCCCTTCAACAACAACTCCGTTGGTAGGGAAGCACGCTTCAACCACACCGCTGGTAGGAAAGCAGCCCTAAACATCACCGTGGAGGCTTTCAATAACAACGCTGTCTGCAAGGAGCCCCTTCAACACCACCGTTGGCAAGGGCCCCCAGGACAACATCCATAAGGAGCCTCCTTCAACAACATCGTCAAGAAGGACCCCTTCGACCTGGGGCTGAAAGTTAAGTACACTGTTTATCTGTGGCTTTCATTTTCTTGTATAAAGTGTGCTCCACAATACATCCTTACAGTGTCACCAGTATTTAAATTAAATCTTTTTCTTTCATATAATTCAGTAAACCTTAACCATCTGCATTATATAGAGTCAATAATTTTTTTAAATAAACAATTTTATTAATAATACCTGCTTTTATATGTACCACTTAAGACCAACTAACTAGTGCCTGAACTCAAAACCCCTGAGATATTTTGTGTTATATTATATTATATTTATTACAGTTATTATTAGAGTTAAATAAATTTTTAATTACACTGACTCCACAACGTGGGGTTAAGTAATATATTTTAGTTATAAATGACAAAAGTCGCTACTCAATAAACATTTCAAACAGACTGATTTTGCCAAACAAAAGATAAGATCTAAAGAGATAACTCAAAAACTATTTACCGAAGTACGATTTCAAGTTTTTATCTGACAGCAATAAAAAAACATTCCTGGTCTCCTAGCCTACTACCAGGCAATAATTTTTGACGATGTGTACGTAGAAAGACACGCTCTTTCAAATGGCGTGGTCGAAATTGGGATTGCCATTTAAAACAATTATCGGTGACGTCATATCTCGAACAGCGATGACGTCACAAATATGGGTCATATATCAAAATGTCTTTGTTGAAAACAAAATCGACGTATCAGAGATTTTTTCGATAAACACTTAATTTCAGAAATAATGAATTTATTCGTTACTTTTCGAAAGCACTGTATTACGATCTTCATGGAATATTTTATGAGCAGTAATATTCTATCACAAAAACTGCAAGCCACAGAAGCCAAGCAAGACGAGAACTGTTTTCAGAACACCATGTATAATGTTCACTGCCACTCAGTAGAATTTAATGACTCTATCTGATTCGTATTAATTCTGTCGTCGCTCCCAATAAAACTGCTTGTAAAAGTCATGGAACTTTATACTCGTGAAAGGTGCCCGCAAAATGGCAGAAGTAACCACTTTTTTCCCAGCTTCAAATATTTTACGAGTCTTGCGTCATTATTTCCGCTGCTCATATAATATAAAATTTCTGAAATGGCTTATGTTTCAGTTATTATATGATGAAATGTCCGTATGAGTGAACTCGCCCGTTTACGGCCACTAATTCCTGTATTCTAAGTGGTATATCTCGGACAGTCAGGATGCACACCAATGAAATTTTTTAGTGATATTGTTGGCCGACATACCCGACATAAAATCTACGGTCCAAGATTTTATGTTATCTATAAATTACTGAAGTTAAACAATTAATGTCCGGAATAAAGAGAATAGCATTTGACTTGTCGTGTATTTTGCTGAACACGAAATGTCGAACGGGTTGTTATTTTACCGCCCTTAGTTTGAGTATACACATTCAAATATTTGCTGTAACTAATTTCATTTAGCGGAAAATATTAGTCGACCAGGTCTGGCACGCAGCGCTACTTAATAAACTACCGGCTTATGGCCTACCACCAAAACTCTGTACGTGGACAGTAAATTTCCTCTTCAACCGGAGCATTTCTGTTGTCGTGAAGGGACCTTCCTCTAAACTGTATCCAATTAATGCAGGAGTTCCTCAAGGTTCAGCTTTAGCCCCAACTTTGTTTCTTCTCCACATCAATGACCTCCCCTCTAGCACATCCAACCCAGTTCACAGTTACGCGGACGACAGCACCCTCCACTCATATATACAATATTCTAAGCCTGTTTCTTTAGCCCAATTAAATCAGGATCGCAGACTCATGGAGGGTTCTATCTCCGTGGATCTCAAAAAAATATTAGACTGGGGAAGTAGAAATCTTGTACAATTCAACCCCACCAAATCACAGTCTTGCTTTCTTTCTCATAAGAGATACACCAGCCCTAGACCCATCACAATAAACAACTAAGTTATTCAAAGTAATGAGTCCTTTTCACTTGTTGGCATCTCTGTGGATCGAAATCTCAATTGGCACCAACATGTCACACCAATTGCAGAAGCGGCTGCTAAGAAATCAGGTTTCCTCTTCCGGGCTCGTAAATACTTTTCACCAGCTAATCTCTATACTTTATACACTTCACAAATAAGACCAAACCTCGAATACTGCTCCCACATCTGGGGTGCTGCTGCCGCTTCCAGACCCGCTATCCTGGACTCCATTCAGAAGAGAGCTATACGTCTCATCGGTGACCCTACCCTCACCCAAAGGCTGCCATCCCTTGCCCACCGACGTGCCGTTGGTGACCTCTCTCTCTTTTATAGATATCTGCACGGGCACTGCTCAGAGGAGCTTTCTTCCATAGTTCCTCCACCTGCTGCCCCCAACAGATCTACCAGGGGAACAGAGCGAATGCACCCTTTTACTGTCCAGGTCACCAGACATAGAACATCTTGTTATGCCCGCTCTTTTGTCCCGAGGACTTCCAAGCGGTGGAATTCCTTGCCGGCACATGTTTTTCCTTCTCCCCCGAACCTTCAAGTCCAGAATTAACAAGTTGCCTTTTTCCTTCTTGTGGACACCCACGGTACGATAGTATTTAGGCTGTAAGCCCTCGTGGTGTGTTGTTGAAATAAAAAAATTAAAAATAAATTTAAAAAAAATTCTTGATAAGCGTCGGCCGGTGACGCATGTTAAAGCAGTTTTTCTTGTATTTTTGTGTGTGGTTTGCAGAGGAATATGCTGTAAAGCTGTAGGACATAAAGCTTTTACATACTAACACGGATTAAGCACACTATTAGTTTGAATAATAAAGCTCAGCAAACATAATTCGTCCCGCCTTATCACCAGTTTGCGAGAGCAGTTTAATTGCTAAGTGGTAACAAAGCAGTAACGTAAAGACTCTAACAGAGTTTACTTAAAACTAAATTATAATGAAGGTTTATGAACTAGAGCTATCTGGGTGTACTAGACAACGGTAAATAATTTCATCAAAATAATTATTGATCAAGGATTAGTTTAAACGTATGAATTTTGATCTAACTTACTTTGCAAAATAAGCACTTAATCTACTATTTGTTAAATAAAATTTATTCGGAAAGCAGCACACTTTGGCATCAAAGCAAACAAAAGAGTTTATATTGCAGTAAAACCAGCGATCGGGCAAAAGGATAAAACCAAAGTACAACTTTACTATGACGTTAAATCACTTAATGAAAGCATCGGTAAAATCCAGATGCGAAATCTTTTGAAACCGTCAACAAGTAAAACCTAAGGAAATATACGGAGCCAAGAACAGAACCTTACCACCAAAACTTCGTAAATCATTCTCAGTACTGGAAAGAGTAAAAAAAGTTCGGGACGCAGCAAGTGCGTTATGGTAGTGAATTTTTATGAAATGCTTCAAACTTGAATAACTCAGTTTTGTATAAACTTAGAAAGTTTAATTTTGGTACGTAGTAAGCTCTTTCCTAAGTCAAGATACTCACCAAATTTCATTAAAACAGCTTTGTAATATTCAGAGAAAAAAATTTTTTTTTACGAAAGAAAATTAAAGATTTGAATAACTCAATTTTCTATAAACTTAGAAAGTTGAATTTTGATACTTGGTAAGACCTCTTGCAAAGCAACATATGCGGTGCATTTTATTAAAGCAGCTTTGTACATTTCAGAGAAAAAAATTTTTTTGAAAGAAAACTCAAAATTTTTCCAGAAAACCCTGTCCGATTTTCCTGGCTAACGAACTCATCCAAGCCATTAATAAAAGAAAAACACTTGCAGAGTTTCTTCGAAATCGGTAATTATTTGTTGAGTTATCGGATGGATATATATATATATATATATATATATATATATATATATATATATATATATATATATATATATAATATTATATTGATTATTGTTAATTTGTTTACTAGATATATGCTTTGTTATACTTTATTTTTAATGCCCTACGATTGGGTGACAATTAAATAGATTTTTATGTATATTTTTGCCTTTTACAAATGTCTAACGTTTATGTATTAATTTAATAAATTTTTACAGAGCTGAATCTTACACAGCCCACGTTTAGGCGACAAATTATATTGATATGAAGGACTAGCTTATATATATATATATATATATATATATATATATATATATATATATATATATATATATATATATATATATATATATATATATATATATATATATATATATATATATATATATATATATATGTATATATATTATTTTAATTTAGGTGAATAGGTGTAATTTGATTTTAAGTTTTATATATCGTATTTTAAATTGAAATATATTGATCTACAGTTTACACCCAATTTACATACACAAATTATGTAAATCTTATTTTAAATGTTGTGTAATGAGGTGTTAATTAATAAATGTTTATGTTTATGGGTTTTCTGTTTTATTGAATGTAATGTTGGTGGTCTAATCCTAAACATCGTTAAATAGCAATGGATAATTTATAGATAATATAAATATACTTGCCATTTTACTTTACCCTGGCTCCTCTGCTGTGACTCTATCTTCAGTAGTGGGTTCTAATTTAGAGAGAAACTGCTATATGCAATTAAATCTTATATACATAAATGTGCCCCAAAGAAATACTACATGTTTTTTTTTAAAATAGTAACAATTATGTTTATTTTATAATGAAAATTCTAGAATTTTG
Organism: Tillus elongatus; assembly: GCA_964006375.1. Classification (NCBI taxonomy): domain Eukaryota; kingdom Metazoa; phylum Arthropoda; class Insecta; order Coleoptera; family Cleridae; genus Tillus; species Tillus elongatus. The sequence goes on along the minus strand of OZ023266.1, from coordinate 176,232,508 downwards.
GCTTATGCGGAACATCTATTATTTAATCTACTAACAGATTTTTGTCTATTCATTAAGTGACAGGATTGTTTTTGTTTTAACGTTGACAGAAATGGCCAAATATTGTTCTTTAAGTTTCTAATTTGATACACAATCCACCCTCTATGATTCCGCTTTTGAAACACTATAGAAATTTGGTATGGATTTCACTTAATATATGAATTTCTTCTGTTACCATAACCTAGTTACGTTGCTTCCAGGTTTTTCACAGTATTGATATTTAGTGGCAGTGTTCGTATTTTGACAATTATGAATTGTAAACTCTTAGTATTTTAATTAGTAATAAGTGATATTCTAGTTTATCTGTAGGTACTTAGTTTTAAGTTTTTGGTTTTGAGCTTTGCGTGAAATAGTTAATAAATTTAGTTTGATATTGCTAAATATCAATACAATATATATATATATATATATATATATATATATATATATATATATATATATATATGTATGTATGTGCTTTTTCTTCAGAGTGTCAATGTAATAGATCAATTTCTTTCAGCCTGCAGGCTGATAATCTACAGTAGCAAATTTACTATCTCCACAGCAGTTGATTTTGATGGCGTCGGTGTGTGCGTAGCCACATATACTTCTTCCTCACATCTTTGTATCTGTATCTCGTAGGTATGCATGAAAGTTTATTTGTGCGTATTTGTGTGTGTGTGTTTGTTTGTTAGATCGATTAAGACATTAAGACCGGGGTTAACCAGGTTCAGCCCGTGACTGTCGTGACTTCCTTCCTGCGTTTTCGACTTTGCTGACTTCCCACGTTTCTGCTAATTCAAGATTGTAATTCATAGTTACGACAATTAAAGCAGGTCTGGTAGGTGTATAGTGTACGGGATAAGTCCTTATGGTACCCGATTAGAATTTTATGGTGCCTTATCAAAAAGACACACACAAAAATGTAAAAAAGTCTGGACGGAGCAAGTGCGTTATTGTAGTGAATTTTTATAGAAATGATCTGGCACCAAATATTTTATTATAACTTTTTTTCTTGTAACATAGAAATCTAAATTTTGGTGTATAGTTTACTTTTAGTGAGTTTTCGTAGAAAAAATGTACTGATGGGGAGATCCTGACTTTTGAATTTTAAAAAAATTTTTGCAAATGAGCGCGAACTAGGACCCCTAGAACCCATATCCGGGGTCAGTTTCAATTTTTATATGTTTATATATATATATATATATATATATATATATATATATATATATATATATATATATATATATATATATATATATATATATAGAGAGAGAGAGAGAGAGAGAGAGATCTTGCGACAAAATTTAATGTGATCATTGCAAGATACATGGTTGATAACTTTCTTCCAAAACTTCAACCAGATCACCAAATAAAATAATTTTTTCCATCTCTTTTCCATCTAGTGTATCGATCCACACTTTTTATTAATTACCAGCCTTGGCAATATCAATCGATCGTCTATATTATGGTAAAATTTATATATATATATATATATATATATATATATATATATATATATATATATATATATATATATATATATATATATATATATATATATATATATATATATATGTATATTCAGAAAGATTTCCGCAGTCTTTAATGTGAGGCATACTTGGTTCTCGGGTTGAATTTATGAAAACTCGACGTTTCGGCTCCTGTTTTGGAGCCATTTTCAAGAGGTAAAGGAAATATGTAAGGACACTCTAAGGCCTCAATCTGCCTACTCCTTAGAGTGGTGGACAAAGGTGGGTAAAGGAAATATGTAAGGACACTCTAAGGCCTCAATCTGCCTACTCCTTAGAGCGGTGAACAAAGGTGGGTTGGGTTGTTGTAGCTCGATTACGGTGCCTCAATCTGCCTACTCCACAAATCTCGCCGAAGATGGTCTGTGATGTCTCAGTGTGTTTAACCCCAGATCTCTCTGAGGCCTAAAATGCTCGCAGTGTGGTTAGTAAAATGAGAGATCACTTGAATCTATCAGCCTCTTCCTCTTTCAACTTTATCCGCTGTCTGAGACGTGGCTTAGGCATGACGTTCGTGATATGGAATTATTTTGTGACCGCTTCCTAATTTTTAGAGAAGACAGGAAGTTTGGTGTTGTTGTCGTGTCTGGGGACGGAGGGGTACTTCTTGTAGTTGATAGATAATATAATGCTATCAAGGGGCCCTTATCATGCGATCTGCTATCACTTATACCTACTGTTGACATTTTATGTGTTAGGGTTACCTGTGGCTATCGTCCTCTATATATTTTTGTTCTCTACATTCCTCCGGCATCTCCTGTTTATACGTATGATTCACTTTTGGACTTATTGTTGTCTTTTGAGTTTATATTTACTCATGATATTCTGATTGTCGGTAACGTTAACACACCTGGGCATGCGCATACGTTGGAGGGGGGAAGGTGGAGCTTCAACAGTGTTCTGACTGCTCTTGATGAATTCGTGCCACTCCTTGAATTATTTCAGTTGAATATGATACGGAATGATCACAATTGTATTCTTGATTTGGTGTTCAGTGAGTAAGATTGTGAAGTTTCTAGTTCGGAAGACGTGTTTCTTGTTGAGGATGGTTATCATCCACCACTAACGGTAACTATAAAGGTTGTGAACTCCAATAATTATTCTGGACACAAGAAAAATGCTGAGCCAAGTTATAATTTTAAAGGAGAGGACCTAGGAGCACTGTATGAACAATCTTCCATTGTGGACTGGTCCCCTTTACTGGCACTCGACGATGTTGATCTGGCTTGCTCAGAATTATATTCTATTCTTTATGACACTTTTGATTCTTGTGTTCCAAAGTCCACTCCTAGATCTTCTAAGTAACCTTACCAGGAAGCAGCTTCACCACATTATCCTGAAAATCTTGTTGAACACCTGTCTTACTGCAAATATCGATGGACATTTAACGTGCCCAATATCGCCTAGACACAGGACTGACGACTTTATGCCCTCTCCGAAGAGTTGAACTTGCAGACCCTCAACTTACTCAAATACAACCTCGATTGATGTTACTTTTACTGTATGTACTCAAAAAGTGAAAGGGTAAATCTGGGAATCGATCCCAGTACCCTTCAGTTCAGAGGCTCACGTTCTTACCACTGAACCACTCAAGCTTTGAAACCAATCCTATTGGTATTTATAAATACCGACATGTTTGTTGAAATACGTTTCACAGGATTGTATCGTTTAATACGAAAGAAATATCAACATTGAAGGAAACAAGATTTTGGGCTAAGAGAGTGATCTGTCTTCTTTTAAAATACAACGCTTTCCTATAACACGTATAACAAATAGTACTTTATAAAATGTCTGATACACTTTTGTAAATGTCGAGGATGGGATACTGAAGACAGGCAGACGGGCATTAATAAGCCATTGTGGGGAGGTATATCGCGTCATGTAAAGAGATATATAGGGGAGAGAGTCAACATACTGAATGTCAAAAACAGTGACGTGCGACTTCAGAGAGTGTAACTTAAACACAGGAATATGCCCGTCAGGGAACATACCGGGGGGATGATGTTTTGTGTTGAATCACCGGATATAGCTTGTCACCTATAAACGATATCCGATCAAAGGTTTGCTTTCTGATATCGGTTTTTATATCCTCATAAAAAGCGTAGATGTTCTGGCTTTGCATTTTATTTAAGACAGTGGATGTGTAGCTGATTTTCGTATATTTACAAATAGTAAAGGAATTCTCACTTTGGTAGGGTAACTTGTTATATATATACATATGTATATATATATATATATATATATATATATATATATATATATATATATATATATATATATATATATGTAGTAATATTTATTGAGATAGATTATACATTGTAACATTTGACAAATAAGTTGATAGCTTGTGCTTGTCCAAGTCACAATTTTGATAGGTTTATCCAAATAGAGTAATCAAAACTTGTAAAGATGACATTGACTACTAAAATTTTGACATACCAAATAGTTCATTTTGCTTTCTTAATAAATCTGTTCATCGTCAACCCCATTCTGTGCATTTACTTCTCAACGCTCAAAAACCATTTAGTAGCACTTTCTGCATTGAATCATTCTTTTTTGTCCTTGTTATTTGAGAAAATCCAAATATGATGCATGTTTGAAAGGAACAGAATCGAGACGCAGTAATATATATATATATATATATATATATATATATATATATATATATATATATATATATATATATATATATATATATATATATATATATATATATATATATATATATATATATATATATATATATATATATATATATATATATATATATATATATATATATATATTAATATATATATATATATATATATATATATATATATATATATATATATTAATGTTTTCAATTAATTGTCGGTGACAATACGTCAGAACATTTAGTGCGGCTTGTTTTAGATTCAAAATGTTCTGAAGTGGATCTTAATGAAAATTTTAGGCGACGACTTAAAAAATATTACAACAATAATCGTGGTCTTGGCCATAAGGCGAACAGCTCATTTCTAAATGGAATCTAAAAGGAACAATATAGTCTTTGGAATAAAACCCCAAATATATGCAGTTCTGGACGTAGAAAGTCCGTTATGGTAGTGAATTTTCATAGGAATGTTTTTAATAGCAAATATTATGTTTTTCTAATGCAAGCAGGCATCAATCTGGTTACCGGTATAACCTATATAGTATAAACAGTCTACCATATTTTATCAAAATTACTTATTGTTTGAAAAGTACAAACATTTTTCGAAAATAAACTTAAAATGTTTCCGAGAAAACTGATTTCCTAGCAAAAAAACCTTAGGTTAATAGCAAGTTGAGTTATTGAAAATTGAAAATTCGCTACCAAAACTCACTTACTGCGTCTCGATTTTGTTCCTTTCAAACATGCATCATATTTTGATAAAAGACGCAAAATTGCAATAATTGTAGAGATGAACAAACGACTTATGGACCACCTGTGATTGTTAAAATATTTTTATAAGATGCAGCTTGAGACACGCTATTTTTAACGTATACAGTTTTTTCTCGTATCTTGTATAATAACAATTATATTGAGCTTAGAAATGCGTCACCCTGTATATATGTAAACAAATAAAAACTGAAACTAAGCCCGGCTATGGATTCTAGGGGGGCTAGTTTGCGCTCATTTGAAGAAATCTTTTTAAAATTCAAAAGTCGCAGTCTCCTCATTAACGAATTTTTGCTGCGAAATTAGCTAAAAATTATAGACCGTTAAACCAAAACCTCCAACCAAAGCATCAACTTAACTGGCCTACAGCTAAAGCATCAGAAAAAGGGTCTACATGAAATAAATATTTTAGTAAAATGAAGGACAATGGCGGTTGCAGCGGAAACTTAAGGGTTTTCAGGACACTCTTCTTACGACATTCTCTTTACGTAATCCATATTTGTTTTAGGTTCTTTGCCTAAATCTTGAGAATTTTGACTTTTTAAAGCGAGACTTTGGCGTGTTGAGGAAAACCACATTTTCTTTAATGTCTATAACTTTTTTGTCTTTTAACTAGTAGACGTTATATATTATTACAAATAATATTTTACATTACAACCTTATCCTAAAAAATGGTTATAATTTAATTAAATAGGTCAACATAGTAAATAACTAAATTTACTAACAGAACTCAACAAAAACCAGATTAATGCTTTACGAAGACGCCTTTGAAAGTTGTTTGATTTTTAAACGTAAGAATGAAGCGGTTCGGTTTTGTATAAAATTTTATATATTTGGCATAAACATGGAAAGTAAATGAAGAATGATTATGGGAAAGTAATGATGGATGTGTAAAGATTAGTAGTAAATAAAGGCAGTGATTGGAAATGTAAGATGGAAGAAAAAATGGTATAAAAGGTTTATTTAAAATGGTTTGTCAAAATTCGAAGTATGTCATATTTGGATAATGCAGTGTCAAGTATTTTTAGAATAAACAGTTTAAATTATGTCACTGTATACAACACAAGTCAAAATGGACTTACTATATAGACGTATTGTGTAATTTCAGTCAATAAAGTATAATAATAAAGTATAATAAGTCAACTGAAAAACAACAGAAGAATGGTTGCTATGGATATAACACTATCGCGACAATTAATAATACTGTCATTCTTAATTATCTGAACAATCTGAGATGTATTAAACACGTTGCTTAAAATCTATTACTAAATAGTTTGTTTCCTGTTTATTTTAAATATTATTCAACAATATGTTCATTAATGAAGAATATTTTGACATGTTGGAATGTTATATTCGTTTTAACCGAAATACTGAGGCAGCTGCAAATTCATATCAAAACAACGACCTAGAAAGACGACAACCAAACACCAAAATATTTCATAGGATAGTGACCAATTATTGACGGACGGTAGCTTCCACGCAAAGAAACTACCAAAGCCTAGAAATGAAGAAAGAAATTATGCCGTCTTACAGGTTTCAAACGAAAACCCTCCGCAATCTGTTCGGTTTTATGGTGAATAAATCGACGTTCCAAAAAGTACGGTACACCGTGATTTAAAACAAAGTCGTTACCATTCATACAAACCTACAATCTTACAAGGCTTAAATAGTGATGATTACCCTAAGCGACTTCAATTCTGCAGATGGTATCAAGGACAATGTCAGCAAGATGAAAATTTTGATTTGAAAATAATATGGACTGATGAATCCAGATTTACAAATTGTGGTGTGTAAAATCGCCATAATAGGCATTATTGGGCAAATGAAAATCCCCTAAAGGACGAAAGGCGTTTGCAAGACAGATTTGGTATTAATGTTTGGTGCGGCTTCTTAGGTAAAAAAAAACTGTTATTTTTATTTGTAGATTAGACAGTAAATTTTTAAAAATTTCAGGTAACTTCATTGTTGGTCCATTCTTTTTTGAAAGTAATTTAACTGGGGAAAGGTCTTTTACTCTGTTGAGAAATTATATCTCACCAACAATTAAAAGAGCTAATGATAATTTAGACGAGATTTGGTACCAACAAGATGGTTGTCCAGCTCACAATGCTGGGATCATCAAAGAATTTTTTTACCAAAATTTTAATAATCGTGCCATTTGTAACAATCGGCCGGTTCATTGGTGTGCTCGAAGTCCTGATACAACACCCATGGATTTTTATATTTTGGGGTACTCTGAAGAATGATGAGTATAAATTCGATCCACCACAAAATATCAATGAATTACGAAACAGAATCAAGGAAGCCATAAATCATATTAACCAAAACACCCTCACCAGAGTTTGCAGGCATGTTTCAAAAAGGTGAATAAAGTGCATTGAACAAAACGTTGGCCATATTGAACCAATTTCTGTTTAGTGTGTTTTTAAGTTTCTATTTTATTATTTGTTGAGTTCCGTTTCTAATTGTGTTATTTTGTGGAGTTTAAGTTTCTATTTGTTATTGCCGGGTATCGTTATTAAGCTGTTTTACATAATATTACCTAGCATTATTACCTAATTAAGTATTGTAAATTAAATCACAATATTTTTTTATCGTTAATCATTACCAAAAATTATGTTTAATGTAGAAGTCTATTGTTAGACTCCATGGCTTACTGCTTTTTGAATACTTTTTTGTCCCTTGTTTTCTGGTATTGGTTTTCATAGCCTACTATCCTCAAAACGGCTTTTCTCAAAATAGTCAGTGCAATTACAAGATTTCTCAAGCATGTTGTACATCGTTGGAAAGCTTTTTTCACAGGCTATCACACGAGTAAAAAATCCAATATGACTGCCATAATAAAAAACAGACGATGATACCTGTAGCTCAAAAACAAATGACAACCCAAAGTTGTGAATTGCACAAAAAATTACTTTGTAAAAAGTGTACTGATAATGTGCAAGTCTTACACATGTCAGATCAACGCCTACATAGATATTGAAAAAAAAAAGAAATCGACATTTTTTTTAAATAACTCGAAAACGAAAATAGTAAGGGCAAAATACAAGTAATATTTGGAATAAGCATGAAATTCTACAAAACAGTGCCAGTTTAACCGTCTCCCTATCTCTAATAATAAGTGAGTCAGAAAAACATTCCCATCCAGTTTGGGACACACTGTATATAAATTCAAACTGTCTCTGTATATGGGTTCTAGTGCACCTAGTTCGTGCTCATTTGAAGAAATTTTTTCCAAATTCAAAAGGTGAGATCTCCTAATTAAGTGCTTTTTTTTAAAGAAAATTCACTAAAATATATATTTTTTTAAGTAAATTGTGTTAGCCAAAAATGTAACTTGCATAGCTGCTATAGGTTCAAGCGTTTATTGGATGGTTTAGTCAAATTGCTTGAAAACGAATAACTTAAAATACAAACATAAAATTTATATCTCTTCTTCCAACTTTTTCACAACTTTTACGCTTGATTAATCTTTACCTTAAATTAGATAGAATCCCTTGCAAGTCTTCGAGACGTGATTGTGAAGGGGGGGGGGGGGATCTAATAGACCGGGATACGGCAGTCGGGGTTTGCAGGTGATGTGGCGTACAACACACGTGAAACCGTACGAAAGGCCTGACAAGGTTGGCTTAACCCGATGAGACCGGGACCAACGGAAAGAATCAAGAAATCAGGACAGAAGACGACTTTCCAGTCATCGAACTGTCAAATGAATAATAGAAAAAGTTGAGAAAGGAAAGGCGGTCGATGGAAAAGTAAAATAAAAAGCGTAGTGATTAGGCCGTGCGTGAAAAGAATAGTTTTGTTTAATAGACGTAAGCCATTACTTTATGTAAAGACAAACTACTTTTGTTTATTAAAATGTCTCATTTCAGCAAATTCCTGTGATATATTATTAGAGGGTGCTGAGTTGTTAAACATTTTGGTGATAAGGTAATTATTCTAATTTGGCTTGTGTTTATATATATATATATATATATATATATATATATATATATATATATATATATATATATATATATATATATATATATATATATATATATATATATATATATTGTTAAGTAGCGGAGGTAAAGTTGAGGAGTGTTTATCGGGGTAACTGTTATAAATTGGACTAGAGAGAAATATTAACGATACTTAATCAGCGTTCCTCAGTATTGCAATCTGCAATTAACAAACTTGTTTATTGTTTATATAAACATGTGAAGTTATGATTCCCATTCAATGTCAATGATTACCATATCTATGTGACCTACTTAACCACATAAAAAGAACTCCAATTTTACGTTTTCCCCGATTTTAACTTGAAATAAGTTTAGCACTAATTATAATAATTGAAGTAATATTACAAGGTATATACAACCCTAGGGACGCTCCTCTAGATAGCTATTGTTCCATGAACATACTTCCGAGTCAAAAAGACTGACGTCCCTCTGGACAGCCCCCTTGGCAAGCCATTGTTCCCTGAACACACACACACACACACATATACATACATATATATATATATATATATATATATATATATATATATATATATATATATATATATATATATACTTTAAGACCTCAAGGCACACTTCAAGACCCTTCAAATCATCCAGAACAAAATTCTGAGAATGGTTACCGGAGCGCCATGGTTTGTCCGAAACAGTCAGATTCACTCTGATCTGGAAATGTCTTCAATACTTGAGTTTATAACTCAACTATCCACAACTCTGTTCCCAAAAGCCGCTTCTCACCCAAATCTTCTTCTACGTAGTGCCACCGACTACGACGAGCAACTTCCACATAAGCATAAGCGTCCAAAGCTTATACTTACCCGCTAATTGCCCCCGCGGCAAAAACAAAATGGAAACATTCATACCCATAAAGTCATTGTGTGTAATCTTTCCGGCGGAGGTATCGACGAAGGTCCTCCGCAGGGAGTTTTAGTCAGTAGGTGTACAAGAGTACGAGTCTCATAGTACCTCGATATCCCACGGCACTACGATGTCGTGAATGAGGTCTGCATGAGGCATCTCTCCCCCCTGTATCCAAAAAAAAAAGAGCGTCGTCAATTCTTGTTTCCAAGTTAAGCCTTGCACCTCGCTGCTAAACATTTCCATATATAACAACATATATACATGTTGGTATTTATATTTGTCTTTAGTTTTATATTGTAATTTTTTTATTAAGTATTAATTGTGTAAATCACTAGATACATTGTTTTAAAAATCCAAACGTCTTAACCGTAAAGTTAAGTTGCTAAAACAACAAATATCAGAATGATACAAAGACATGAATCCAAAATACTTCGCTTAATAGTAAATGCTCCATGGTACATTTCCAACCTTACCTTACAGGTTAAAATCCTATTTGTTCATAAAGAAATTCGAAGATACGCCCAAAATTATTAACGCAAAGTTCCCTGGCCACGAGAATCCCCTCATAGAACAACTCTTTGAAGACCGTTTCTACGAGAGATGTTTAAGAAGGATCTGGCCAAGACACCTACTAAGTTAACAATTCAGTATTATCCGAGAGGGAGTGTTGACACTGGTGGGCTTCTCCTCACATGCTTTGCATATATATATATATATATATATATATATATATATATATATATATATATATATATATATATATATATATATATATCAGCTACTTACAAAATACTTAAGGTGCAGGTGTTTTCATATATCCAAGGAAGCCAAATTGTAATACAGTTTTGCATCATTTGTCAAATAGGCATGTCTGAATAAGGATCTGAATTATAAATAGCATGTTAATCTAAAATTACAAAATTCTAAAATAAATAAATGAAATAAAAAGAGCAAATAATTCTTAGATTAACCATAAATACAGATAAAATGTAATGAGAACAGATAAACATTCCAGTTTAATCAAATTTAAAAGAGTTTTGCCCAGTTTCACAAAGCCCGATTAGATATTTAACGGACGGTTAGTTAATCAAGGATTAAGGTGACCAATCACAGGTTGTGATTCTGGTTTTTGCCATGACAACTAAATATTTTGAAGCTGTGATTGGTTGTATCAAGCCTTGATTATCTAACCGCCCGTTAAATATTTAACCAAGCTTTGTGAAACTGGGCATTTGAAGCTAGAATGAGACATTTAAAATTTAGTGAAATGTAGTATGAAATCGAGGCAAACTGTTAAATAAACAAAGAGGTGATATTGATTGTAAACAATAGTTAATCATATTTTGTTACAGATAAGAGTTTTTGTTGATTATATGAATAATTGTTAGAAATATCAAAATGTATCCTAACCTGTTTAAATGTTGTAACATCCAAACGCCCCTATTTAACGTTTGAAAATTAGTTATACAAAATATTAAATATGGTTAAGATTTTTTATAGATATTTGTGAAGTAAGGTTAAGATATGTCATGTGAAATGAGAGTGGGGGATCAGTGAATTTAACATTAACATTAAATGCGAATTTATTCTAAAGTTTTGACGTTTACATAGAAAAAAACAACATGTCTATGATCAGGACAGATAACAAATATGATTAGTTTGCTTTGGATTTAATAACCAGAATTTATAGAAACAATAATTGAATCACTCTCTTCAATTTGGATCGTCTTAGGAAGAGGATATTAGAATAGTTCAGCAAAGAAATTAAATGAAATTAAATATTTTCATTGGCAAAGTAGGGTTTTAAATGTGTGAAAAGTTCAAAGTAATAATTAGTGTACCTTTTAAGTAGAAAGGTAGTTTAAAAATCAGTGCTACAAGAGGAATGTAGATATCAAAATAATTGTTGTCGCAGAGGACGCTAAATTTTCAAATCAGAAGCGTGCAAGATGGCTGCCATTAAAACAAGACGACAATCAGCAGTTGTCAAGGGAAGCATCTAAAAGTTTTAAGGTATCGAATTCTACATTACCTAGACAGGCCTGAAATGTCATTGCATTTTAAATTTTTGAAAGAATAAATTCAAATAATAATATTCAAACACAGACTATGTGAATGATAATTGGTACCAATAAATGTACATAAACTTTTAATTTAGATAATAATATAAATAAGAAATACATTCATATTTTAAATTGAGCAGTTTTGAAAAGCGCAAACAAATTTACCTTTGATTAAAAAAAAGAATTTTAAAATATAAATAAAAGAACTTGAGCAACTTTTATAATTTAATTAATAAGTAGGGGTGTTATATTTTGTCACATGATTTCTTCAACTTTTATACATACAAACTGTTTAAGAAATAAATCAACAAAAATAGAATCAAAAGCAGTGTTGTTATTTTGATGCACAATCAACCAAGGGTTGCGGTGCTATCGGGGCGGCAAGGCCGCGGACGAGCCCTGAGGGAACAAAAAAAGTGTTGTTATTTGAGGAAGTTTATAAAAAAAATTATATAGATACATATATTTGATTAAATCATATAAAAGAAAATGAATTCACTACATACCCTAGAAGTATGGAGTCAATTGCTGGGCAAATTTAAAAAAATCTCGGGACGCAGCAAGTGCGTTATGGTAGTGAATTTTCATAAAACTATTTTTTAATAGCAATAATGTGTTTGTTTTTTTTTAAGAAAGCAGGCATCAAATTTGGTTACCAGTATAACCTATATAGTAAAAACAATGTGCCATGTTTCATCAAAATAACTTTATTGTTTGAAAATGTAAAAAAATTTCCGAAAGTAAACTTAAAGTGTTCCCGAAAAAACTAGATTTTTGGTTTAGGTTAATAGCAAATTGAGCTATTCAAATATTAAGCATTTGATCAAAATTCGCTACCATAACGCACTTACTGCGTCCAGAATTTTTGTTCTTACAAACATGCATTATATTTCGATGGAAAATGCAAAAATGTAATAACATAAGGCGTGTTTGATTAAAAAAAAAGAAAATTTGTATCACCAACGACTTATGGCCCACCCTGTGTTTGTAGAAATAATTTTTTAAGATGTAGTTTAAGACACCCTATAATTAATATATACAATTTTTTTTTCATATCTGGTATAATAACAGATATATTGAGCTTTATTGATTTTTTTTACGAAAATTCTACAAAAATTATATACTATTAACGATAAACTCTATAGCTAAGGCTACTGCCAAGCGTCAGAGAAAGGGTCTATTTGAAATGAATTTTCTGGAAACATTTTATTAAAATGAAGGACAATGACGGTTGAAACTAAGACTTCAGGGTTTGTAAAACATTCTTCTTGAGACATTTTATTTCGATAGTCCGTATTAGATTCAAGTTCTTTTCCTAAATGTTGCCAATTTTGACGTTTAAATCGAAACTTTGACGTTTTGTGAAAACCCCCAATTTATTTTTGTTTAAATGCCTATAACTTTTTTGTCTTTTGATCTACAGAGCTAAATTTTTGTAAGTAACTTGCCTATAATGATATAAACCTGCGTGTAAAATTTGGTTGCCCTTACTTTGTTAATTTTGGAGATATAAATTTTTTTTGAAAGAAAACACAAAATTTTCCGGGAAAACCTCGTCGGATTTTCCTGGGTAACGAACATATCCAAGCCACTTGCAAAAGGAAGGTACTCGCCAATTTTGACGTTTAAAATCGCGATTTTGACGTTTTGAGAAGAACCCAAATTTATTTTTCTTTGAATGCCTGTAACTTTTTTGTCATTTAACCTAGAGAGCGAAATTTTTGTAAGTAACTTGCCTTTAATGACATAAACCCGCGTATGAAATTTGGTTGCCCTTACTTTGTTAATTTTGGAGATATAAATTTTTTTCGATTTTTTTCGAAAGAAAACACAAAATTTTCCGGGAAAACTTAGGTGGATTTTCCTGGCTAACGTACTTATCCAAGCGACTTGCGAAAGGAAGGTATGTGCCAAATTTTATCAAAATCGGTCCATTATTTTTTAATTTATAGGTGTGACACATAAATATATATATATATATATATATATATATATATATATATATATATATATATATATATATATATATATATATATATATATATATATATATATATATATATATATATATATATATATATATATATATAAACATATAAAGTCTGAAACTGATCTCGGATTTGGGTTCTGGGGGTCCTAAATAGCGCTCATTTGAAGAAATTTTTTTAAAAATCGAAAGTCGAGATCTCCTCATTAGTGAATTTTTTTAAAGAAAATTCACTAAAAAATCAAAAGGTTATCAATATAATTAGCACCCAACAAAAGAATACAAAGAAAAATATACCAATTTAAGAAGTAAGTAGAAATCATTTTAATTAGCACCCAATAAAACCCATAATATAAACCATTAACAAAATAATATATATATATATATATATATATATATATATATATATATATATATATATATATATATATATATATATATATATATATATAATATAGTTATTTTTATTTTGTTCTTTTGGGTATATTTTTATTTTTCCGATTAGTACATACGTGTAATATATTTACTTAATACTTTTTTAATAAAAAAATATATGAATGAAGCTTGCTTCTTGAAAGCTTTTGTAACTTTAACGAAATTTGTAATACAAGTTTCTTTTAAAGATACTTACACTATCTACAGATATAGCAAACTTTAATTTTCTAGCTTCGTAGAAAATTTAGTTTTGAGCATTTGTCTCAAAGGGAGTTTTTAGTGAATTTTCTTTAAAAAAATTCACTAATGAGGAGATCTCGACTTTTGAATTTTGAAAAAATTTCTTCAAATGAGCGCTATTTAGGACCCCTGGAACCTAAATCCGAGGTCGGTTTCAGACTTTATATGTTATATATATATATATATATATATATATATATATATATATATATATATATATATATATATATATATATATATATATATATATATATATATATATGTGTGTGTGTGTGTGTGTGTTTATATATTTATGTGTCACACCTATAACTAAAAAAATAATGGACCGATTTTGATAAAATTAGGTGAGTACCTTCCTTTCGTGAGTGGCTTGGACAAGTTCGTTAGCCAGGAAAATCCGCCAAGGTTTTCCCGCAAAATTTTGTGTTTTCTTTCGAAAAAAATCGAAAAAAATTTATATCTCCGGAATTAACAAAGTAAGGGCAACGAAATTTGGTACACGGGTTTATATTATTATAGGTGAGCTACCTACCAAATTTAGTGCTGTAGGTTAAAGCACAAAAAAGTAACAGGCATTTAAAGAAAAATAAATTTGGGTTTTCCTCAAAACGTCAAAGTCGCGATTTTAAACCACAAAATTGTTAATATTTAGGCAATGCACCTGAAATTAATATGATCTATGGAAGGAAAATGTCTCAAGAATAATGTTTTACAAAGCCTGAGCTCTTAGTTTCAATCGTCATTGTCCTTCATTTTACTAAAATATTCCCAGAAAATTCATTTCAAATAGACCCTTTCTCTGATGCTTTAGCAGTAGTGTTGGCTATAGAGTTTATTGTTTAATGGTATATCAGTTTTGTCGAATTTTCGTTTAAAGCGCAATATATCCGTTATTATGCAAGTTACGAAAAAAAGTTGTATACATTAATTGTAGGGTGTCTTAAGCTACATCTTAAAAAATATTTCGACAATTACAGGGTGGTGCATAAGTCGCTGGTGATTCAAATTTTCTTTTTTTTAGTGAATTTTTTTAATGGAACACGCCCTATGTTATTGCATTTTTGTATTTTCCATCGAAATATAATACATCTTTGTAAGAAAGGAAATTCGGGACGCAGCAAGTGCGTTATGGTAGCGAATTTTCATTAAATGCCTCAAATTTTGAATCAATTTGCTATTAACCTATAATGTTGACCAGAAAACCAGTTTTTTCGGGAACAAGTTAAGCTTACTTTCGGAAATGTTTGTACATTTTCAAATAATAAAGTTATTTTGATGAAACATGGCACATTGTTTCTAATATATAGATTATACTGGTAACCAAATTTGGTGCCTGCTTTCTTAAAAAAACTTATTTGCAATTAAAAACATTTTTATGAAAATTCACTACCATAACGCACTTGCTGCGTCCAGAGTTTTTAGTGAATTTTCTTAAAAAAAATTCACCAATGAGGAGATTCCGACTTTTGAATTTTGAAAAAATTTCTTCAGATGAGCGCTAATTAGGCCCTCCAGAAAACATATCCGGGTTCAGTTTCAATTTTTATATGTTTATATATATATATATATATATATATATATATATATATATATATATATATATATATATATATATATATATATATATATATATATATATATATATATATATATATATATATATATATATATATATATATATATATATATATATATATATATATATATATATATATATATATATATATATGTATCACACCGATAACTCAAAGAATAATGGGCCGATTTTGATTAAATTTGGTGGAAAAATTCCTTTTGCTGGCTTGGATGAGTTTGTTAGCTAGGAAAATCTGCCTAGGTTTTCCCGGAAAATTTTGTGTTTTCTTTCGAAAAAAAATTATATCTCCGGAATTAACGAAGTAAGGGCAACGAAATTTGGCACGCAGGTTTACGTCATTATAGGTAAGTTATCTACCAAAATTTAGCTATGTAGGTCAAAAGACAGAAAAGTTATAGGCATTTAAAGAAAAATAAATTGAGGTTTTCCTCAAAACGTCAAAGTGGCGATTTAAAATGTCAAAATTGGCAACATTTAGGCAAAGAACTTGAATCTAATACGGGCTATGGAAATAAAATGTCTCAAGAAGGATGTTTTACAAATCCTAAAGTCTTCGTTTCAATCGTCATTGTCTTTCATTTTACTAAAATATTCCCAGAAAATTCATTTCAAATAGACCCTGTCTCTGATGCTTGGCAGTAGCCTTAGCTATAGAGTTTATCGTTTAATGGTATTGTTACAAAGCACTTCAATAGACGTAGGTGCGGTGTTGCCACATCTCCAGAATTTCCCCAACATCTGGGAATTTTTGCACAATCTGGCAACACCGCCTCCCCACCCCCCTGGGGGTGCCTGGGGTGACCCCCCTCAGGCGAAGTCTCAACCCTCTAGGACCAGAAATAACGAAGTTACCAACTTGTACCCCGTCGGAACGGATAACTGAGGTCTGCACATTCCGAACACCCTGTATATACACCCTGTATACGCAGAGAACCCTTACACCCTGTATACGCAGAGAGATCTTATAGTTCGAGAAACACCTCTTGTGTAACATAGGAGTGGTGACCACATTTGGATCATCCTGTATATACATCCCCCTGTATACACACGGGGCCGATCTGTATTCACAGAACCTTCTAGTAAAAGAAGGTCCTGGAACGTTCTGGAATGGAAGGCTCTAGAAAGGAGGGGAAGGTACGGCGAGTATATAAAAGCGAAAGCAAGCCAGCCCGAGTTAGTTCAGTTCAGTAAGAGAATGTGGTAGTGACTTGAAGCAGTGTAAAGTGTTAAGAGAGTAGTGACTGTAGTACCAGATTAGTGACTTTTGTTGAGAGTAGTAATTGTAAGGCCAGTAAATGAAGTGTTTTGTGAGAGAGACATTCTAGAAATTTTATTGTATCCATATTTAGAGTGTAAATAAAGTTGTTTTGTTAATCTTTAAAGTCTCACTTATCCAGAACCCGGCGAAAACGCAACAATTTGGTGTCAGAAGTGTGGGATAAGTGAGTGAAGAAGTGAACAATTAAGCTAGCTGTAAATGGTAAACACCAGATCGACTGACTACGACGAGATGGCTGAAATCAAAGAGTTGATGGACTTACTGAAAAGACAACGCGAAGAAGACGAACAACGGCGACAAGAAGAAGAAAGAAGACGGCGCGAAGAAGACGAGAGAAGACGGCAAGATGAGGAACAAAGGCGACAAGAAGATAAAGAAGAGCTCCGAAGTATGTTCCACAATATAAGAGTCGATGTAAAAGAAGAAATTGAACAGATCAACGAACAAATAGAAAATGTGGACAAGAAAGTAGAAAATGTGGACAAGAAAGTAGAAAATGTAACAGAGGATTTGAATAAACGATGGGAAGAAGTGGAAGGGTTGAAAGAACAAATGAAGATGATCATGAAAGGAACAGAATGCACACATAAAGAACTGACCGAACAGTTGATTGTCCAGACTGATAGAACTGAACCAAGAGGAGTTACTGGAATGGCCCCAGTTCAAAATCGGCCGGAGGCGGATGTACCAGCCGCGCAGCAGCCTCATGGAACCTTGAAGCCGCCGACTTTTGACGGAGAAACATCGTGGCCCATGTACAGGAGGCAGTTTGAGGCGGCAGCTCTCAGCAATGGGTGGAGCGAACAACAGGCAGCAACTGCTCTAATTCTATCGCTTCGAGGTAAAGCCCTAGAAATCCTCCAGAACATCCCGGAGTCGAAACAGCAAAACTACTTAACAGTGATACAGGCCCTAGATTTGAGATATGGTAACAAGTACATGAGCCAAGTCTACCAGACACAACTAAAGACAAGGGTCCAGAAGCCAAATGAGACTCTGCAAGAATTCAGTGCCGAAGTGGAGAAACTTGTGCGACTGGCATATCCCCAAGCCCCAGAAGAATTTGTCAACCAGATCACCGTCCAGACCTTCATAGATGGGGTACTTGACAATGAAATGCAACAAGCTTTAAGGCTCGGAAGATTCAAAACACTTACAGACTGCGTCATTTACGGCTTGGAATTTGAAGCAGCGAAGAATGCATCTCAACCTCGCCGCAACAGGCTGCGCGAAGTGAAGGAGAAAGAGGACCTTTCAGACACGTCTGGGGAACTAAGGCAGGAAATAAAGTTTATAAAGGAAGCCATAAACAAGCTCACTGCAACGGTCGGAGCACGTAAAACGAAAGCAGATTGGTCAGACATAAAATGCTACAAGTGTGGTAGGAAAGGACACATTAGTAGACAGTGCTCACAAACCCAACAGGTGGCTCACGGAAGACAAGAGTACACCAACAGGGAGCACCGTCAGGGAAACGACCTGACGCCAGTGTAAGGGGGCGACAGCTGGCGTGCGAGTCCCAAGGCCCCAAAGTCAAGGTCTCCACTATCCAACGCTACCGCGAGAGCCTCGTTATATCTGGCAGCATAGGCGGAAGACGATGCAGTTTCACCATCGATACTGGTGCCACTAGATCCGTTGTACGTCCAGACATGTTGCCAAACATGTCAGCACTCATGACCAACAAACAGCCTGTGTTGGAGACAGCGAAAGGGGATAGGATACCCGTGCATGGAGAGGTCGCTGTTTACATTAAGCTGGGCAGTACTGAGCTACAGGTAAAGGCTGTCGTCGCAGAAATCGTCGACGAATTTATTCTGGGGTTGGATATAATGGAAGAGTTTGATGTCTTTTCAGTGGACTTCCAAAATAAGATTTTGAGAATCGGCAACGAAGAGTTGTATTTATCTCCAACAGCAGGCGAAGCTAATCCCAGGGTGAGACTTATTGTCGACGAGGATACACGGATTCCTGGTAACAGTGAGAAGATTGTCAGAGCCAGGCTAGAGAAGAAACTTGATGGTATGTCTGCTCTCATAGCGGAGCCCCTAAAAGATAGACATGATGGTGCCCTCGTCGCACGATGCTTAGTAGACCCGAAGAAGACAATACCCATAAGAGTGGCTAACGTGCAAACTAACAGAGTCACATTGAAGAAAGGTGAGGTTATCGCCACTTGCGAGCCCATTGACCGAGTGACGTTGTCAAGAAACGTGACACCCACTGCATTAGACAGAAGACTGCCAGTAGAAATAGTAGAGCGGTTCAAGAATTCATGGGGCCAATTGAACAACATGGAGATGGAAATGGCCCTGAAGTTCATATTGGAGGAGGCCGATATTTTCGCTCAAGATAAAATCACAGGTCGTACGAGTCTAGTGCAACACAGAATTAATACTGGCGACGCAAGACCAATTAGACAGCCGCCGAGAAGACTGCCTTTTGCCAAGCAATCAGAAATCAAGGCGATGGTTAACGAAATGCTGGAAGATGGTGTGATCGAGGAGTCTAATAGTCCTTGGTCGTCCCCAGTAGTTTTGGTCACCAAGAAAGACGGCACTATGAGATTTTGCGTGGACTATAGGAAGCTGAATGATGTCACCAAGAAAGACAGTTATCCCCTGCCCCGGATCGACGACACTTTGAACACTTTGGCCGGATCAAAGTGGTTCTCTACATTAGACCTGAAAAGTGGCTACTGGCAAGTAGAACTCCATAAAGAGGATAAGGAGACGACTGCTTTTTCAACCGGGAATGGGTTGTACCAATTCAAGGTCATGCCATTCGGCTTATGTAATGCTCCTGCCACCTTCGAGCGACTAATGGAGTTAGTGCTGAGAGGACTTACATGGGAAACATGCCTGGTGTATCTCGACGATGTCATGGTGATTGGAAGGACTTTCGATGAACACCTGTCGAATCTGAAGCAGGTTTTCTCCAGGCTGAGAGGTGCCAATCTGCAACTCAATCCCAAGAAATGCGTCCTCTTCCAGAAGAAAGTGAATTTCCTCGGACATGTCGTTTCTGAGAAAGGGATAGAAACTGATCCAGAGAAAATAAAGGCAGTAAGAGACTGGCCTGTGCCGAAGAACAAACATGAGGTCAGAAGTTTTCTGGGACTTTGCAGCTACTACCGACGCTTTGTGAAGTACTTCAGCAGCATTGCGAAACCTCTGCATAGCCTGACTGAAAATAAGGTTGAGTTCATCTGGTCACCAGATTGCCAAGAGTCTTTTAGAGAACTCAAACATCGTCTTCTCACTGCTCCTATACTGGCTTATCCTCAGGACGAAGGACTGTTCATACTGGACACCGATGCTTCCCAGTATGGCATTGGGGCAGTACTCTCGCAGCTCCAAGCCGGAGAAGAAGTTGTGATAGGCTACTTCAGCAAAACGTTCGGAAAAGCAGAAAGGAATTACTGTGTAACCCGGAAAGAACTGCTGGCAGTTGTAAGATCCATCGAACATTTCCACAGCTTCCTGTACGGAAGAACATTCCGCGTGAGGTCGGATCACTCTGCTCTGCAATGGCTTCTGAACTTTAGAAATCCCGAAGGACAGATAGCCCGATGGATAGAGAAACTGCAGAGCTACAACTTCCGGATTGAACATCGAAGAGGAAGAAGTCACGCTAATGCAGACAGCCTGTCAAGAAGACCATGTTCAGTGCATGAATGTAAATTTTGCGAGCGACAAGAGAACAAAGAGATCGACAAAGTAACTCATCAGATCAAACAACTGGTGGCAGGACAGAAGAATAACACCGATCTAGACGTAAATCTTGAATACATCAGAGACGCACAGAAGACAGATCCAGACTTGAAAAGTATTAGAGAATGGCTCGAAAAGGGGAAAAGACCTGAGTGGAACGATGTGTCCCGGCTTGGGGCAGAGGTTAAAGGCTACTGGCTACAGTGGGACTCCTTGTGCCTAAAGAATGACTTGATCACTCGAAAATGGGAAACTGTCGATGGTAGAGACTGTATATACCAGACTGTTGTGCCAAGTGAGTGCATAGACAGTGTTCTTCATGAGTTACACAATAGTAGAAGTGGAGGCCACTTTGGGGTCAACAGGACTCTCGCCAGAGTCAGGGACCGCTTCTATTGGATAAATTGCCGAAGAAGCGTGGAAGAATGGTGCAAACGGTGTGACCAGTGTGCTTCAAAGAAAGGACCAAAGACCCGATCCAGAGGAAAAATGATGCAGTACATCTCAGGTACACCGTGGGAGAGAGTTGCCGTAGACATCGCAGGACCTTTTCCCATCACAGAGTCTGGGAACAGATACATGATGGTGGCGATGGACTACTTCTCGAAATGGCCTGAAGTTGCGCCGATCCCCAACCAAGAGGCAACGACCGTAGCAGAAGCCCTGATGGAAAATGTCATATCACGGCATGGCGTACCCTTGGAGATTCACACCGACCAGGGCCGGAATTTCGAATCAGAGGTCTGGAAGAGCCTAATGGACTTGCTAGGCATAAAGAAAACGAGAACAACGCCACTCCACCCTCAATCAGACGGCATGGTAGAACGGCATAACAGGACCATCAATCAGTATCTTGCTATGTTTGTCGACGAGAATCAGATAACCTGGGACAAGCTGATACCTCTGTTCCTCCTGGCTTACAGAAGCTCTCAGCATGAATCTACCGGCTACACTCCATCCATGATGTTGACCGGCAGAGAGATGCGGTTACCAATCGACATGACGAGACCACCACCGAACGAGGACATAGCGGACCTAGCTACGTTACCTGAGTATGTCGCCGACCTAGAAGGAAAACTGCGCACTATACACAGATGTGTCAGAGATAGGCTCCTCTTAAGCAGTGACCGGATGAAGATGCGCTTGGATCGCAGAGCAACACCCCATACATTCAAGGAAGGTGATGCAGTGTGGCTGTACCAACCAACAAGGAGAAAGGGCCTCAGTCCCAAAGTTGTTCACATAGAGAGGTTGAGTCCCTATCGGGGCAACGAACCCCCAAGTTGGCGGCCGGTAAATACTGTTCGGGACGAACAGTCTTAAGGAGGGGGGCAGTGTTACAAAGCACTTCAATAGACGTAGGTGCGGTGTTGCCACATCTCCAGAATTTCCCCAACATCTGGGAATTTTTGCACAATCTGGCAACACCGCCTCCCCACCCCCCTGGGGGTGCCTGGGGTGACCCCCCTCAGGCGAAGTCTCAACCCTCTAGGACCAGAAATAACGAAGTTACCAACTTGTACCCCGTCGGAACGGATAACTGAGGTCTGCACATTCCGAACACCCTGTATATACACCCTGTATACGCAGAGAACCCTTACACCCTGTATACGCAGAGAGATCTTATAGTTCGAGAAACACCTCTTGTGTAACATAGGAGTGGTGACCACATTTGGATCATCCTGTATATACATCCCCCTGTATACACACGGGGCCGATCTGTATTCACAGAACCTTCTAGTAAAAGAAGGTCCTGGAACGTTCTGGAATGGAAGGCTCTAGAAAGGAGGGGAAGGTACGGCGAGTATATAAAAGCGAAAGCAAGCCAGCCCGAGTTAGTTCAGTTCAGTAAGAGAATGTGGTAGTGACTTGAAGCAGTGTAAAGTGTTAAGAGAGTAGTGACTGTAGTACCAGATTAGTGACTTTTGTTGAGAGTAGTAATTGTAAGGCCAGTAAATGAAGTGTTTTGTGAGAGAGACATTCTAGAAATTTTATTGTATCCATATTTAGAGTGTAAATAAAGTTGTTTTGTTAATCTTTAAAGTCTCACTTATCCAGAACCCGGCGAAAACGCAACAGTATATAATTTTTGTCGAATTTTCGTAAAAAATCAATAAAGCTCAATATATCCGTTATTATATAAGATATGAAAAATTTTTGTATATATTAATTATAGGGTGTCTTGAGCTACATCTTAAAATAATATTTCTACAATCACAGGATGGCCCAGAAGTCGTTGGTGATACCAATTTCCATTTTTTTTTTTAATCAAACACGCCTTATGTTATTGCATTTTTGCATTTCCATCGAAATATAATGCATGTTGGTAAGAAAAGAAATTCTGGACGCAGCAAGTGCGTTATGGTAGCGAATTTTGATCAAATGTTTCATATTTGAACAGCTCAATTTGCTATTAACCTATAAGGTTGACCAAGAAACGTCTTTTTTCAGGAACACTAAGTTTACTTTTGGTAATTTTTGTACATTTTCACACAATAAAGTTATTTTGATGAAACAAGGCACATTGTTTTTACTATATAGGTTATACTGGTAACCAAATTTGATGCCTGCTTTCTTAAAAAAAAACACACATATTTGTTATTAAAAACATTTTAATGAAAATTCACTACGATAACGCACTTGCTGCGTCCAGAATTTTTTTATTATAATATAGAAACATCGATGGTAACACTTTCGAAATTCTTCAAATGTGCGCGCACTAGCGCCTCTATAATCGATCTTCAAGGTCTGTGTAACTTTAGAATATTAACTTTAGTAATATTCCGTGTAATAATAATGTATAATTCTGACGAAAATTCAATACTGTAACCTATAACGCACTGGCTGCGTCCCGAAATTGAATTATTTTTTAAGAAAATATATCCTGATTTACCCAGCTACATAGAGTAGCATATTTAAACTCTGAATAGATGGCAAAATAATATAGAAGGTTGCGTGGCTGTTAGTTTCGAGGGTAGGTACCGTTATATGTGTCAATTCGGCATTTAGTGGCGACATTAAAATAATTACATCATCGTCCATTGACATTATTGGCCGGTTTATCCCCCGTCGCACGCGAAAGTTGATTAGATTCTGCTAGTTTATGATGTTGTGTGTGTGGTGGATGTCACGCTGGGCCTCTGATGATATCTAATATATCCATCCCTCTGTCCACATCCCCAACAGGTCGATAGTTAATACACAACACTATCTAACCTAAATACACATACTGAGCTAGTTCGTATTTTTGTTCCGGATTATCCCTGGTCCCATATTTGAAGATTACTTTGATTTTTCCTGCTCAAAACTGCACAACCATACAACCATGTTAACCGAGCAGGATACACGTAACTGTTCTAAAGTAATAATTTAATTTTCTTTATAAAAAATAACAAATTAGAGAAAAGTTACTCAGGCGGTTTTAGTGAATGTTTCGTTAAACGAAAAATTCGCCCCATTTCCCTCATTAACAAATTGCTTGTTTTACAAAAAAAAAAAACTCTGGGCGCAGCAAGTGCGTTATGGTAGTGAATTTTCATATAAATATTTTTTACTAGTAATACTGTGTGTTTTTTTAAAAGAAAGCAGACATTAAATTTGGTTACCAGTATAACCTATATAGTAAAAACAATGTGCCATGTTTCATCAACATATCTTTATTGTTTGAAAATATACAAAAATTTCCGAAAGTAAACTTAGAGTGTTCCCGAAAAAACTCGTTTCTTGGTCAACCTTAAAGGTAAATAGCAAATTGGGCTATTCAAGTATGAAGCATTTGATCAAAATTCGCTACCATAACGCACTTGCTGCATCCAGAATTTATTTTCTTACATACACGCATTATGTTTCGATGGAAAATGCAAAAATGCACTAACATAAGGCGTGTTTGATCATATAAAAAAAAGAAAATTTGTATCACCAACGACTTATGGGCCACCCTGTGATTGTAGAAATATTTTTTAAGATGTAGCTCAAGACACCCTATAATTAATGTATAAAGATTTTTTTCATATCTTATATAATAACGGATATATTGACCTTTATTGATTTTTTACGAAAATTCCATAACAATTATATACCATTAAACGATAAACTCTAAGCTCAGACTACTGCCAAGCATCAGAGAAAGGGTCTATTTGAAATGAATTGTCTGGAAACATTTCAGTAAAATAAAGGACAATGACGGTTGAAATAAGACTTCAGGGTTTGTAAAACATCCTTCTTGAGACACTTGCTTTCCATAGTCCGTATTAGATTCAAGTTATTTGCCTAAATGTTGCCGATTTTGACGTTTTATATCGCAACTTTGACGTTTTGAGGAAACCCCCAATTTATTTTTCTTTAAATGCCTATAACTTTTTTGTATTTTGACCTACATAGCTAAATTTTGGTATGTAACTTACCTATTAGGACGTAAACTCGCGCGCCAAATTTGGTTGCCCTTACTTTGTTTGTTTCGGATATATAAAATTTTTTCGAGAGAAAACACAAAATTTTCCGGTAAACCTAGGCTGATTTTCCTGGCTAACAAACTTATCCAAGCCATTTGCAAAAGGAATTTATTTACCAAATTTAATCAAAATCTGCCTATTATTTTTTGAGTTATCGGTGTGATATATATATATATATATATATATATATATATATATATATATATATATATATATATATATATATATATATATATATATATATATATATATATATATATATATATATATATATATATATATATATATATATATACAGTGTGGAACAGCCAAATGGAATAAATTCGATAACGGATAAATGAGGGCGTGTTGGGAAAAACGCTTGGACACGTCGATTTGTATTTTTAACTGCGCATCTTTTTCAAGAAAAAAAAATTATATAGGGTGCGTCATGTGACAGTGGCCAATACCAACTTTCTTATTTTAAATACAAGCCCCTGTATATTATTAATTTTTTGGATTCTTCAGAAAATTCTAGACATAATTCATGTACAATGTTCTATACCTATCTTCAACTGTTTCGGAAATATTAAGTATTTTCAGATTTATTACAAAAATTAACATTAAAAATAGAAAATTATTTTATTTCACAAATTCGCTACATTGCATTCAATACTTATTTCCCATTCAGCTCTTGATAATGAGAAAGTAAACAAAAACCATTCCTGCGTTTCTTTTTACTGATATGAAATGAAACAAAAACAGTTTTCTTTCTGTTCGTATAAAACTCGTAGCCTTAGCAACTTGTTGTCTGCCTGCATGACAGTAGTGATTAGTGTCAGTGCTATTGTCGTTTGAATTTCGTTAACTGTACGTAATAATATCAGAAAAATGGTTCATTTAACAGAAATGCACAAAATAACCATTCTACAAATGATTGGTTATGGAGATAACACACGGACACAGATGGAAGTGTGTCGCTTATTTCACGAAAAATTTCCAAATTTGCCGCCTGTATCCCAAGGAACAATTAGCAAAATAGAAAAGCAGTTTCGCGAGCTTGGTCATGTGAGACAGATAAAAAAAGTAGCTGCCAATGCAGTAAGTGATGATACGAAATTGGATATTACGCTTGAGTTTCAAGAAAACCCACATACTTCTGGTCGACAAGCAGCCCAACTATTCAACGTTAGCCACACAGCAATTTTTCCAACATTAAAGGAAAGTAAAATGCATCCCTATAAAATGATACCAACTCAGGAGCTCATGGAGGACGATTTCGATAGGAGAACGTATTTTTGTGAACAAATGATGGCAATGTTAGATAACAATGTGATCCAATTAGAAGATGTTTTGTTTTCTGATGAGAGCACATTTACACTTCACGGTCATGTTAATCGTCAAAATTGCCGCTATTGGTCTAATGAGAATCCTCATTGGATGAGAGAGGAACATACGCAATATCCTGAAAAAGTTAATGTTTGGGCAGGAATTGTTGGAAATCATATCGTAGGTCCCTTTTTCATTGATGGCAACTTGAATGGGGATAAATATTTAGAACTGCTCCAAAATAATGTCGTGCCAACTTTGACAAACTTATATCCAGATCCAGCAAACCCACAAGTTCCTGCCAATAAAATATGGTTTCAGCAAGATGGAGCACCGCCCCATTACCAAATCAATGTCCGGCAGTTCCTGAACCAAATTTTTCCAAATCGGTGGATAGGGAGGCGCGGATCGATAGAATGGCCAGCACGATCTCCTGATCTGTCGCTATTAGACTACTTTTTGTGGGGATATGTCAAAAGTATTGTATACAAAACTAAGCCCCTCAACTTAGATGACTTAAAAAGACGAATCACGCTTGCGATTAGATCAGTCACGCCTGAGATGTTGAGTAATGTTAGAAGACATTTCTATACCAGATTAGCATGTTGCCAAGATGTTCGTGGCGAGCATTTTGAACATTTACTACATTGACATTAATTTTTTTTTGTTTTTTTAAATTATTAAGAAATAATCAGTATTTCTTATTAGAATTTGTGAAATAAAATAATTTTCTATTTTTAATGTTAATTTTTGTAATAAATCTGAAAATACTTAATATTTCCGAAACAGTTGAAGATAGGTATAGAACATTGTACATGAATTATGTCTAGAATTTTCTGAAGAATCCAAAAAATTAATAATATACAGGGGCTTGTATTTAAAATAAGAAAGTTGGTATTGGCCACTGTCACATGACGCACCCTATATAATTTTTTTTTCTTGAAAAAGATGCGCAGTTAAAAATACAAATCGACGTGTCCAAGCGTTTTTCCCAACACGTCCTCATTTATCCGTTATCGAATTTATTCCATTTGGCTGTTCCACACTGTATATATATATATATATATATATATATATATATATATATATATATATATATATATATATATATATATATATATATATATATATATATATACAGGGTGATTCGCAACGCAATGGACACAGAATGTGTGCGTGTAGAGGACCTCAAAACATGCCGATTTTTTATATAAAATTTTTCTCTGATGCCCATGCTTGGTGAGATATTGACCTCGAAAAATTCTTTATTAATTAAAAGGAACGGCTGCACTGCAGCAGTGCCCTAACATAAAACAACCAAATTTTGTACATGGTTTTCTTTTATCGTTATTTGACAAAACGTTGACGTAGATATAACCTCAGAAAGGGTTGAATTAGGGGTGGGTCACCAGTTTAATGATTTGATGTTTTTTTAACTCTAACCTAATGAAAAGTTAAGGCACATCAATTTTACAGCAAATTAAATTTTCTATCTTGTTCTCTTCTTGTCCGTTTTTCGACAAACCAAACGTTTTTGAGAAAATTGAGATTTTTAGAGTTGAAATCAAAACAAAATTATGTCCCTTGAGGACTTTATTAAACATTAGCATATCTGAAATTTAACAAACGCTATTAAAAACAAATAAACAAAAATTTCGGGACGCAGCAAGTGTGTTACAGTAGTGACTTTTCATAAGAATTGTACACTATTAGTAAGATATTATTAAAACTAATTCTTTAAATTTAAATGGAACTTGGAGATCGGTTTTAGAGTCCCAGTAAGCGATTATTTGAAAAAAATTATATTTCAACATTTTAACTTTTTTCTAATGTCTATACCTTATATACTTCACAAATAAGGCCTAGCCTTGAATACTACTCCCACATCTGGGGTGCCGCTGCCGCTACTACACTCACTATCCTGGACTCCATTCAGAAGAGAACTATACGTCCCATCGGTGAACCTACCCTTACCCAAAGGCTGCCATCCCTTGCTCACCGACGTGCCCTTGGTGACTTCTCTCTCTATCTCTCTCTTTTATGGATATCTGCACGGGCACTGCTCAGAAGATCTTTCTTCCATAGTTCGTCCACCTGCTGCCCCCAACAGATCTACCAGGGGAACAAAGCGAAAACACCCTTTTACTGTCCAGGTCACCAGACATAGAACATCTTGTTATGACCCCTCTTTTGTCCCGAGGAGTTCCAAGTTGTGGAATTCCTTGCCGGCACCTGTTTTTCCTTCTCCTGCGAACGTCAAAACGTTCAAGTCCAGAATTAACAAGTTGCCTCTTTCCTCCTTGTCAACACCCACGGTACGATAGTATTTAGTCTGCAAGCCCTCGTGGTGTGTTGTTGAAATATAAAAAAAAATGCCATTATACAATTATTTTATATGCCACAAACCATGTAAATGTTGATGGTTAAAGAAATGTTATATTATGTTATGTTCATCCCCTACCCCCTAAAGCGATTTTACCCAAAAACAATTCGAACCGTTCGTTTGTCGAGTGCTAACTCTATACCAAATTTGAAGAGGATGTCTCAATTCGTTTTAAAGTTATCGTGGTTACAAACAGACAGAGATACAGGTCGACAGACCGACAGACAAAAAAGGTTTCGTTCCCAAATCATGTTTTATATAGGTTTTTACGACGTTTGATGAAAAAAAAATTGTGGAACTAATCTCCGTTCTACTCAATATAATTTTTAACATTTTTTATGTCGTGCAATGTAAAATATTAATGTTAAGAGGAAGTTTATTACGGAAAAAATATCCGTATTTAGGTTAGACCTGCTGGGGATAATAAACTGAGGGTTTATTACCAATTTATTACCAGTTCCTTGGTGACATATATCACACTGTTATAAGTTATAACCTACGTTTTTAAAACAAGTCATAACGTTTGGCAGGATATTTTGCAAGTAAATATATGTTTGCAACAAAATGTTTTGTAACAAAATTAGACATTAGTCTAGTTATAAATTGATGTAGCACGCTAATGAAAAAAGTTCTGCAAGACCGAGGTAGGGCAACCCGGATGTAAGTAGAATCACCCCAAAAAAACACAGAAAAAAAATTCGGGACGCAGCAAGTGCGTTATAGTAGAGAATTTTCATGTACACTATTATTATACGGCATATTAGTAAAGTTAGTACTTTAAACTTACACAGTCTTTGAAGATCGAGTTTAGAGGTCCTAGTCCGCGCACATTTGAAGAATTCTTTCGAAAGTGTTACCATCGATATCTCTCTATTATCAAAAAATATTGCGTTCTAACTCCTTTTTAATAAAAATGCCCAAAACTCAATTTTCTATTAAGCTAACAAACTTAATTTTGCCATATGTGTAGATAGTGTAAGTCTCTTTAAAATAAATTTGTTAAGCTATACCAAAGATTCCCAGAAGGAAACTTAATTCATATTTAGAAAAGTAAATTATCTGCCAAATTATAAACGTAGCAGTTATTTTTCCTTAGTGATCGCCAGTATGATTTCGTTTTAATCAACCTAATCAAGTGAAATTTTAGTGAATTTTTAATTTAAAAAAATCACTAATAAAGAGGTATCGATGATGAGACCTTACAAAAATGTTTTCAAATGAGCCCAACCTAGGACTCTTGGGTCAGTTTTAATTTTATATGTTATATATATATATATATATATATATATATATATATATATATATATATATATATATGTATATATATATATATATGTATATATACATGTGTGTGTGTCCAACCGTTAACTCAAAAAGTAATTCACCGATTTTGATGAAACTTGAGAGTGCCTTTCCTTTATTAGTAGCCTGGATGACTTCGTTAGTCAGGAAAATCGAATAGGGTTTTCAGGGAAAATTTTGAGTTTTCTTTATAAAAACAAATTATTTCCGAAAATTACAAACCTATTTTATTGAAATTGGTTGAATGTATTGTCTTGGGAAAGGCCTACTACACACCAAAATTCAAGTTTCTAGGTTTATAGAAAATTGAGTTATTTAAATTAGAAGCATTAAATGAAAATTGGCTACCATAACGTACTTGCTGCGTCCCGAACTTTTTTCAATATCAACAATAACAAAATGTCTGCTGAAAATTATAATTTCAGACTCAAATGCGACAAACTTATTCAGGAGTTTTGAATAAAAATGAAATCCAGCTCAAAATGTATGAAATCTGTGCATTATTGTTTCTTAAAGTGTCAAAATAAAACATAAAAAACATATGTTCATCGAGCTGAATCACACAATTTTCTGCGTAGAAGATCAACACGCTTCCGCTGAGCCATCTACCTAAACGTCAACTAACGTTTTGTTTACATTATACTTGACACAGGCTTCATGCCCGGGGTAGTATATAAAAAGTATACGTAACAATTATTTACAGAATTAGCAGAAATGCCATTGAGACACATTCAAGGATTGTTTCGGTCTTATATGACGTCTTGTGTTTAAGTCTAAAGATAAAAGAAATAATTTTAGAAGCATTTTTATAGACTTGACGTGATTTTGCTTACATTTCTACATATTATGCGGCACTTTCAGTCTAAAACCACACCATAATAAATCTATGCTGCCCTAAAACTATATTTGGGGTCGTTCATAAAGCTAGAAATATAACGTATTTTAATAAACAATTGAATTAAATAACAATTACTTGGCAAAATTTTAAATTCATGTCGTCTGTCATTTTCCATAATTGCGGCCGATATTTCACGATTATTGCTTCGGTTAGTATATCTTATGCCCGGTATATATTTAGTTTGGTTACCGTTGATGTATGGTTTATACCTGTTGTGTGAATCAATCTACGTGTGGCAGTTAACTACTGTCAGACATTGGGCGTTAACCACTAAGTCGTTTCAACGTATATCTTTGTGATTTTATTTTTAATTTGAAAAAAACTCTAAATATGGTATACCAAATTACTTAAATTTCACATTACCAAATCAATTTTCGGCAGTACCTCGACTTAATATTTCCAAATCAGTACGGCGATAACGAATGGATAATGATAGAATGACAAGTAGAATTCATACAGAGCATATGAATGGCAAGAGAGGTCGTGAGAGACCTCAGAAAGCTTGTTCGGATGGGGTGGGCGATATATTAAAGAAGAAAGAGGTCAGAATTTTGCGCAATAGGAGAGTGTGTATGCAAAAATGTATGAATATGGAACAAGCGTAAATAGTATATCAGGATAGGTAGAAGTGCATAAAGAAATATTGATAGAAAATGGCATAGACGTTGTGGTGTGTCTACCACTTTATGGGAAAGACATGGTGGGTAGTAGTACTAGTAGTAGTAGTTTGGCTAATGTTTGCTGGTTTGACACGTTTGTTACTAGACAGGGATATAATTATTTCACATTTTCCGGAGTTGTTCCTTTGTATTATAAAACTTGATGGAAAAACGTTTGCGAGTAATTTAATAGATCGCCTATTATAGAATCATGTGCAAATTTTACAATTTCACTATACTGTGATTCCTTAAAATGGCTTCGAGCGTCAAGTTTTTATCGTTTTCAATACAGTTCTATCCACAAAGTCTCTTTTTTCTTTAACAAAGTTAAAAATAATAAACGAGTTCGCTAAGAAAAAACAAGAGACTTGGAACGCTATCAAGTTTCTTATTGAAACGGGTATAGAGAGCTTGTTATTAAAGTTTCGGTTAGGATATTGATAATTGGTTACACTTCACGAGTTAGCAGGGTGCTTAAATTATTAACAGGGTACCGGTCAACTTCTGTAGAGGTCGCAAAATACGACCGTATAAAGCTTTTTTTGCTTTATATGCACCATTTATAGCCACATGTAAAGTCTCATTCCAGTTACTCTGATACTTACAAAAATATAGCGTTATCAAAAATATTTTTGTATATTTTTGGGGGAAAAATGTGCGTTATAGCTCATATACGAACTCTCCGCGGTCTTGATACAGTGACGATAAGTTTAGTTCAAATCCGTTGAGCATTTTTTGAGTTATCATTCGGATCCATATATATATATATATATATATATATATATATATATATATATATATATATATATATATATATATATATATATATATATATATAAAATTTAACCGACCTTGGTTTTGCTTTCTAGGGTCCCAAATTCGCGCTTATCTGAAGAACATTTTCCAAAAGCTTTTACCGTGACCTCTCTATTAGCGAATTTTTCATAATGAAAATTCGCTAAAATGCATTTACACTACATTTATTTGGCTGATATATTTTTAGTGAATTTTTATTTAAAAAAATTCACTAATAGAGAGGTATCGATGGTGAGACTTTGCAAAATTTTTTTCAAATGAGCGCGAACTAGGACCTCTAGAACCCATATCCGGAGTCAGTTTCAATTTTTATATGTTTATATATATATATATATATATATATATATATATATATATATATATATATATATATATATATATATATATATATATATATATATATATATATATATATATATATATATATATATATCCAACCGATAACTAAAAAAATAATTAACCGATCTTGATGAAACTCGACAAATGCCTTTCTTTTATTAATGGCTTGGATGAGTTCGTTATCCAGGAAAATCGGACAAGGTTTTTCCGGAAAATTTTGAGTTTTCTTCCAAAAAAAGTTTTTCTCCAAAAATTACTAAGCTGTTCTAATGAAATTTTGTTGATATGTGGTTTTGGATAAGGCGTTCTTACGTACCAAAACTCGTTTATAGAAAATTGAATTGAAATTTCAATTTTTTTTGAAAAAAGTTATTTTAATGAAATTTGGCGAGTATATTTCCGTGGGAAAGGTCTTACAAAATACCAAAATTCAACTTTTTAAGTTTATAGAAAGTTGATTTATTCAAATTTGAAGCATTTAATAAAAATTCACTACCATAACGCACCTGTTGCGTCCCGAACTTTTTTTTCCTTAACGTCAGCTTGTTTTCGTCATTATGGTCGATCACCGACGCCAGCGAGCAGTTTTACCTCTGAAGAAATGTTTTCAAAAGCTTTTCATCGTGACCTCTTTTTTAGCGAATTTTTCCTAATGAAATTCGCTAAATAGCTGACATACATTTACACTACTTTTATTTGGCTGATATATATATTTTCTTTAACGTCAGCTTATTTTCGTCAGTATGGTCGATCACCGACGCCAGAGAGCACTTTTACCTCAGTATATTGGCCTAATCCATTCATTTCTGTAAGAAGGGAAGGGATATTTAACATGTCCAACATCACATGATACATGCGACCGACGGCGTAACGCCCCTTCTTGAGTGTGGAATGTGCAGACATTTAACTTGCTGAAACACAACGTCACAACCTCGATTGGTGTTAATCTGGAATATATATTGAACAATAATTTGACCTTTCTGCTTGAGCTTGGGTCCAGAGGCACGCGTTCTTACCCCCTGATCACCGGGGCTGTGAACTGATCGATTAATTTGGCGTTAGATAAGAGCAAAATAATATAAACATTATGTATCTTACATGTCAAAACCCACCACAATGTAATTAGCATCTAAAGTTGGAATAAACTGTTATCTTTTTTAAAAACGTACTTTATGTGCTAAATTTAATTACACAATAAATTCCGTTATGGTGTTTTAAAATATTTTTCGGTGAATATCGTCCAATCATACTCGCTCTGCTTGTTATAAAATCTGTGTTGCAAATTAATTATTTTGAAATGGATATGCCAATCATAAAATGAATTGCACACACTAATGGATATTGGATCCAATTAGCTGATAAATTTAGCGATATGAAAAAATATAAGCCTCGTCAAATTTAATTTGTAATTATTTGATATGGCATATTCGAAACTCTGAATTTTATATGGAAATTTAGAAAACTCTTGACTCAGCAATTGTTTTACATTCTACAATTTCAAACATTAAATATGATAGCAGTAAGCACGATTTGGGAAATTACAGTATTCAAACATACGAAGGTACGAAGTGTACTTATTCAGATAATAATAGTCAGGACGCAGCAAGTACGTTATGGTAGCGAATGTTTATTTTATTGTTTCATTTATGCTTGTAGACTGGGTATGTCTATATACAGGGTGACGCATTGAAAACGAAACAGACCGATTTGCGTCCAGATAAATTTTTTTTAAAGAAACGCTGAAACACGTCAATTTTAATATTGAGGGGACATGTTTTGAGATAAAACTCAACTTTGCAAATAAACCCTTTAAGGATTGTGATAACAACCCTTATATTTTAAATAGGAAACATGGGTCGAGTGTTACATCATTTGAGAGCTCTTTCTTTTCTGAATTCAGCACACTAATTTTTTTGGAAGTTTTATCAACTCGTTTAAAAATTATTCACAGTTGGAGTTGCAAAAACGCATTTCATTCAATGTGATAAGAAATGCACTAATTAGTCAATTTTTCGTTAAAAAAAACTAAAAAACAAAACCAAACGTCTAAAAATGTTTATTCAGTTAAGTAAGTGTTCAAATTGTTGACCACCAGTTCCATACCAAAGTACAAATTTTGTTCAAAACGAGCTCTGACATTCTGGATCATTTGTGGAGTTTTAGACGGCATTATTTATAAATGCGTCGTCATAATTTTTCCAGAGATTCCAGTTTTGTTGTGAAAATTCTACTCTTTAAATGGTTCCATAGAAAGAAGTCTAAAGGAGTTAAATTCGGTGATCTAGGGTGCCACTGAATAGCACCTCTACGCCCAATCCATTGCTCTGGAAACTCTCTGTTCAAAAACTCCCTAACACGTTGTGAAAAATGCGGAGACGCTCCATCTTGTTGAAACACTAATTGATTTCCTTGATAGCGGTCATCATTTTCAACAATGTCAATTAGTAGAGGGTAAACGATATCTTCTAGTAACTCCAAATACGTTTCGCCACTCAAATTGCCGTCAAGAAAAATTGCTCCGATTACACGGTCTCCAAAAATGCCAGTCCAGACATTCAATTTCTGTGGAGTTTGAGTGTGGACCTCGTGAAAATTTCTTGGATTATTATCTGCCCAATAACGACAATTATGACGATTGACTGTATAGTTAATAAAAACGTCTGAAAAACAGACATTGAACAGAAAGTTCTCGTTATCAGCTATTCGTGCAGTCATAACGTCACAAAACTCCAGCCGCCGATCAAAATCATCTTCATTCAGTTGTTGTACAAGATGAATTTTATACGGGTGAAATTTATGATGCTTCAATATTCTCTGATTAGTTCTTCTTTTGATGTTTGAAACAGTGGCCAATTTTCTCGTGATCAAAGTTGGGTCTGCAGCAATTTGTCCTAAAACTTCAATCTCAGTAGTCTCATTTGTAACCGGAAATTCACGTTCAGGATCCCGTTTTTTGTTGGCTACTGAGCCAGTTTGTCGAAACTCTGCAACTAACTCCATAATGTATTTTCTGTTAACATGTCTGTTCGGATGTCGTTCATTAAGCAAATTTGCGGTACGGTTGGCACAGTCATCGTTTTTGAAAAAAAAAGAGTAATTATTTCAACTCTTTCTTCTACAGAATACACCATTGTGAAATTAATTTTCGGTAGTACTATCAACTATCAAACCGACCAATAAACTGAAATAATAAACCGCATTTCTCTCATTCCGATAAGAAATGTTCTGATAGTCATTTTTTTGTTTACAAACCAACAAAACATTATCTATCAGCACATTTCTTATCGTAATGAGTGAAATGCGTTTTTGCATCTTCAACTGTGAATAATTTTTAAAAGAGTTGATAAAAATTAGTGTGTTGAATTCAGAAAAGAAAAAGCTTTCAAATGATGTAACACTCGACCCATGTTCCCTTTAAAATATAAGGGTTGTTATCACCACCCTTAAGATGTTTATGTGACAAAGTTGAGTTTTATGTCAAAACATGCCCCCCTCAATCGGTCTGTTTTGTTTTCAATGCGCCACCCTATATATATATATATATATATATATATATATATATATATATATATATATATATAGATATATATATATATATATATATATATATCTGTTTCGTTTTCAATGCGCCACCCTATATATATATATATATATATATATATATATATATATATATATATATATATATATATACAGGATGCCCCAATAGTGCGTAATTCCTCTATATATCCCTTATTCTAAAAGCTAGCAAAAAAACTCTCAAAAAATTTTTCTTGTGATTATCTAAGATATATTGAGAAAATATATTCAGCTTTGTGGAACTTCCGGTTGCACCAGAAGTAGCTATCAACTTCGTTATTTTAAATAGAATGCTATACTTTTTATTGAATTTTTGGATAGAGATTTAAAAAAAGTATGACATCGTGTAGCATTTCCTATAGCTATCTTTGATATTTGTGAAAATATTACGACTTTCTTTTTTTTTTAGCTCCGATTTATATGTTACTTCAAACGTATGCTATGGGTTGAGTTTTGAGTTTCCGTGCCTTAAATTCGAAATAGTAATAGACCACATTCAGTTCTTTGAAATACTTAAGAATAATTTATAATTATTGTACAGGGTGTATTTCTTTTGGGTTAAAACATACCTAACTTTAAAATGGCATAACTTGTGTTTTTCAAATAGAATAGCCTATATTTTATGGATAGTTCACGTAAGTCATTCAATTCTGCATCGATGTAGTATGGGTTTCCCTATATCTATAGTTGATAGTTTTCGAATTATAGTGGTTTGTTTTACTTCGCTTGTAAAAACTGTATTCTGTCAGATACGGGAGGCACAGAGAACGTAACAACTGATATTTATTGTGAGATGACAGATAAACGTCACTAAAATTTCGAATAGTTCTAACGTATCGTCTTTTTTAGGTTATTTTTTTATGATAATGACTGTGGTTTATCATTATTATTATTATTATAGTTATGTAATATATGTGTAATATATAATATGTTGTTGTACTTATCTAATACATATAATAATAATAAACCACAATCATTAACATAAAAAAATAATCTAAAAAAGACGACAGATTAAAACTACTCGAAATTTTAATGACGTTTTTCTGTCATCTCACAATAAATATCAGTTGTTACGTTCTCTGTGCTTCCTGTATCTAACAGAATACAGTTTTTACAAGCGGAAGTAAAGCAAACCACTATAACTCGAAAACTATCAACTTAAGATATAGAAAAACCCATACTAAGTCGATGCAGAATTGAATAGCCTACCTAAACAATCCATAAAATATTAGGTGTTCTATTTGAAAATAACAAGTTGTGCCACTTTAAAGTTAGATATGCTGTAACCCAAAAAAAATACACCTTGTACAATGATAATAAATTATTCTTGAACTATTTCAAAGAATTGGATGTCGTCTATTGATACTTCGAATTTAAGTAAGGGAAATTCAAAGCTCAGCCCATAGCATACGTTTGAAGTAATATATAAATCGGAGCTAAAAAAAAAAGAAAGTCGTAATATTTTCACAAATATCAAAGATAGCTATAGGAAATGCTACACGATGTCATACTTATTTTTTAATCTCTATCCAAAAATGCAATAAAAAGTATAGCATTCTGTTTAAAATAGCGAAGTTGATAGCTACTTCCGGTGCAACCAGAAGTTACAGAAAGCTAAGTCTATTTTCCTGATATAGCTTAGATAATCGAAAGAAAATTTTATTATAAGTTTTTTCGGGTAGCTCTAAGGGTAAGGGATATATAGAGGAATTACACACTATTGGGACACCTGTATATATTATATTATATATTCATAAACGTATACAAATTTTAACGCACCTTAGTTTTGGGTTCTAGGTACCCAAATTTGCTCTCATCTGAAGAAATTATTTCAAAAGATTTTTATCATGACCTTCCTATTAGCAAATTGTTCTTAATGAAAATTCGCTAAAAATTGTTATGAATGTAGTTTTTAAAGAATTATGATTTGCTCTTGCTAGCTTTCACCGTGTCTGTGTGTTTGGTTGTTAGTTAATATTACTTTCACCTAAGATTGTTATAATGTTAACGTTTCACTAAGGTGCTTGTTTCGGGCAAGCATTTGCACTGTTCTCCTTTTCAGTGTGCTTTAGTAGAATTTGATTAATCTCCAGTGTTCTTCTAGAACAGTTTTCAGTTTTATTTGTATTGTAAAATTTTGTATTCGATCACGACAATAATAATTACTTTTGTGACACATATGATTGGTGTAAATAAATAAATGTATCAAGATTGCCTCTATACGGGAAGGCGATGACCCCTCGACGACAAAAAACCCTGCTTACACAGTTCTGTTGGCTGATAAAGTTGTTTACCCTTGTCAAAAACAGTTTCTGTATGGAACCTAAACGTCTTATTTCTGCTTTTTAGTCTTGTATAAACAAGACCTTTACCCTTTGCCAACATGGTCGCTGACATCGCTTTAATAATACTGCTTCATTATTTACAGTTGCTATTTAACTCCCTCTTTTTCTAAGGTCAGAGCGTACATTGGTCAGATTATGAAATTTTTTTTCTATAGGTATGACAGAATTCCGCCCGCTTTTTAATTTATTTTCTGTGTGGGTGTATGTGTGTGGCTGTCTGTGCAAGCTTTGCTATCAGAAAAATATTCCACATGTTTAACTTTTATATTTTTAATAAGCCAGTATGTATATCACTTTCCTGCGTTTCCCATGAATTTATGCAGACGTCTAGAATGTACCGCGAAACTGAAAATAATCTTAGATCTCTTTCAAAGCAACGGAAGGCTTTCAAGCAACGTGTAGGCGCACCCAAGAATGTAAGCAAACCTTTATTAAATAATTCTGCACGGCATTGAATAAAGCACCATGAAGAACTTGGTGTTTTACAAAATAAAGGACGCTCTAGTTGTGATGAAAGGACGAATTTGATGACGGCTCATATAATCAGGAATAAGACGGGTGCTTTGATGGCGAGCTTTGGCACCAGCCGCTGTTAAAAGAGTAAGCATTTGTGTAAAAATTATCAAACGGTGTGGTGAATTTGTAAAAATTATATATTCTGTGTACTTTTGCGTTCTCGGTGTTTTAAATTAAGAGATATTTCACTTAAGTCTAGAGTTGAACGTATCCAACACCCGTAGTAAAACTACAACAACCTAACCCACACTTATCCACTGCTCTAAGCAGTAGCCAGATTGAGGCTTTCGAGCTCATAGTTTGAATTTCAGAAATGACGGTCGTAGAGCGAAAAATTAACGAATGGGGAGATCTGTGTTTATATATATATATATATATATATATATATATATATATATATATATATATATATATATATATATATATTTGTGTGTGTATGTATGTATCACACCGATAACTCAAAAAACAATGGGCCGATTTTGATGAAAGTTGGCAAATACCTTCCCTTTGCAAGTGGCCTGGATAAGTTCGTTAGCTAGGGAAATATGACCAGTTCTTCCGAAAAACTGTTGAGTTTTCTTTCGGAACATTTTTGCATCTCCAAAAATGACAAAGCTATGGCAACTAAATTTGATACTCACGTTTACACTATCAAATTAGCCTTCGGTGCCGAAATACAGATTTCTAAGTTAAAAGGAAAAAATTGTGACCCTTTAATAATAAACATTTTGGGTACCACTGATGACCAGAGAAACGCACAACACCAAAATATGTTGTGTGGATAACAGAATCTATTGCACATTACAGAAAAAAAAATTCTTGACGCAAAAAGGTCAAGAGATATCAAAAAACTCTGGACGCAGCAAGTTTTTTTTATTTTTTTTTTATTTCAGCGACACACCACGAGGGCTTACAGCCTAAATACTATCGGAGCGTGGGTGTAGACAAGGAGGAAAGAGGCAACTTGTTAATTCTGGACTTGAAGGTTTGGAGGTTCGGGGGAGAAGGAAAACATGTGCCGGCAAGGAATTCCACTACTTTGAAGTCCTCAGGACAAAAAAGCGGGCATAACAAGATGTTCTATGTCTGGTGACCTGGACAGTAAAAGGGTGCATTCGCCCTGTTCCCCTGGTAGATCTGTTGGGGGCAGTAGGTGGAGGAACTATGGAAGAAAACTCCTTTGAGCACTGCCCGTGCGGATATCTATAAAAGAGATAGAGAGAGGTCACCAACGGCACGTCGGTGGGCAAGGGATGGCAGCCTTTGAGTAAGGGTATGGTCACCGATGAGACGTATAGCTCTCTTCTAAAAGGAGTCTAGGATAGCGAGTGCAGAAGCGGCAGCAGTACCCCAGATGTGGGAGCAGTATTCGAGGTTTGGTCTTATTTGTGAAGTATATAAGGTATAGAGATTAGCTGGTGAAAAGTATTTGCGAGCCCGAAAGAGGAAACCTAATTTTTTAGCAGCCGCTTCTGCAATTAATGTGACATGTTGATGCCAATTCAGATTCCGATCCACAGAAATGCCAACAAGTGAAAAGGACTCATTACTTTGAATAACTTGATTGTTCATTGTGATGGGTCTAGGGTTTGTATAACTCTTATGGGAAAGAAAGCAAGACTGTGATTTGGTAGGGTTGAATTGTACAAGATTTCTACTTCCCCAGTCTAATATTCTTTGGAGATCCACGGAGACAGAACCCTCCATGAGTCTGCGATCCTCATCTAATTGGGCTAAAAAGACAGGCTTAGAGTATTGTATATTTGAGTGGAGGATGCTGTCGTCCGCGTAACTGTGAACTGGGTTGGATGTGCTGGAGAAGAGGTCATTGATGTAGATAAGAAACAAAGTAGGGGCTAAAGCAGAACCTTGAGGGACTCCTGAATTAATTGGATACACTTTAGAGGAATGGCCATCCATGACAACAGAAATGCTCCGGTTGGAGAGGAAATTTGTGGTCCAGGTACAAAGTTTTGGTGGTAGGCCATAGGCCGGAAGTTTATTAAGCAGCGCTGCGTGCCAGCCCTGGTCGAATGCTTTGGATATGTCTAGAGCGACAATCTGGGATTCACCGTGTAGTTTCATAGACTTGTTTCAAGAATGGGTGACAAAGGAAAGGAGGTCGGCAGTTGATCTGCGCTGACGGAATCCATACTGCCTGTCGTGGATTAGACTGTATTTTTCAAGAAATTTTAGTAATTCGGTGTTTATATACTTTTCTATCACTTTAGAGACGACTGAAAGAAGAGAAATAGGCCTGTAGTTGCTAGGAAGCGCTTTGGATCCTTTCTTGGGGACGGGTTGTACTCGAGCAGTTTTCCAGTTACTAGGGAACATGCCCCTATTATAAGATGTCTAAAACAGAAAAGTCAGGACAGGAGCAAGTTCTGGTGCGCATTTTTGAGAACAATTGCTGGGATCTCGTCAAGGCCAGGGGCTTTCCTGGTATTAAGAGAAGAGAGCATCTTTTGTAACTTTATAGTTTTGAAAATGATATCCGTCATTTTATGCACGACATTGAGGACTGTTGGTGGTTGAATATTTGGAGGTGGGTTGAGAGTAGAATTGCCAGCGAACAACGAGGCAAAAAGTTCAGCTTTGCCCATGGTGGTAGAAACAATTTCATCCCCTGAGACAAGAGGTGGGAACGTTCCTTGCAGAAATTATTCCCAATAGATTTAGCAAGAGTCCAGAAGGGTTTGCTGCTGTCGGAGCTTGAGAGGACTTTGTTTTTGATGTGGTTATTGAACGAGTTTTTTGCCTCATAAAGAATGCGGACATACCGGTTTCTTGCGTTGTTAAATGCTTGACGGTTTTCTTGACTGGGATTGTGTAGAAGCGTTTTGTGAGCTTTGACTTTTTCAAGTCTGGCCTTGTCACAGGATTTAGAGAACCAGGGCTTTTGAGTGGCTGAAGAGGTTTTCTGTGTACTTGGAATAAACAATTCCATGTCAGCTTGGATATTTTCGGTGACGTTTTGTGAGATATCAGAGGAGTCAGGATGAGAGAAGCAGACAAAAGCCCATGGAAATGAGGAAAAGTAATCTCGCATTTCGTCCCAGTTCGCTGAGCTGTAGTGCCAAACGATACGTGGGTGTGAAGACTGAGTGACCTCGGGTTGCATTGCGCAGGAAGCAGAGACCATGCCATGGTTTGAGCGACCAAGGGGGGGGCGGTGACTGATATCTTATAGCAGTCACGATTTGTAGTAAGAAGGAGATCCAAGGGATTTGAGCTGTGTGTTGGGATGCGAGGAAATCAAGTAGGTTGCTGAACCATATTGGCTAAAAAATTGCTGACTGCAAAGGCCTCCGCTCCTCTTTCTTGTGGATCGGTTTTTGAAGATCCTGGCCATTCCTTATTATGGAC
Source organism: Tillus elongatus (assembly GCA_964006375.1). Lineage (NCBI taxonomy): Eukaryota > Metazoa > Arthropoda > Insecta > Coleoptera > Cleridae > Tillus > Tillus elongatus. Next base: position 176,189,408 of record OZ023266.1, on the reverse strand, counting down.
ATTGAAGTCACCAATAATAGTGACCTCGGAGGAAGGATATTCAGAAATCAGATGGTCGGTTTTTTCAGAAAGATAATCAAAGAGCTGGACAAAGTTGTTGTCAGGAGGTGACCAGTAAATGCAACAGATGAATTTAGTTGCAGTCCTTAGAGAGAGTTTTATCCATAGTATGTAGTTTCTTCCAGCTTCTAAATTGGGGAGTCTGGTGCAGGGTAGATTGCTACGGACGTACGCGCACACGCCTCCATGCAATCTAAAGGAAGTAACGAGCTTATACCCCGGGAAATTAAGGTGATTAGTGGCTGTTTTGTCACTGATTTGAGTTTCGGTCAGGAAGAGGAGTTGGGGCCTATTAGCCTGGAGGAAATGGTGGACGGAGTTCAAGTTAGAATTTAGGCCACATACAAATGACCAATTGTCATAACAATCAAATGGAAGAATCAGTAGTAGAGCCCTCTGTACTTAAAAATGGAAATCCGGGATTCCCTTAATATCGTGCGCCGCTATCCCGGCGCTAACAAAAAATGACAATAAATGAAACAACCAATGGATGCGTTTTAGAATTGATCGATATTCTTTTCTTATGAATGCCTTTAAATCTTAATAATTTATTTGAATTTGTATGTGATCTTTAGTTGTGTCTAACTTTAATTGACAACCTCACCATTTTGCCACTTTTGCGGAACCCCTTTTTTATGCAAGAAACGTAGTGATATTTAACGTGCCTAACATCGCATAGTAAACGCGAGCGACGGCTTTACGTTCCCTCCGAACTGCAGAACGCGAGACGTTTATATAGCTGGCACCATTTTACATGACGCTGTTTTTTTCAGGATATGAATTCGTTAACCTGAACTATACTGCATTCTTATCATAGGTCTGGAGATAAGATGGTACAGTACATTAGTTCTAAATTCCACACCACGTGACCTTGCTCTACTAATAAGAGCAGCAGCTATGGTGGTGCACCGGTAATAGTGTGCCTGTAAAGCCAAGGGTTGCAACTTCAAATCCCAATAAAGCGAATATGTGGCATTGTCTTTGAGCAAGTTTAATGTTGTTTGGTAGCGGGCGTAATGACGCCGATCCCGTGTAGTATGCGATCTTTGACACGTCAAATATCCGTATGCTCCTTATAGGATTAGGTCAAATGTACGAAATGGTACGCTGGAACTGTTGGCGTCGCTGATTGGCCATAGTCGTGGAAACAGGTCGACGTGAAAATAAAAATACAAAGCAATAGAAACATCGTAGAATAAGGGTTATGTTTCAAAGTACACAAAACCTATTATATTATATATTCATGAAGGGTTAGCAAGTTTAATGTTGTTTGGTGGCGGGCGTAATGACATCGGTCCCGTGTACCATGCGATGTTTGACACGTTAAATATCCGTAAGCTCTTTATAAAATGAAAGGGATTAGATAACATGTACGAAATGGTAAGGTGGAACTGTTGGCGTCGCTAATCGGCCACAGTCGTGGAAACATCGTAGAATAAGGGTTATGTTTCAAAGTACACAAAACCTATTATATTATATATTCATGAAGGGTTAGCAAGTTTAATGTTGTTTGGTGGCGGGCGTAATGACATCGGTCCCGTGTACTATGCGATGTTTGACACGTTAAATATCCGTATGCTCTTTATAAAATGAAAGGGATTAGATAACATGTACGAAATGGTAAGGTGGAACTGTTGGTGTCGCTAATCGGCCACAGTCGTGGAAACATCGTAGAATAAGGGTTATGTTTCAAAGTACACAAAACCTATTATATTATATATTCATGAAGGGTTAGCAAGTTAAATGTTATTTGGTGGCGGGCGTAATGACATCGGTCCCGTGTACTATGCGATGTTTGACACGTTAAATATCCGTATGCTCCTTATAGAATGGAAAGCATTAGGTAAAATGTACAAATGTAGGAAAACATTAAAATAAAAATACAAAGACATCAATAGAAACATCATAAAATAAGGGTCATGTTTCAAAGTACACAAATCCTACTATATTATCAACTCATTAAGTGTTACGCTTCAAAGTACAATAGTATTTTACTTAGGAATAAACATTATTTTATGTGATTCAATATAATTCTCGATTTTGAAATAGGACGTGGCAACGTTGTGTGACATTTGAACAGCCGAACGGAACTTAAGGACACGCCCAAATATGCGCAGAGTCTTGTCGTATCAATCTTGAAGATTGCCCAAGTACTTGTATAAAATTTTTTTTTTTTTACTAAACTCTAAATTTTGATACAATCGGGGGCCCGTGGCATTTTGCCAGCCCTGCCACACTATAGTTACGCCACTGTAAACATACTTTGATAATAAGCACAGCACAGTATAACCAGAACATACCATGCTGTGCCGATAGGTCACTTGTATATGGATTAAATCTAAAACGAAAAGCAGAAAGTCTAGGTCTATAATATTATATGTTTCTAGATCTGTATTTTAAAAGCTTTGCGGTAAAGAAGGGATGTTTTTAAAGGAATAAGGGTAACAATAGACCTCAGGTAGAAATAGGTGAACCGTTGCTAATGTGGGTTGCCAAGAGTTCTTTTAAATTTCACTGACTCTTAGTATAAGGTTAGTGATTTTGAGTGACGTATCATCTGACAACACCCTTCAATCATCCATTTGCCTTTTATCTTTAACACTGTCAATAATATAACATTTATTTATAAAATATTTCTAAAGATAAACATGGCTTCTACATCTTTTGAAGATGATTCCTGCAACAGAGTAACTAAATTAGAAAAACCGGTTACCTTTAACGAGGATGTCTGCAACACGGTCAACAAATTAGAAGAAATGGTGACAATTAAGGACGATGTCTGCACCAGGGTTGATAAATTAGAAGAGACGATGAATAAAATATCTGAGACTGTGCGCTGTTTTGCGAGTGATGTTGATGAAATTAAGAATAATCTTGAATTATCTGAAGAAATGAAGAAAACTCTCGAGGACAGTGAATTAAGTTTCAGTGATCATGAACGTTTCGGAAGATTTGTTACTGACGCATTATCAGATTTACCAAAGTCACTGGCGGATCAAGCAATATTGGAAATTGTGGATGTTATATTTAAATACAAAAGTAAGGCTTAAGTGAGTTTAATTTTAATAAAATTAAATTTTCAGTAATCTTTGACGTTCTTTAATTTAAAAAATAATGTTAGATATCTAAATCCTAAATTATTATAGGTTACTATACAATGTGATGATAAAATTTGGAACCGAAATCATAAATGCGTTATTTAATTTTGGTAAAGGTTTACTTTCGGGCACGTGTTTGATTTTTATGAAATTTTGTATATAGACGTGTGTGTGTGTTTTGTTTCTTAAACGTCGGCCTATTTCCGTGACTATGGCCAATCACCGACGCCAGGGAGCAGTTTCACCTCACTATCCTGGAAATTTTGCCGAACCCCTGCCTTTCTGTAAGGATGATAGGGATCTTTAACGTGCCCAACATCGCATGGACACGGAACCGACGGCTTTACGCCCCCTCTGAAAGTCGGAACGTGCAGACATTCAACTTGCTCAAATTCAATGCCAGAACCTCGGTTGATGTTAATGTTACAGTTTGTACTGAAAAAGTGAAAGGAGTACCCTGGGATCGAACCCAGTACCCTTCGGTTCAGAGGCACACGTTCTTACCCCTGAACCACCAAGGTTCTTAGACGTGTTTTATGGTGTAGATGACGAAAATCACAGCAGAAATGAGGGAAGAAGCTAACTTTTGGAGTTATTAGGAAATTTTTGTTGGAAAAACGTAAGTTGTACTCACTTTTGCGGCATGTTTTTTTCATATTTGACACATTTTCGGGGGTTGTTCGTTTCATATCAAGCTAAAGAAGGGTGTATTTAACTATTATAATTAATTTTCACACAGTTAGCGCACCCCCTCAACTGTTTATGTGTCTCTGAAAATTTCCCTTCTTTTCATCGTATGACCGATCCTAAGTTGAAATTGACATTTGACATGTAAAGCCAACTTAATGTCATACATTTTGAAGTTTGACATTATTGCAAAAAAGAAAATGTTATGTTAAAATTGTTCAAAAACGAAAAAATGACCACATCAATGACCTCCTCTCTAGCACATCCAATCCAGTTCACAGTTACGCGGACGACAGCACCCTCCACTCAAATATACAATATTCTAAGCCTGTCTTTTTAGCCCAATTAGATGAGGATCACAGACTCGTGGAGAGTTCTGTCTCTGTGGTACTCCAAAAATATTAGACTGGGGAAGTAGAAATCTTGTACAATTCAACTCCACCAAATCTCGGTCTTGCTTTCTATCTCATAAGAGATATACCAGCCCTAGACCCATCACAATGAACAACCAAGCTATTCAAAGTCATTTTTACTTGTTGGCATTTCTGTGGGTCGAAATCTCAATTGGTACCAACATGTCACATCAATTGCAGAAGCGGATGCTAAGAAATTAGGTTTCCTCTTCCGGGCTCGCAAATACTTTTCACCAGCAAATCTCTATACCTTATATACTTTACAAATAAGGCCAAACCTCGAATATTGCTCCCACATCTGGGGTGCCGCTGCCGCTTCTACACTCGCTGTCCTGAACTCCATTCAGAAGACAGCTATACGTCTCATCCGTGACCTACCCTCACCCAAAGACTGCCATCCGAGGAGCTTTCTTCCATAGTTCCTCCACCTGCTTCCCCCAGGGGAATAGAGCGAATGCACCCATTTACTGTCCAGGTTACCAGACATAGAATATCTTGTTATGTTCGCTCTTTTGTCTCGAGGACTTCCAAGTTGTGGAATTCCTTGCCGGCATATGTTTTTCCTTCTCCCCCGAATCTCCAAACCTTCAAGTCCAGAATTAACAAGTTGCCTCTTTCCTCCTTGTCGACACCCACGGTACGATAGTATTTAGGTTGTAAGCCCTCGTGGTGTGTTGTTGAAATATATTTAAAAACTTTTGGAGTTATTTGAAAATTTTTGTTATATTGACGGACGTCTACACCAAAGTGAGGCGGCGCCCCGTCTTGCTGCAACCAACTATCTTGATGGGCACATCTGCCTCATGATTATTTGGAAAAATTACTGCCAGAGTTGGCACCAAATCCAATCGCAAGAAATTCAGGTAACGTGCTGCTGTAAGATTTCTTTGAAAAAGGTAAGGCTCTATGAAACTCCGTCCGATTATACCCATCCACACATTCACTTTATCATGACGCTAACTGTGAAATTCTTGAATACAATGAGGATTTTGCTGGAGCAATGTCTTGAGTTGTCACGATTTACTGTCCGATTAGGGCAAAAGTGGCTTTATAATAAAAGATAATTTGGAGCTTCATCGCAGCGTAACATTAATTGTTCACAAAATTGGAAACGGCGGTCTGAAACATCATCTTTTAAGTTATGCATCAATAATTACACTTTTTAAGGTTGATATTTCCTTTCTTTGAATAATTTTACCACTAAAGATTGGTCCACGTTGCTATTTAAGTCTAGCAGCATCAGAGGCGGCTCCTTAATAAGTGCGCCCGTGCGCGCGCACTGCCGCCTGCCGTGTGAAAAATAATATTTTTGCTATGCTATATTTTCATAAATTTTTATTTACTCTTTTCCCTCCTGCATTCAACAAACAAAATTAGTATATCGAGAATCGCAGAGAGTCGGCAACCATTAATACAGAATCAGAATAAGTATAGTGTTAATCGCTGCAGACGTTATATACATCCATATCCATATAAAGCAGTCAGGCGGCGGTGTGTATTTTTCGGCGCTCTACAGGGAAAGCGATACTATCACGAAATGCGATACTTCAGTGCGAAATGATCACCGAATCTTGATGATCCTCGTCGAAAACGACCGAATAAGCAATCTGTTGTGCGCTATAAAATTACACACTTGTAGTGGACTTTTGGTAGAGCGTGGGCACCTACTACCTAGTAATTTTCGTCTTTGCGTCGGATTGATTTTTAATTAGATCATTTCGTTGTTGTTTACATGTTCTAACAAGACAATTATTATTATTATTATGGTTACTACTTCGGGTTGCTTAATAAGTGGACAAAATAATTGTGATACTGTGATTAATTCAGTGGATATTTTAAATTCAAAGGTTAACATTTTAAGGGACTTTTTAACTACCATAACGTATAACTAACTAAAGGAAAACTTGGTAAGTAGTTAATAATTATTAAATTTAGTAAGTAGGTTTTTTTAGTGAATTTTTATTTAAAATAATTCACTAATAGAGAGGTATTGATGGTGAGACATTGCAAAAATTTTTTCAAATAAGCGCGAACTAGGACCCCTCTAACCCATACCCGGGGTCAGTTTCACATTTTTTATGTTTATATATATATATATATATATATATATATATATATATATATATATATATATATATATATATATATAGTTTTCCAACCGCCAGCTTAAAATATAATTAACCGATATTGCTGAAACTCGGTAAGGGCCTTTTTTTTTATTAATTGCTTGGATGAGTTCGTTTGCCAGGAAAATCTGAGAGGGTTTCCGAGTTTTCTTTAAAAAAAAATTTTTTCAAAGAAAATTACAATGCTGGTTTAATTAAATTTAGTAGATATGTTGCCTTGGGAGATACCTTACTACATACTAAAATTTAACTAAAATAATTAACCGATTTCGATGAAACTCGGCAAGTACCTTTCTTATATTAATGGCTTGGATGAGTTCGTTAGCTAGGAAAATCTAACACGGTTTTCCAGGAAAATTTTGAGTTTTCTTTTTAAAAAATTTTATTTTTAATAAAATTTGGTGAATTTGTTGCTCTGGGTAAGACCATATACACCAAAATTAAACTTTCTAAATTTATAGAAAATAAAGTTTTTCAAAATTTGAGTTTTCTTTTGAAATTTTTTTTCTCAGAAAATTACAAAGTTATTTTAATGCAATATGGTGGATATATTGCCTTGATAAAGGCCTTACTACATACCAAAATTTAACTTTCTAAGTTTATAGAAAATTAGGTTTTTCAAATTTTGAGTTTTCTTTCAAAAAAAAAAAACTTTTTTCTCCTAAAATTACAAACTTATTTTAATGAAATTTAGTGGATATGTTGCCCTGGGAAAGACCCTACTATGCACCAACATTTAACTTTCTAAGTTCGTAGAAACTTGAGTTATTCAAATTTGAAGCATTTAATAAAAATTCACTACCATAACGCACTTGCTGCTTCCCGAACTTTTAGTTAATTTTCTTAAAAAAAATTCACTAATGAGGAGATCCCGACTTTTGAATTTTGAAAAAATTTCTTCAAATGAGCGCTAATTAGGCCCCTCAGAAAACACATCCGGGGTCAGTTTCAATTTTTATATGTTTATATATATATATATATATATATATATATATATATATATATATATATATATATATATATATATATATATATATATATATATATATATATATATATATATATATATATATATATATATATGTATCACACCGATAAGTCAAAAAATAATGGGCCGATTTTGATTAAATTTGGTGAAAAAATTCCTCTTGCAAATGGCTTGGATAAGTTCGTTAGCCAGAAAAATCTGCCTAGGTTTTCCCGGAAAATTTTGTGTTTTCTTTCGAAAAAAAATTATATCTCCGGAATTAACAAAGTAAGGGCAACCAAATTTGGTACTCAGATCTACATCCTAATAGGTAAGTTACCTACCAAAATTTAGCTATGTAGGTCAAAAGACAAAAAAGTTATCGGCATTTAAAGAAAAATAAATTGGGGTTTTCCTCAAAACGTCAAAGTGGCGATTTAAAATGTCAAAATTGGCAACATTTAGGCAAATCACTTAAATCTAATACGGGCTATAGAAATAAAATGTCTCAAGAAGAATGTTTTACAAACCCTGAAGTCTTAGTTTCAACCGTCACTGTCCTTCATTTTACTAAAATGTTTCCAGAAAATTCATTTCAAATAGACCCTTTCTCTGATGCTTCGCAGTAGCCTTAGCTATAGAGTTTATCGTTTAATGATATATAATTTTTGTCGAATTTTCGTAAAAAATTAATAAAGCTCAATATATCCGTTATTATATAAGATATGAAAAATTTTTGTATATATTAATTATAGGGTGTCTTGAGCTACATCTTAAAATAATATTTCTACAATCACAGGGTGGCCCATAAGTCGTTGGTGATACAAATTTCCTTTTTTTTTAATCAAACACGCCTTATGCTATTGCATTTTTGCATTTTCCATCGAAATATAATGCATGTTTGTAAGAAAAGAAATTATGGACGCAGCAAGTGCGTTATGGTAGCTAATTTTGATCAAATGTTTCATATTTGAACAGCTCAATTTGCTATTAACCTATAAGGTTGACCAAGAAACGTGTTTTTTCGGGAACAATTTAAGTTTACTTTTGGAAATTTTTGTACATTTTCACACAATAAAGTTATTTTGATGAAACATGGCACATTGTTTTTACTATATAGGTTATACTGGTAACCAAATTTGATGGCTGCTTTCTTAAAAAAACACACATATTTGTTATTAAAAACATTTTTATGAAAATTCATTAGCATAAGGGACTACTGCATCCAGAGTTTTTTTCTTGCGCAGGTGCGTTGTAAAATGATGAGGATTTTCTCCAGTTTCAAGCAATATATCCAATCTCACTTCGTCACTTACTCGAGGTCGACTTTGTTTATTTGATGGATCCTGCTTCTGTGAACATGAAAACCAATTTACTTACTGTAGATCTTGCAATGGGCGGTTGGTATTTTCCTGTGCGAAGATTCCCTAAAATCAACCCAACAAAATGTGACTAAAAGGTTAATTACAGAACTTAATTGGATGGATATCAAACTTTACTAAGTACTTAAAAACATGCATTTCTAATGCAATTAAAATATTATAATTAGTTTCAGTTTGTAGTCTACTAAATATCAGCTCAAACATACTACTTCATTTTCAATTGAAACCCCAAAAATGAGTAATTCAACTGGTGAAAAAGCTCGTTCTTCTGTGTAATTTTAACAGAAGAGTAGGGGAATAATGTGGAATTCAATTAAAACAAATTCATGGATGTGTTTAATTGTCTGTCGTTTTTTATTTAATATTTGAATAAGCGAATGCCCAAGCGAGCAATATACACATAGAGACGTGTGGGTTAACCACTCGTGTTGTGTTCCATTATTTTTTTTCGCAGCAACCTCATTAAGCCCCTATCAAACACAGCGATAGCTTTTAGATTTTCATTTTCATTTATTTCATGTTACGAGTTCTGAATTACTGTTTCTTTTATGTGGGAACTGATTTTTTTTTTCTGCGGCATTACTGCCGAACGTTAGAGAGTTCGTACAAAGGCAAAACGCTTTCATATTTATCAGTCTCATAGACTTTTATGAAATATTAAAGCAGCGACTTATTGAATTCGGCCAACGTATTGGACCACAAAACATTAATTTCATACTTATTTCAAAAGAAATATTTACATTTAAAGTTATACGGTTTCTAAATAATTAGGGAGTTTTTCCAAACCATAAAAGAAATGGCGTTAACGTTGAACTATGTCCTACTTAGTAACAGGCGATTTACAGTCGTCTGTTACTAAGTCCCCCACTCCCAAGGATGTCGGGATACACACTCGGGGACAGATATATATATATATATATATATATATATATATATATATATATATATATATATATATATATATATATATATATATATATATATATATATTTGTGTGTGTGTGTGTGAACAGATAAAGATTGAAGATAAACCCGGATATAGGCCTAGGCCGAGTTTGCACTCATTTGAGGAAATCTTTTTAAAAGTCAAAAGTCGCGGTCTCTTGGTTAACGAATTTTGTCCACGAAAATTAACTCAAAATTATAGACCGCTAAACCATAAATTTAACTAAAACTACTGTCAAAGCATCAGAGAAAAGGTCTATTTGAAATGGCGTTTCTGGAAATATTTTAGCAAAATGAAGGACAATGACGGTTGTAACTTAAACCTAAGAGTTTGCAGAACACTCTTCTTGCGATATTTTCTTTTCATAATCGGTATTTGTTTTAGGTTCTTTGCCTAAATGTTGCTAATTTTGACGTATCCAATTGCGACTTTTTGCGAAGAACCCTAAATTTTTGTCTTTAAACCTACAGACCTGGTATGTGACTCACTATTTATAATGCAAACACGCTTACCAAATTTTTTCAAAATCGGCGTATTATTTTTTAAATTATTGGTGTGATATATATATATATATATATATATATATATATATATATATATATATATATATATATATATATATATATATATATATATATATATATATATATATATATATATATATATATATATATATATATATATATATATATATGTATATATATTCAGAGAGATTTCCGCGGTCTTTTATGTGAGACATCAAATCTCTCTGAGGCCTAGGGTTGAACACACTGAGACCTCACAGACGATCTCCGGCGAGATTTGGGGCGTAGGCAGATTGAGGTCCCGTAATAGAGCTACCCACAACCCAACCTACCTTTATCCACCGCTCTAAGGAGTGGGCAGATTGAGGCCTTAGAGTGTCCTTACATATTTCCTTTACCTACCTTTGTCCACCACTCTAAGGAGTAGGCAGATTGAGGCCTTAGAGTGTCCTTACATATTTCCTTTACCCACCTTTGTCCACCACTCTAAGGGGTAGGCAGATTGAGGCCTTAGAGTGTCCTTACGTATTTCCTTTACCCACCTTTGTCCACCACTCTAAGGAGTAGGCAGATTGAGGCCTTAGAGTGTCCTTACGTATTTCCTTTACCCACCTTTACCCACCACTCTAAGGAGTAGGCAGATTGAGGCCTTAGAGTGTCCTTACGTATTTCCTTTACCCACCTTTGTCCACCACTCTAAGGAGTAGGCAGTTTGAGGCTTTAGAGTGTCCTTACATATTTCCTTTACTCACCTTTACTCACCTTTGTCCATCACTCTAAGGAGTAGGCAGATTGAGGCCTTGAGAGTGTCGTTACATATTTCGTTTACCTCTTGAAAATGCCTCGAAAACAGGAGCCGAAACGTCGAGTTTCCATAAATTCTGGACGCGGTTTAACCCGAGAACCAAGCATGTCTCATATATATATATATATATATATATATATATATATATATATATATATATATATATATATATATATATATATATATATACATACATATGTGTATATTATATGTATATAAACATATAAAAATTAAAACTAACCCTGGATATGTGTTCTAGGGGGTCTAGTTCGGGCTCATTTGAAAAAAAAATTTCAAAATTCAAAAGTCAGGATCTCTTCATTCATGATTTTTTTTTAAAGAAAATTCACTAAGATAAATTTGCTTGTCAAGTTTCATCTTATTAGATGGACACTTTTTAAATATACTTGAAAAAAGTTGACGATGAAGCGCCATCTTGACAGAGCTCTGGCTTCGTTAGAAACCCTTTTTAAAGATGTAGGTCACATCTTCATCAAATCATCTCTGGAATCTGCTGTTTTCGTTTGTCGGTGAAATGAAACTTCCGCTTCATTGCAGAGAGAAATAGGCCTGTATTTGCTGGGAAGCGCTTTGGATCCTTTCTTGGGGACGGGTTGTACTTAAACAGTTTTCCAGTTACTAGGGAATATGCCTCCATTGTAAGATGTCTGAAACAGACAAGTCAGGACAGGAGCAAGTTCTGGTGCGCATTTTTTGAGAACAATTTCTGGGATATCGTCAAGGACAAAGGCTTTCCTGGTCTTAAGAGAAGAGAGCATATTTCGTACCTTTAGTTTTGAAAATGGTATCCGTCACTTTATGCGCGACATTGGGGACTGTTGGTGGTTCCACATTTGGAGGTGGGTTCAGAGTAGAATTGTCAGCGAACAACGAAACAAAAACCTCAGCCTTGCCCAGGGCGGTAGAAACAATTTCATCCCCTGAGACAAGAGGCGGGAACGTGCTCTTGCAGAAATTATTATCAATAGATTTAGCAAGAGTCCAGAAGGGTTTGCTGCTGTTGGAACTTGAGAGGACTTTGTTTTTGATGTGGTTATTAAACGAGTTTTTGCCTTAGAAAGAATGCGGAAATAGCAGTTTCTTGCGTCGTTAAATGTTTGACGGTTTTATTGACTAGGATTGTGTAGAAGCGTTTTGTGAGCTTTGACCTTTTCAAGTCTGGCCTTGTCACAGACTTTAGAGAATCAGGCCTTTTGAGTGGCTGAAGAGGTTTTCTGTGTACGTGGAATAAATAATTCCATGCCAGCTTGGATAATTTCGGTGACGTTTTGTGAGATATCAGAGGGGTCAGTGTGAGAGAAGCAGACAGGCGCCCATAGAAATGAGGAAAAGTAATCCCACATTTCGTTCCAGTTCGCGGAGGTAGAACGTCAAACGATACGTGGGTGTGATGACTGTGTGACCTCGGGTTGCATTGCGCAGGAAGCAGTGACCATGCCGTGGTCTGAGCGACCAAGTGTCCGATGTCTTATAGCATTCAGATTTTGTAGTAAGAAGGAAATCCAAGGGATTTGAGCTGTGTTGGGATGCGAGGAAAGTAAGTATGTTGCTGAACCGTATTTGCTGAAGAATTGCTGACTGCAAAGGCATCCGCTCCTCTCCCTTGTGGATCGGTTTTTGAAGATCCTATTCATCCCTTATTATACATTGAAGTCACCAAGAATAGTGACCTCGGAGGAAGGATATTCAGAAATCAGATGGTCGGTTTTTTCAGAAAGGTAGTCAAAGAGCTGGACAAAGTTGTTGTCAGAAGGTTACCGGTAAATGCAACACATGAATTTAGTTGCAGCTCTGAGAGAGAGTTTTATCCATAGTATGTCTTTTCTTCCAGCTTCTAAATTGGGAAGTCTGGTGCAGGGTAGATTGCTACGGACGTATGCGCACACACATCCATGTAATATAAAGAAGTAAGGAGCTCGTACCCCGGGAAATTAAGGTGATTAGTGGCTGTTTTGCCACTGATTTGGGCTGCGATGAGGAGGAGGGGTTGGGGCCTGTTAGCCTGGAGGAAATGGTGGATGGAGTTCAGGTAAGAATTTAGGTCACATATATTCGAGGAGTATATGTTAAATCTTGGTGCCAGCGCCTCCTGCACACTCCTCTCCCGGAGATCCGAATGGAGGGGTATTTTATCTCCGGAATCTTTTGTACAAGGAAGAGCCATCATCATTTTCGTTTATAAGTGAAATCGACTCATACAACGGAAACGTCCGTTGGGACTTCAGCGGCCCCTTGATGTGTGGGGTGGTACCTCCTCGCGCGTATATATATATATATATATATATATATATATATATATATATATATATATATATATATATATATATATATATATATATATATGTCCAACAATAAAAAGATTATTTCTTTCAAATAACTCTTGTTCACTGTTAAGTATCTATAAATTTTGACCCCTGCAAACCAAGTATCTCCACTTGAGTCTTCCTGAGCACCATACTCTCTTAGGGTGGTTCGTTACTTGGACATTATTGACGGTGGGGCTTCCACTTTCTCCCAGGAACCTTTTTAAAAACATCAAGAAAAGTGGTGGCACTCGAGACAAATCCCTTTTCCCTATCAAAACACTGACCCACACTCCACCCTTCGGAAGTAGGCCGTTACATCGGTTTACTTTGTTGACACCTGTATATTGATAAAGGCTTTTGAGACTGGTCATTCATTACTATTGTAGTTTGCACGTACGAAAGTAATAGTTCAGAACTTCTGTTTCATAATATTGTCTATTACATAATTAAAGTTACACCTGTATGAAGCTAGAGGTTCAAGTAGCAACAAATTCCAATAGTAATTAAACGATAACCGGCCGCCATAGCCCAATTGGGTCAAGATAAATTCTGTTTGTTCCCAACATGTATTTATAATGTGTACAATGTGTAATCTAGATATATATACATTACCCATCTGCCGTAAATTAAACAACGGCGCTGCCATTATTATAACTGTAAGTACATTTACACGGAAAACAATGTTTTAATAATTTGATAAATTGGATAATCGGCGGCATATGACAACACCATTCTCATAATATGGGTAATAACTGTTTGATTTACGATTTGGTCAATTGGTAATTTCCCAAAAGCACTCTACTAATTGGTGCAGCCATAATGTTGAATAGATGACTCTTTCAAGGGTTTCTTCTTGTATCTAGCACCAGAATTTATTAATAACCGTTTTGGCGAATTGTCGATAAACAAATTCGATTTTGAGAAGATCACTACAAGGCGGTTTTTTTATAGTACAAAAGGCGAATCAACCATGGCCGAGTTCACCAGGTGCCAACAGCTGAGTCTAAGCGCTTATCTGCTGAACACCGATACATTTCCGCGGTTGGAGACTGACGAACGCACTTTTGACTTCAAGCACAATATTATGACGTTTGTCTGTCACTCCGCTCAGCTGAGTTTGGGCAGAAAAACACAACGTATTCTAGGGGGCCACTCAATAGCACCTCTACGCCCAATCCATTGTCCTGGAAACTATCTGTTCAAAACTCCCTAACACGTTGTCAAAAATGCGGAGGAGTTCCGTCTTGTTGGAACTCTAATTGATTTTCTTGATAGCGATCATCATTTTCAACAATGTCAATTAGTAGAGGGTAAACGATATCTTCTAGTAACTCCAAATACGTTTCGCCACTCAAATTATCATCAAGAAAAATTGGTCCGATTGAACGGTCTCCAAAAATGCCAGTCCAGACATTTAATTTCTGTGGAGTTTGGGTGTGGACGATTGACTGTAGAGTTTAATAAAAACGTACACTCGTCTGAAAAACAGATATTGAACAGAAAGTTCCCGTTATCAGCTTTTCGTGTAGTCATAGCTTCACAAAACTCCAGCCGCCGATTAAAATCATCTTCATTCAGTTGTTGTTCAAGATGAATTTTATACGGGTGAAATTTATGATGCCAAAATATTTTTCATCTCTCACTCCGGTAAGAAATGTTCTGATAGTCAATTTTTTGTTTACAAACCAACAAAATATTTACTACCAGCATATTTATTATCGATATGAATGAAATGAGTTTTTGCATCTTCAACTGTGAATAATTTTTAAACTAGTTAATAAAACTTCCAAAAGATTTGTGTGCTGAATTCAGACAAGAAAGAGCTTTTAAATGATGTAACACTAGACCCATGTTCCCTATTTAAAATATAAGGGTTGTTATCACCATCCTTAAGGGGTTGATGTGACAAAGTTGAGATTTGTGTCGAAATATGTCCCCCTCAATATTAAAATTGACGTGTTTCAGCGTTTCTTAAAAAAATTCTCTTGACGCAAATCGGTCTGTTTCGTTTTCAATGCGCTATCCTATATATATATATATATATATATATATATATATATATATATATATATATATATATATATATATATATATATATATATATATATATATATATATATATATATATATATATATATATATATATATATATATATATATATAACACCCCTGTATGTTTTGTATTTATAATTAGATTTTGTTAAACAAAAGATCGAAAGATATGATATGAAAAATTCTATAAATGCTATGAAAACTGTTCTGTTTATCATCTGACCAACGCCTATTAATGCAGTTTTTCTATGTCAAAAAATGAGAAAAGGACTAGGGTCATCTTGAGGAAGAAAATAAGGACACAACTACCTTCCGCATACCTCGAAATGGATACATACCAAATTTCATCAAAAAAGAAGAATTATTAACCATTTCAAAGAAGCTTATTTGTGTGACCCTTCTTATATGAAAACACTTCAACTTTATAATACAATTCCTTTTATCGACATCTCAAAAGATAGGAAATTTCGGGATGCAGCAAGTGCGTTATGTTGCTTTGTGTAAATTAGATAGTCGAAAGCCTCTGGTCCGTACCAGTTCTGAGCTGACCTTTAGTGTATCGAATCTCGACCACGAAATTCTAATGCATGCTTGTAAGAAAAGAAATTCGGGACGCAGCAAGTGCGTTCTGGTAGCGAATTTTTATGAAATGCTTCAAATTTGAAAAGCTCAATTTGCTATTATCTTATAAGGTTAATTGGCCAGGAAACTAGTTTCTCGGGAACATTTTAAGTTTATTTTCGAAAAATTTGTGTACATTTTCTTGTTGTTTCCACCATATGGGTGATACTGGTGACTAAATTGGATGCCTGCTTTTAAAAAAAACATATGTGATATTTAAAACATTTTTATGAAAATTCACTACCATAACGCACTTGCTGCGTTCAGATTTTTTTACTTTATTTTTGCTGTTCGCAATTAAATAAAGTATTTAATTATAACCTGTAATATAATCACTAATATATTATTCTCATGAAAATTTAGTACCATAGAGCACTTGTTGCGTCCCAAATTTTTTTTTATATGTGGACTCTCCAAATAAAAGTCAGGTATGTTACACTGACTTAAGTTTTACAAGTACAAATAGAAGTTTTGGTTGCTAGTAACCTAATACTAAAATAATTATAACTATAAATAACTTAAATGTTGCTGGAAGAAACACATCCAGGCTATAAACACATCTCGGAAAAATAGTTAGAAAGCAACTTGTTAAAAGTATCCATTTTGTTTGATAAATTATTCAGAAGCTCTTCGGCTAATGTACAAGCGGCCTCTCGCCATTAACGAATGGATTTCTATGCCCTAAAGAACAATTCCAATTATCAGATTGTTCGTTCGCACAAAGCAGTATTAATTTTTAACGTTTTCTGTCAGGTAAATTAGGAACATCATTTAGTTTAAGGGAAAAAAGTCTGTACGCAGTAAGTGCGTTATGGTAGCGAATTCTCATAAAAATGTTTTTCATAGCAAATATGTGTTTGAAAGCAGGCATGAAATTGGTTACCAGTATAACCTATATAGTAAAAACAATGTGCCATGTTTCATCAAATAACTTTGTTGTTTGAAAATGTACAAAAATTTCCGAAAATAAACTTGAAGCGTTCCCGAAAAAACTCGTTTCTTGGTTAACCTTATAGGTTAATAGCAAATTGAGCTATTTATATTTGAAGCATTTCATCAAAATTCGCTACCATAACGCACTTGCTGCCTCCGAATTTCTTTTCTTAAAAACATGCATTATATTTAGATGGAAGATGCAAAAATGCAATAACATAAGGCGTGTTCGACAAAAAACAGATAATTTGTATCACCAACTGCTTATGGTCCACCCCGTGTTTGTAGAAATATTTTTTAAGATGTAGCTCAAGACACCCTATAATTAATGAATACAATTTTCTTCGGATCTTGTATAATAATAGATATATTGAGCTATATTGATCTTTTACGAACTTTGTCGACAAAACTTATATACAATTAACGATAAACTCTATAGCTAAGACTACTGCCAAAGCACCAGAGAAAGGCTCTATTTGAAATGAATTTTCTGAAAACATTTTAGTGTAAAATGAAAAACAATGACGTTTGAAACTGAGACTTCAGGCTTTGTAAAACATTCTTCTTGTGACATTTTCTTTCCGTAGCTCGTATTAGTTTCAGGTTCTTTGCCTAAATGTTGCCAATTTTGAGTTTACATCGCGACTTTGACGTTTTGAGGAAAACCCCAATTTATTTGTCTTTAAATGCCTATAAGGTTTTTATTTTTAACATTTGGTGCTAAATTTTTCGGGAAAACCTGGCCTGATTTTTCTGGCTAACGAACTTATCCAAGCCACTTGCAAGAAGAAGGTATTCAGCAAATATAATCAAAATCGGCCTACTATTTTTTTAGTTAACGGTGTGATATGCAATATATATATATATATATATATATATATATATATATATATATATATATATATATATATATATATATATATATATATATATATATATATATATATATATGGTAGCTAATATCACAAGCTTTAATGAATCATCAGGTATTTTTATAATTTCAACATTTTAGTAAATTGAGCTGTTACTGAATTATCGGAATTTTTCTTTTCTTTTATGTTGGTATATTTCTGCGTCTACAATAAATCGCCACCACTAGGGCGCATCTTCGGCCCACCAACCGGAAAATTTTACAAAATCCCTGTAAAGATAAGAAGGTTTTAGACGTTTAACGTGCTCAACATCGCTTGATACACGGGACTGACGGATTTACTTTAATTTTTATCTTAATTACGTGGCTGTTGAACGGACATTTTTGAGGCTAGTTTGCAACCACCACAAACCAACCAGAATAATACGCACAGGTCCTTCCCAACCAATCAAGCTCTTTTCCTTATAGAAACAATATTTTTCAAATTACATTAACGCATGCTTTTCCAGGTTTACAAGATCAATAGGCGCATCATTAATGCAGGAGTCCCTCAAGGTTCAGCTTTAGCCCCTACTTTGTTTCTTCTCCACATCAATGAGCTCATCTCTAGCACATCCAACCCAGTTCACGGTTACGCGGATGACAGCACCCTCCACTCAAACATACAGTATTCTAAGCTTCTCTCTTTAGCCAAATTAGATGAGGATGGCAGACTCATGGAGGGTTCTGTCTCTGCGATCTCGAAAAAAATATTGGACTGGGGACGTAGAAATCTTGTATAATCCAAATCCACCAAATCTCAGTCTTGCTTTCTATCTCATAAGAGATACACTAGCCCTAGACCCATCACAATGAACAACCAAGTTATTCAAAGTAATGAGTCCTTATCACTTGTAGGCATTTCTGTGGATCGAAATGTCAATTGGCACAAACATGTCACATCAATTGCAGAAGCGGCTGCTAAGAAATTAGGTTTCCTCTCGCGGGCTCGCAAATACTTTTCACCAGCTAATCTCTATACCTTATATACTTCACAAATAAGGCCAAACCTAGAATAGTTGTGGAATTCCTTGACGGCACATGTTTTTCCTTCTCCTCCAAACCTCCAAACCTTGAAGTTCAGAATTAACAAGTTGCCTCTTTCCTCCTTGTCGACACCCACGGTACGATAGTATTTAGGCTGTGAGCCCTCGTGGTGTGTTGTTAAAATAAAAAATCTCTATTTTCTCTTATTGCTATAAGTACCGATGATCCCGTTTTACATGATCCGGTATTAATTCATTCGATATTGCATCATCCTGTATTGTATCATCAGTGTTACATTATTTGGTGATGTTTGTAGTTTATAGGTATATAAATAGAATAATTTTGCTCATATAGTTAGTTTAGTCACAGTTACTAATAAAAGCAACTTTGTTTTCGAAATACGTTTCTAGCGTATAACTCTCTGCTTTTATTTTAAGCATTTTGGAGTGATTAGGCTTTTTCTTTCAGTGTCCATCCTCGATCATTTAGGTTTTATAACACTGTCATACAAGATGCAAAGACAAAAGAATTAGTATATGCTATTTCATACTAAAATTGAATTCATTGATTCGGCAGCAATTGTGCTAAGGCTTTTACGAGATCTAAAAATTTTATGAGGTCAAATAAGACATTTTTTATTTAAGACAAGTACAAACGGTGTCTTGACTTTCTCTTTCTGTAGGTAAATGTGTTGTTTTATTGTTGTAAATTAAACGGGCTTAAAAGGTAATCTCATTGAAAGGAGGAAAGAAAGTATACAATTTCCATAAGAAAAGGCTGAGGGTCCATGATTCAAATTAACTTAATATCTGTAGCATTAGACAGAGGCAGGAGGTACGCACAGGGTTGCCGCTGCTCTCTACTTAAATTACCAGAATCTAAAGGGGAGGGGTAGCTCGTCCTACGCTTCACCGTGTATCTCGAGCCTCTATACAGGGTGAGTCAACGAAATGCATAAGTACTGCTGAGCTGTTACTAATTGAATGTTTCTTTTACTATATCTTAATTGCCTTTTAATTACATATTATGAAGGTACGTACTGATATGATGTGATATAAACTGAGATGATGATGTCCTAATTGTGTGTGACAGACCCAGCATGCATTTTTTTTAAATAGAACATGGTATTTTTTCTCTATATGCGTGTTCCGCATGAAATTTTACGTATTTTACTATAGGCACTCCATATGTCAAAAAGCAACCGTTTCCGAGATATTTCAATTTTTTTTTTTTTGGAAAGTCATTATTAAACTTATTTGACAATATTTAAACTTATATCAAATAGATAGTTTTTAAATTTTGTGCAGTTACTACCAGAGAGAAATCCTGTTTTCCCAATAGCCGCCATGGAGGTGTTGCTGGATCTGACCCCCCTCCACCCCCTACACTTACTTATCATGGGGAAGCCAGGCTAGGACTATACAGACTAGCCTGCGATAGTAGACTGAAGATCAACCCAGGCTTCAGGGACCATTGCAAAATTTAGGAGATCGTGGAGAAGCCCATGCTTGAAATGAGGTCAGACTTCGCGAGCCCGCGAATTTGCAGAGAAAACAATTTTACAGTGGAAGTCTTCCACCGCGAGGCATGGCGGGAGGAGACGCCGGGCTTACCACGGGACGCGCTCGTCTGGTTCACTGACGGATCCGGAGGGGAGCGTGGGACGGGGGCAGGTGTTTATTCGGAAGGAACAACGGTAAGTCATAGTATTTCCCTCGGAGCCAATGCAATGGTCTTTCAGGCCGAAATGTACGCCATCCTGCACTGTGTGCGGGAGAACAAGAGAGGGTGCTGCACCAACAAGTGGATCCTCATAGCCACAGACAGCTAAGTAGCCCATAAGGCCTTAAGTAGCACACGGGTAAATTCCAGGCTGGTAAGTGAATGCCGAGACGAGACGAGCGACCTGGCTGGGCAAAATAAAGTCACCCTTATCTGGGTGCCGGGTCAAAGGCAATGACGAAGCTGACAGTATCGCGAAGAGAGGGTCAGCAGAACCATTTATGGGACCAGTACCGGTCCTGGGCGTATCGAAAGGCACGGCCAGGGGAACCATCAAGTCCTGGATCAGGGAACAGCACAAGCCATACTGGGCAGATTGTCCAGGGCTCAAACACGGGAAGTCATTAATTGGGCAACCTTGTCCAAAGAGAGCTGTGGAGCTGTTAAATCTTAGCAGAGGATAGCTCAGAAACATAACAGGACTCTTGACGGGACACATGGCTGTCAAGAACCATCTGCATAAAATGGGGCAGTTCGAGGGGGACCTGGCATGCAGACTCTGCGGTGAGGGGGAGGAATCAGCCCAGCACATCTTGTGCGAGTGTAAAGCTCTGGACCGCAAAAGACAACTGATCTACGGACAGTCTAGACCAGAGACAGAGCAATATCAAACTTCATCCTACCAATTGCTGTGCAGACTAGTTCAAGGCACAGTGATTTTGGAATGGGTGGAGTAGAGACAAAGGCTGATTACTTAGCCTGTTACAGTAAGATTAAAATACAACGTATCCTTGAATGCTGTTTATTTCCATTTAACAACTGACATTAGATTATTGACAATGAACGACAATTAAAAATTTTTATATCACAGCTTGCTAACTAAAAAGATGAATAATCTAGGGATTAATTGAAGGCCATATGACTGAATATTCGAATAACTCCAAAACGCTAGATTTTACGTACAGAGTTTGGTTATACTAATCCAAAGAAAATTAAAATACGTATCGAATGAAATTATAAAGCATAGGATGTTTTATTTAAAATAACAATGTTACTCGGGATTGAATTTGTTTAAATTGGTCGGTCTATACTAAACAATCTGTAGACATTATCGAACGTTTGTGTCATTAGCAATACAGTATTACTCACAGACAATTTGGACCGCCCCATGTATTAGTAACCATTTTTATGATTTGTAGTTAAAACGCACTTAAAATATGATAAAAACAAACAATTATCTTAGTTAGTAAAAGCTCAGCAGTACTTTCCCATTTCGTTGACTCATCCTGTATAGAGCTGGTAAACACACCATATAAAGACGTGATTATAGCAATTTCGCAACTTGGTATAATTAATTTGGTGGACATTTACAGTGTTGTCTTAAAACATACCCAATTACAGTGTCCGACACAGCACATAAGAAGTGAAAGAAGTTAAAATGATTTAGAGGACCTGAGAAGCTGAAGTCTACTTGGCTAAACTTATTTAATAATTTTTGAATTAAATATATTTAACACGATTTTCTAAAAGCAATAATATTTAGGTAACGCAGAGCTGTTATTTCGTTGACTCAACACATTGAAATTTACGAGGTGATATGTATGTACCCCCTTTGAATATTCAAACAAATATATCTCAGCCGGTTAATGTTACAATAATTTTGAAATCAAAGCAAAATAAACACAGCAAATAGTTTCCAAACCGTCGATAACGCATTAAGATATATCAAATATTTCAACGTTTCCAAGAATAACCACTGAATTTGATTATAGTTTGTTGCATTTCAGCTCTTCAAATTAATCAGTATCTTTTTTCGAGGTAGTTTGTTACAAATAAGATATCGTTTATTAAATTATATTATAAATATTCAATTCATTAGGAGTTAAAGAATTCTGAGCACATTTATTATTTAAAAGATATTTATGATAAGAATAATACCCTACTGATTTCCATATGACCCGGAGGTCTGAAACAAATTATACACGTCAGAGGAAAATGATACAAGAATTTTTACCAAAACAGTTAAGTAATATGAAAGGAAAAATATAAATTTGCATTAAGAGTCCAAAGTTAACAACAACAACCAAAATTAAAAGTTGCCCAAAATAAAAATATGTATCAAATTTCTGGACGCAGAAAGTGCGTTATGGTAGTGAATTTTCATTTAAATGTTTTTAATAGCAAATATGTGTGTTTTTTTTTTCAGACAGCAGGTATGAAATTTCATTACTAGTATAACATATATAGTAAAAACAATGTGCCAAGTTTCATCAAAATAACTTTATTGTTTTAAAACGTATTCCGAAAGTACACTTAAAGTGTAACTAGACGCAGAAAATGCGTTTCGGTAGCGAATTTTCATTAAATGCATCAAATTTTAATAACACAATTTGCTATTAACCTAAGGTTCGTTGGCTAAGAAAACCATTTTCCTCCGAAACATTTAAAGTTTATTTACGGATCTTTTTTTTACATTTTCAACCAATAAGTTATTTTGATTATATATGATACATTGTTTCGACTATATCGGTTAACCAAACTGATGCCTGCTTGCATTAAAAGCATATTTGCTATTAAAAACATTTTAATCAAAATTCACTTCCATAACGCACTTGCTGTGTCCAGACTTTCTTAATAACTTCATTGTCTTAGAAGTAACCTACACAGTGTATATATATATATATATATATATATATATATATATATATATATATATATATATATATATATATATATATATATATAAGTTTCACATACGCTTGTTTGTTTTCAATAGGTACATTTCACTGTTGTTCAAATGGGACAAGAATCCACCTATATTCGAAGAAAAAATATGTAACTTTTAAGAAGGTTAGATATCATGTTTAGTCATGCGTATTTTACATAATATACGTGCTATTTCCCCAGAACGTTTCCTTAAACTTTGAATTTTCACGAGTGCCTGTCTGTTTTGATAAAGCTTGACATAACGCCTGGCGATATTCAGGTCTCCAGGTGTATCCCCGAGGACTGCGTGTTGTTTCCATTTTGTTAAAAATGTGTATGAGAACAAATATTTATAGTAAGTGTTAACGCATTAATATTTATTGTGTTATTTTGCACTCTTAGGCACATATTTTTACTACTGCAAAAAATTAGGGGTAGATAAAAAAAATATTGAATTACGAAGTGAATAATTTAGATTTTTAGTAAAGTACAATGCATCCCTCTAATTTTGACACTCAACGTTGTTTCATTACAGCGTCGTAGTTTGTTGTCGGCAAATGTATATATATATATATATATATATATATATATATATATATATATATATATATATATATATATATATATATATATATATAAACACAAAGAAATAAATTTTGTATTTCACACCGACAACGTTCAACGGTAGATTTGCGTGATCAAATTATGACGATTTATCGAAAAAAAGTTAGGTAAAAAGTGTTTAGTTTTTGAGTTATTAGCCCTCCAAAGTTTAAGAAAAAAACACTTTTGTTTGTAACACGGTAGAGAATTGAGCTATGTCAACGAATTTTGGCAGCTGACTTTAGCTCATTTAAACACATTATTCTTGAAAAATCTAACAAGTTTTGCAAACCGAAAGAATATTTTGTGCTTCCGGGGTATAGCTTTAATAGCCAGAACTTTTACGAATGTTAATTTTTTCTAAGCCAACTTACTTCATTTGGAAGCTGCATTTATTGTCTAAAATTGTGGTCTCTTAACAAATTTGCTTAAAGTTAACCGTTTTCATGGTTTTTTGTAGCTTATTGATACAAACTAGTATTGCTTGAAAACCATTCTAATACCGTTAGCCGAATTACCTACAACTCAAAAAAGGCACATTTACTTCAAGTGTTAAGAATAAGACAATATAAAATTTATGAAATAAATAAATTTGTAATAATAAAAATCTAAACAAAAATTAAGCTAATATCAGAAGAGTAAAAAATTGAAAAACATTAATTTAATTATAAAACAAGAAATTAGTAATATTAAACAAAATTAAAACAAAAACTTTGTACCTGGACAGCAAATTTCCTCTACAACCGGAGCATTTCTGTTGTCGTGGATGGCCATTCCTCTAAACTCTATCCAATTAATGCAGGAGTCCCTCAAGGTTCAGCTTTAGCCCCTACTTTGTTTCTTCTCCACATAGATGACCTCCTCGCTAGCACATCCAACCCAGTTCACAGCTACGCGGATGACAACAGCCTCCACTCAAATATACAATATTCTAAGCCAGTCTCTTTAGCCCAATTAGATGAGGATCGCAGACTCATGGAGGGTTCTGTCTCTGTGGATCTCCAAAAAATAATAGGCTAGTGAAGTAGAAATCTTGTACAATTCAACTCCACCAAATATCAGTCTTGCTTTCTATTTCATAAGAGATACACCAGCCCTAGACCCATCACAATGAACAACCAAGTTATTCAAAGTAATGAGTCCTTTTCACTTGTTGGCATTTCTGTGGATCGAAATCTCAATTGGCACCAACATATCACATCAATTGCAGAAGCGGCTGCTAAGAAATTAGCTTTCCTTTTCCGGGCTCGCAAAAAGTTTTCACCAGCTGATCTCTATACCTTATGTACTTCACAAATAAGGCCAAATCTCGAATACTGCTCTCACATCTCGGGTGCCGCTGCCGCTTCTACACTGGCTATCCTGGACTCCATTCATAAGAGAGCTATACGTCTCATCGGTGACCCTGCCCTCACCCAGAGGCTGCCATCTCTTGCCCATCGCCGTGCCATTGGTGACCACTCTCTGTTTTCTATATATCTGCACGGGAACTGCTCAGAGGAGCTTTCTTTCATAGTTCCTCTACCTGCTGCCCCCCAACAAATGTACCAGGGAAACAGAGCGAATTCGCCCTTTTACTGTCCAGGTCACCAGACATAGAACATCATCTCCACTTTCAGATGTTTTTAGATCCGTGATCTGATATATATATATATATATATATATATATATATATATATATATATATATATATATATATATATATATATATATATATATGTGCAAGAAAATTTTGTTACTCTTTAAGCATTATAATCAATATTAAACAGATTTATATTTATTATTAAATTGAATAAATTTACCTTTTCATTTACTTAATTGTTTTCTTCTTTTGATCCTCGGCTTTATGTAGACTTTATTTTCAAGGATTTTAGTAGGATCTAGTGAAAATTCTTACCTTTTAGACCTGTTACCTGTTCTTTCGTGATCTCCAATATGCCGGAAATCGTCCCGTTCTTCTCTGCCGATCCGATCAAACGTTCAAATAGTTATGGCACCTGATCCAATAAAAATGTAGTTTTCCACATACTAGTCAAAACAATGACTTTCTTTTGAAGTTCACCAATTTTTATATCAACTGCATGAGTCAAAAGGTTTGTACTACACTATGTTTATTGCCGCCATGTTCAAAATTTCTAATTCACTGTTTACACTCTAGTTAACCTAGTTTACACTTTAAGTGAATTTTCTTTAAAAAAAAAATCACAAATGAGGAGATCCCGACTTTTAAATTTTGAAAAAATTTCTTCAAATGAGCGCTGGAACCCAAATCTGAGGTCGGTTTTCAGACTTTAGATATATATATATATATATATATATATATATATATATATATATATATATATATATATATATATATATATATATATATATTCGAAAAAAAAATACCTAAGGAATTAACAAAGTAAGGGCAACCAAATTTGGTACGCGGGTTTATATCATTATAGGTAAGTTAACTAGCAAAATGTCTACAATTACAGGTGGCCCATAAGTCGTTGGTGATTCAAATTTTCTTTTTTTTTTTTTTTAATCTAACACCCCTTATGTTATTGCATTTTTGCATTTTCCATCGAAATATAATACATCTTTGTAAAAAAAGAAATTCGGGACGCAGCAAGTGCGTTATGGTAACGAATTTTAATTAGATGCTTCAGATTTGAATAGCTCAATTTGCTACTAACCTATAAGGTTGACCAAGAAACCAGTTTTTTCAGGAACACTTTAAGTTTACTTTCAGAAATTTTTGTACGTTTTCGAACAATAAAGATTTTTGATGAAACATGGCACATTGTTTTTACTATATAGGTTATACTGGTAACAAAATTTGATGCCTGCTTTCTTTAAAAAAAACATATTTGCCATTAAAAACATTTTTTTTAAATTCTCATTCAGCTAATTGTACATATTGCTTAACACTTGCAACTATTTTGTTTACATATTGAAGCTCAATAAATACAATTAGTTTTGTTACAAATAAATATTTCATTTTGATTATCGGAAATACATAATCTTAACTTTTCAATTAGGTTTAAATTTTCTAATACAATGTCAAACTACCTGAGCCTTTTTATCATAGCAATATATATATATATATATATATATATATATATATATATATATATATATATATATATATATATATATATATATATATATATATATATATATATATATATATATATATGTTAATTTTAACTGACCTGGATATAGGGTACGATACCTCTATATTAGTCAATTTTCTTAATGAAAATTCGCTAATAGATGTTGCAACTCTCTCATAAGCTTGCACTTACGAGAGACGGTAGTGCAGATATCAACACTAGGAAATATTGGCTAGAGAAAGAGGTAAACTTAATTAGAATTCTAGATGCGCTGAAACTTGCCAAACAAAACAAATGTTACAAAAGTCGGTGATTTCATAAGACTGTAGGTGGTAGTGCGCTATCACCAGAGCAGAAGTAGCAGCAGATCGTAATTCCTCTTGTTACTCAACTTTATCCAACACGAGGTTATTATGTTCAGATCTGTATGCATTACGGATCAGCCAACTTCCACATGCAGCTACAAAACTTTCTAGTGACTACTGAATTGTTTTGCTTTAAATTTTAATATCAACCGACATTCGAAATTGGTGTTCATTCTGGGAGACTGAAACTTGTTTGTAATTTGGGCTTGCAAATATTAACTAAACTATACACGCTTTGTGCATGGATTTATGTTCTACATGAATATTATGTATAAAGCTTTATAAAGTCAATGAAAATATGCATCAGTGTTTCGTTTGTGATAATCGGTTAAATTTACACAGTATTCGTTCAACGAAGTTGTATTTCCATAAAAACCCCACATTTATTTTCGTTAACCTAATTTTTTATTCAGATTTTTAGTGAATTTTCATTAAGAAAATTCACTAATAGAGAGGTCACGATGAAAATCTTTTGAAAAGTTTCTTCAGATGAGCGCGAATTTGGTTCCCTAGAACCCAAAACTAAGGTCCGTTGAAATTTTTATATGCTTATATATATATATATATATATATATATATATATATATATATATATATATATATATATATATATATATTTCCGTGCGATAACTTAAATAATACTCAACTGGCTTGAACGAAAATTGGCACATAACTTCATTGTATTAAGATCGCGGACAAGTTTGTATATCAGCTATAACAGACATTTTTTCCCCCAAAAATATACAAAACATTTTTTAAAACGCTATATTTTTGTAGATATGTCTATGGAACTACACGTTAAATCCCAGATTGTCGCTCTAGACATATCCAGAGCATTCGACCAGGTCTGGCACGCAGCGCTGCTTAATAAACTTCCGGCCTATTGCCTACCACCAAAACTCTGTACCTGGACAGCAAATTTCCTCTCCAACCGGAGCTTTTCTGTTGTCGTGGATGGTAATTCCTCTAAACTGTATCCAATTAATGCAGACCCCCTCCAGGTTCAGCTTTAGCCCCTACTTTGTTTCTTCTCCACATCAATGACCTCCTCTCTAGCACATCCAACCCAGTTCACAGTTACACGGACGACAGCACCCTCCACTCAAATATACAATATTCTAAGCCTGTCTCTTTAGTCCAATAAGATGAGGATCGCAGACTCATGGAGGGTTCTGTCTCTGTGGATCTCCAAAAAATATTAGACTGGGGAAGTAGATATCTTGTACAATTCAACTCCACCAAATCTCAGTCTTGCTTTCTATTTCATAAGAGATACACCAGCCCTAAACCCATCACAATGAACAACCAAGTTATTCAAAGTAATGAGTCCTTTTCACTTGTTGACATTTCTGTGGATCGAAATCTGAATTGGCATCAATATGTCACATCAATTGCAGAAGCGGCTGCTAAGAAATTAGATGTCCTCTTCCGGACTCGCCAATACTTTTCACCAGCTAATCTCTATACCTTATGTACTTTACAAATAAGGCCAAACCTCGAATACTGCTCCCACATCTGGGGTGCCGCTGCCGCTTCTACACTCGCTATTCTGGACTCCATTCAGAAGAGAGCTATACGTCTCATCTGTCACCCTACCCTCACCCAAAGGCTGCCATCGCTTGCCCACCGACGTGCCGTTAGTGACCTCTCTTTCTCTCTCTCTTTTATAGATATCTGCACGGGCACTGCTCAGAGGAGCTTTCTTCCATAGTTCCATCACCTGCTGCTCCCAACAGATCTACCAGGGGAACAGAGCGAATGCACCCTTTTACTGTCCAGGTCACCAGACATAGAACATCCTGTTATGCCCAGTCTTTTGTCCCGAGGACTTCCAAGTTGTGGAATTCCTTGCCGGCACATGTTTTTCCTTCTCCTCCGAACCTCCAAACCTTCAAGTCTAGAATTAACAAGTTGCCTCTTTCCTCCTTGTCGACACCCACGGTACGATAGTATTATGCTGCAAGCCCTCGTGGTGTGTTATTGAATATATATATATATATATATATATATATATATATATATATATATATATATATATATATATATATATATATATAACTGACTACCGCCAAAGCATCAGAGAAAGGGTGTATTTGAAAGGAAATTCCCGGAAATATTTTAGTAAAACGAAGGACAATGACGGTTGAAGCTGAAACTTGAGGGTTTGCAGCACTCTTCTTACGACATTTTCTTTACATTATTCGTATTGGTTTCAGGTTCTTTGCCTAAACGTTGCCAATTTTGACGTTTCAAATCATGACTTTGACGTTATGAGGAAAACCCCATTTTTCTCTCTTTAAATGCCCATAACTTTTTTGTCGTTGAACCTATAGACCAAAGTTTTGGTACGTGATTGACTATTTATAATACAAACACGCCCACCAAATTTGGTTGTTATTTCCGGAGGTATAGTTTTTTCCAAAAGAAAACACACACACACAAATATATATATATATATATATATATATATATATATATATATATATATATATATATATATATATATAATATACACATAAAAATTGAAACTGACCTTGGATATGGGTTCTAGGGGGCCTAGTTCGCGTTCATTTGGAAAATTTTTTCAACATTCAAAAGTCGGGTCCTCATTAGTCCATTTTTTTTAAAGAACGTTAGCTAAAATGTGGATGTTTATAGCGAATGGTCCTGTCCTTGTCCTCATGCCGCGCTTATAAAAATATTGTTCTCATGTATCAACACACATTTTTAACATACATTTTTTGCAATAAATGTTATGTCAAATATTTCTCCACGTATCTATAAAAAGCAGTGAAGGGAACGTGTTCCGCAAATTAATTTTTACAACGTGTTTACATACTCGGGATTAAGTGAAGAGTATAATTAGAGCGTTGACGTAGGGGAGATGTGTGTGTGCGAACACATGCTTATATGGAACTGATAAACATTCTTTCTGATAACATCAACCAGCCCCCTGGTTTCATTCTGTTACAGGAACGTGATTTCCGAGGATCTAACCGCTATTTTTATCACATGGAACGATCCCGCCATCCAGCACGTAACAGTTTGCTGTCTGTTGGAAAATACATATACATTATGTTATGTGAATATGCTGAATCGCGTACATATCAGATGTAGTTGGATATATTATGTATACCTAACGGATTATGTGTAGCGAGTTGAAAGGCTGGTTGTGAAATTAAACGATATTTTAGCTATATGCTTACCAAACACAACAAAATATTTGGAATTTAGTAAAGCTAGTACAAGTTAGATTGGGTATCCGAAAGACCGTCAATCGTGACAACTTTAAAACCTAATAACTCTCTTATTTTGAATAAAACACCCTATATTTTATAACGTTAGTTCATGTACATTTTATTGTTCTTGCGATTGCTATCAGCATTCCCTATACCTAAGTCCCACCGATTCGAAGATATTGAAACATAATTGGCGATAAGAAATAATTATTAGTCAGTTTATCAGGTTGCCTATGAGATGAAAATTTTAAACGTCATCTTCCGACATAAGTAAAATGTGCGACGACTTTTCAATATAACTTTATTTACGAGGAGTATAATCGAATTATTAACTGAAGATGTCGTGTGGTTGCAAAGAGATTTCCACATAAACACAGATCAACTCTTTACATGATCAGAATACTACTAAAAAATGTCTAAGAATGGAGTGTTTCGTCTAAAATTTCATCATCGTCATATTTTCAAATTTATCGTACCATATAATTTTTCTTGAGAAATTTTCATCTTCTTGAGTTTTCAAAAGATACCATTCGCAGATTTCTATAACGCCGGGAAAAATCCCCAGGTTCTAAATGGTGTATTAAAGTGAACGAAAATGGTGCCAATTTGTTAATTTTTAGAATTTTGCGAATAGTTCCTCTTGAAAGATGTAAATTTCTACTGCAGTCTCTGATTGACGCATGCGGATAAGCAGTAGAAAATGCCAAAACTTTATTTGTGTCTCTTCATTGTCCAATAGCGGTTTATTTTTATTACCCTCTGAACGAAACGTTCCATTCTGAGAACAATTTTTCAATAGTGTTCTGATTATGTCAGGAGTTGATCTCTGTCTATCTGGAAATCTCACTGCAAACACACGACATGTTGTGCTAAGAATTCGATTTCACTCGCCGTAAATAATAATTAAATTCCAAAAGTCATCGTTTGAGTAATTGAAGTGTGCAATTATTGTACTTTACAGTACAACCATTAAGTTTACTGTCGGAAGATGACGTTTAAAATTTTTATCTCCAAGGCAGCTTGATAAACTCACTAATAAATATTTCTTATTGCAAATATGCCTCAAAGTGAATGCTGCAAATTTCAAACATTTATTGTGAAGTGATAACAAAAATCTCTTTGGCAAAAGACATTTTTAGAATTGCAATTTTGAAACTCTACAAAAATGTACAAGGAAAAAGTCATCAATGTTTGCAATTTTCAACCTCTTCTGAGGGCGAGAAACGAATAAAAATATTGGAGCAGGAAAGGCCCCGGTAAGGGAAAGTTAGATGTAAAATTGTATTCTTTCATCTTTCTTCAAATCTGAGATATTAAATAAAAACCTCATTTTAGCCAACACTTTTGAAGAGGTCTAACTCTGAATAGAGACGTTTTTGTAAATAATTTTATACGAAAGACCCCTCAAGTTTTTGACAAGGAATCGATCCCTGAATATGGGTTCTAGGATTCTAGTTCTCACTTATTTGAAAAAACTTTTTCAACATTCAAAAGTCGCGATCTCCTCATTATCTAATTTTTTGTTACTAAAAGGGGGCTTGTGAAAAATGGAGATACGTTTGTGGCTTCTGTAGCCCTCGAAAAACTATTTAATGATGTGGTCTGGAAATTATTGTTTCATATAATCATTAAACCACAAATAAGTACAAAAACACCAGAAGAATTGGAAGAAGCAACAAGTCACCTAATATCAACGCTACAACATGCTGCAAGGTATGCCACACCTATAGTAGAGGATGAAGTCAAGGACTTAGGTAGCATTCCAATGTAGGTGACCGAACTGATTACAGAAAAACGAAGAGCTAGGCCTATATGGCATCACACTCATCACCCGGTAGACAAAACACGCTACAACAATATTGCTAACAGACTGAAGCGTAAATTACAAAATACTAGAAATGAAACATTCCGTTATTACATACAAAACTTAAATGGCCAAGATCACTCCATATGGAAAGCCACGAGAAGCTATAAGAGTCCTCAAAATCATATACCACCTATTCGGGAAACTGGAGGCACCTGGTCAAGGTCAGACAATGAGAAAGCCCAATTGTTTAGTCAACATTTATCAGAAGTCTTCCACCTTACTCAGATGAACCTGATTTAGAAATAGAGGAATATATTGACATATCGCTACAGCTGTCTCCTCCAATCGGTAAATTTGAAGTAAGAGAGGTCAAGGAACAAATAAAGATGCTAAAGAAACGTAAAGCACCTGGACCAGATCTTATTGCTGGCACTGTACTGAACGAACCACCAGAGCAAAGGCTCAAATTTATAACTATAATCTTCAATGCGATATTACGGTTAGCCTATTGGCCCAAGCAGCTCAAATTTGCTCAGATATTGATGTTTTTGAAACCAGAAAAGCCTTTCACAGAAGTAAAGTCTTATCGACCTATAAGTCTGTTGCCCATATTATCAAAAGTACTTGAGAGGCTTATCGCCTACTAAGAAAACTGGACGAAGAGAACTGGATTCCTGAACACCAGTTCGATTTAGAAAACAGCACTCAACAGTTCAACAATGCCATAGACTCGTGAATATAATACAAAAAACCCTATAATCAAAAAAAAATACCGTTCTTCAGTTCTCCTAGATGTAAGTCAAGCTTTTGACAGAGTATGGCATAAACGACTCCTGTACAAAATCAAGAAATACTTCCCTTATCACTATTACCTCATCTTTAAATCGTATCTATTAGATCGATACTTTCAAATTAAACAAGGCGAAAAAGTTTCATATATCAAAACAATCTAATCAGGAGTACCTCAAGCTAGCGTGCTCGGTCCGATTCTATATCTACTATACACCTCAGATATACCGACTGCCCAAGAAACTAACATGTCCACATTCGCAGATGACACAGCCATACAGTCTGTAATTGAAGACCCTGAAGTAGCCGGCTATCATATACAAAATCACCTTTCATTGCTACAAAGATGCTTAGACAAATGGAAGATTAAGATCAATGAAGCAAAGTAAGTGATCGCATGTCACATTCACTCTGAACCGCCTGTCCACATCAACAACACAGAAATTCCTCAAGCTGATCATGCTAGATATCCGGGACTACATCTAGACAAACGACTCACATGGAGTACCCACATTAAAAAGAAGCGTAAAGAAATGGATCTGAGAATGAAGAAACTGTACTGGCTAATAGGTAGAAAATCTCCTATTGCAATAGAAAACAAAGTCCTGGTTTACAAGGCTATAATCAAGCCAATCTGGACTTATAGCCTAGAATTATAGGGATCCTCCAAAGTATCCAACACTAACCTAGTTCAACGCTTTCAGTCCAAAGCCCTCAGTATCATAACAGATGCTCCTTGGTATGTAAGCAACCACACCCTTCACAGAGATCTAAATATACCCTTCGTATCAAAACAAATCACTAGAAGAGCAAACAAACACCTTCAAAAAGTGGAAGCACATAAAAATGATGCCGTTAGACCATTGCTTGAAAATCAAACAAGACGACTGAATAGAAAGTGGCCATCAGATCTATGGAGGCAGATATGAAATAAAATCACAATTGCCGGATAGCACCAATGAGTGTAATACCTTAATGTATATAATATATTAGGTGGTTCTGATTGTAAATATTAGTGTACAATAGATAAATAAATAAATAATATATATATATATATATATATATATATATATATATATATATATATATATATATATATATATATATATAGCTGATTTGAATGGGAGAGACAGGCGTACTAATATCAACACAAAAACCAAGAGTTTTCCCTGGTGAACCGAAGCGAACGTTATAAGTATGTGCTCCGATTAAAGCTGACAGTGTCTAAAAATTGCAAATTTTTGACAGTCTAACCATGGTTACCTTTCCAATGTTGAATTTTCATAAGGAAAATCTACTAAAAAAGGCACTTAGGAACGATTCCGTTTGCTTATATAAGTGAATTATTATGACATCAGCTTCCATTTGGCATTATAATTGAATGGGCGGGGGCGGCGTGTATTTAATAAAGCAAACGCCAATTATGTTGCGGCGCTTGAGTTCAACATGTCGAATATAATTAGCAAGTTTATGTAAAGTTGTTGAGCAACTAGATTATTCCTTGGTCTCCGACAGGGCGTACAACTTCCATGTTATAAGCTGATTATTTGATTATTGAAAACTCGTAATGTGCGATACAAGTTCTTGTTAATAGAAAATGACGTTACAGTGCTGGTTATGCAGCTCGTGCTCTATTGTTCCTCGCGTTCTATGTATGCTAGATTTCCCTTCATGACTTTATATAACGTTAATATAACACATAACACTGTTCATCCAGGTCTACAAGAAGTATGCGGAACTACACCAATATATTATTAGAATACGCTCTACATTTGCCATCACTTGGTGAGAATGGAGTTATCCAAACATTATATAAACTTAATACCTTGTAGAGGTAGGTTTAAGTATTTCCCATCAGCGAATTTTCCTATACCCTCATATTTGGAGTCAGTTTCAAGTTATGTATATATATATATATATATATATATATATATATATATTGTGGCGGTGGTTCCGACCGCAGTGTTTTAGTCAACACTACCCTATGTTTCTCTTGACAGCTAAAACGTTGCGTTACGTTATTCGACAGCAAGCTGTCAAGAACTACTATATAAGAGACACCAGGGATCTCTCTCGCTCTCTCCTCGCTACTAACCGACACAGTGAAGATACGTCTCTCCACGCTCGGTCAGTTATCTGTTATGTGCTGTCTGTGATTGTTTTATAGTTAAATGTATAGTTTATTCAGTTAGTGAAATAATAAAGTATATTAAATGTTTACGTATGGATTTAATATCATCAAGTGCAATTAACATCCATATTGGTGACCCCGTGCCGCAAGCCGAAGATGCCCAGCCTGATGTTCCAGCCGACGTCGCCTAACTTCCACGCACGTGCTCATGCCTACAGAAAACTAATATCTAAACAGGTCAGTCTTTTCTAATTTAAAAATTATCTGATTTTTTTCACAATGGCCGAAGATTCTTCAAGCAGCAATATCATGGCAAGGGTTGCAATAAAATTACCTCCTATATGGAGACGTAACGTGAAAATCTGGCAAATGCAGGTTGACGCCCAGTTTGATATATCGCAGATCAGTTCTGAAAAGACAAAATTCAGTCATGTACTCGCTATACTCGATCCTGATGTCGCAGAGTCAATTTCAGATTTTTTAACCCAACCATTATCATCAACCCCCTATTCAGATCTAATGAAACGTCTTTTATTAGAATTTGAAGAGTCCGATAGTCGCAAACTAAATAAACTTTTAACAGAATTAGAATTAGGCGACAGAAAACCATCGCAACTTTTACGCGAAATGAAGTTTTTAGCCGGTAGTCAGATTGGAGAAAATTTCCTTAAAATTTTATTTCTACAACGTTTACCAGTCAACGTTCGTTCAATTTTGGCTTTGAGCAACGATTCTCTAGAAAATTTGTCGGTTACAGCAGACAAAATCGTGGAATTTTCCAGAGATAAATACAACGTGGCTGAAATTCAGTCACGCGAGCCCGACAAGCTAGCCAAATTAGAAGCGCAATTAGAGAAGCTAACAGCATCAGTCAACGAATTGCGAACGCGTTCCCGATCTACCTCCCGAGAAAGACCCAAGCTTTCTCGAAACTCCATAACCGCAAATTCCTCAACCTCCACGTGTTGGTATCATGAACGATTTGGCAACAAGGCCAAACGTTGCATCCAACCTTGCAATTTCAAAGCAAAACATGTGTCGGAAAACTAATAAGGCACTCCCTCCACGCGGCAGGAGACGAGAGCCACCTAACACGCCGCCTTTTTATTTTTGATAGACGCTCCAATATGAAATTTCTAATCGACTCTGGAGCGGATATTTCAGTTATTCCACCCACTCACGACCAACGGAAATTTCAATCGAAACGTACCTTGTATGCTGCAAACGGGACCCCTATTCATACCTATGGCGAACAACTATTAGATTTGGATCTAGGTTTACGCCGTAGGTTCTGCTGGCCCTTCACACTTGCCGATATCAAGCAACCAATTATAGGCGCTGATTTTCTAGCAGAGTTTGCTTTACTTGTAGATATGAAACATAGACGTTTAATCGATACAAAGACAAACCTCTCTAAGACCGGTGCTAACCCACCACCAGGATTTAATTCTAAAATTCATCTCGTAGACCCGACACACCAGTACTTCAAATTGCTACAACAATTTCCTGACCTGTTTAAGGAAACTTCTTCTAGCAACCTTCCAGAGGTTGAGTTCTTCCATACTATAAGTACGGAAGGACCACCTGTCACTGCAAAAGCTAGAAGATTGCCCCCGGAAAAGCTAGCTCAAGCAAAGCTAGAATTCCAGCACATGATGGACTTGGGAATTTGTAGACCCTCCAAAAGTCCATGGTCAAGCCCCCTCCACATGGTGCAAAAAAAGGATGGCTCATGGAGACCATGTGGGGATTACCGAGCACTAAACGCTAAAACAATCCCAGACAAATATCCCATTCCAAATTTGCAGGATTTTAATGCCCAGTTAGAAGGCAAACGTATTTTTTCAAAATTAGATATCATTCGCGCTTTCCATCACATCCCAGTAGCACCTCAAGATATTCCCAAAACAGCAGTCATAACTCCATTTGGGTTATTCGAATTTGTTAAAACCCCATTTGGCCTTCGTAATTCAGCACAAACATTTCAAAGATATTTACATTCAATTTTAAGACATCTTGACTTTGCCTACTCCTATCTTGACGATATTCTCGTTACATCAGCCTCTGAAAAAGAACATCAAGAGCATCTAGCAAAACTTTTTCAGACACTTCAAGACAACGGCATCCGTATCAATTCATCTAAATGTGAATTCGGAGTGGCCGAAATTTCATTTTTAGGTTTTCGTGTAAATAAATCTGGATTATTTCCACTTCCTGAACGCATCAAAGCTATTACCGACCTACCTCTTCCCGATACCATTGAAAAACTCAGAAGATTTCTAGGTCTCATAAATTTCTACCGTCGTTCTCTTCCACGTGCTGCGGAAATTCAGCAACCACTATTCGACCTCTGCCAGAATCCCAAAAAACGCGACAAACGTAAAATCGAGTGGACTCCTCAGACTCGAGAAGCATTCGAACGTTTGAAAGAGGCACTAAAAAACGCTACACTAATAGCTCATCCGTCTTCTTCGCTACCACTGATTCTCCATGTCGATGCTTCTGATTATGCCGTAGGCGCTTCCCTCCAACAATTACGTGATCAAACACTAGAACCCCTAGGTTTCTACTCTAAAAAGCTTACTTCAGCCCAAAAATCTTACAGCACCCACGATCGCGAACTTCTAGCTGCTTATCAGGCAGTTAAATACTTTAGATATACCCTAGAAGGTCGCCATTTCACCATTTATACGGACCACAAACCTTTGACATACGCTTTTGAACAACGCGTCGATAAAGCATCTCCAAGGCAACTACGACATTTAGACTTCCTAGGTCAATTTACCACAGACATTCGCTACATACCAGGTCCTACAAACATTCCCGCAGACTATTGTTCTCGCATTGAAACAATTTCACTTTCTTCCACTGTGTCACTCCAAGAAATTGCGCAAGCTCAGTCATCTTGTGAGGAACTCAAACACCTTCTGCAGTCTAAATCTTCCTCATACAAATTTCAAAACATGCCTCTTGACAACGGAATGAATCTTATTTGCGATTCTTCTTCAAAGAAACTTCGCCCATTCATTCCGCTCAAATTTCGCCGAAAGATTTTCGATTCTATCCACAATTTATCTCACCCAGGCATATCAGCTTCAGTCGATCTGGTCCAGGATAGATTTTGTTGGCCCAAATTGAAACGCGATGTATCTCTTTGGTCTAAAACTTGCATTCCCTGCCAGAAAGTCAAGATATGGAGACACACTTCCAGTGCCATTGGACAATACACCCCAGCCATGAGAAGATTCTCGCATATAAATGTTGACATTGTGGGACCATTACCACTATCACAAGGTCAACGCTATCTGTTAACAATAATAGACAGATTTTCTCGATGGCCCGAAGCAATTCCATTGTCAGATATTACAGCAGAAACAGTAGCGAACACTATTTTATCATGCTGGATCTCTCGTTTCGGTGTTCCGCAATACATCACCACAGACAGAGGTAAACAATTCGATTGCCACCTTTTCACACACCTCACTAAAACACTAGGTGCAGACCACATCAAGACCACAGCCTACCACCCAGCAGCAAATGGTGTAATCGAGAGATGGCATAGAGTTCTGAAACAGGCCTTGAAAGCTCATATGGACGAAAACTGGGTCGCTAAATTGCCAATTGTGTTACTAGGACTCAGATCGTACATAATTCCAGAATATCGCTCAACACCCGCTGAAATAGTCTATGGAGAATCAATCAAACTTCCCACCGACTTTTTCAACAGCACACAAGCTCATGATGTTCCACCACTTATATCTCAGCTGAAAGAAGACATAAGGAAACTTCGACCAGTACCTTTTAAACACCATACTGCAAAAAAGGTATTTGTCCATCCTAAGCTTATGGAAGCTCCTTTTGTTTTTGTTCGCATTGATATTCCGCGAAAAACTCTCGAACCAGTTTATGACGGCCCCTTTGAAGTGTTATCCCGAACTGACAAAGTCTTCAAAATCAAGAAATCACACGGAGAAGAGACAATTTCTGTTGACCGTCTTAAACCCGCATTCATTCTTTGTGATAACGAACAGACAACTTTCCACCCTCAGAGACATCCTAGTGAAACTGAAAGTGACAGTGAAAGTCCAACACCTAGTGAAACTGAAAGTGACAGTGAAAGTCCAACACCCAGTGAAACTGAAAGTGACAGTGAAGTTCCCGTTCCCGTTCAAACTACACGCCATGGACGTAGAGTTCGATTTCCACGAAGATACTTGAACTAATAGCGTTGCCACTGAGAGGGGAGTATGTGGCGGTGGTTCCGACCGCAGTGTTTTAGTCAACACTACCCTATGTTTCTCTTGACAGCTAAAACGTTGCGTTACGTTATTCGACAGCAAGCTGTCAAGAACTACTATATAAGAGACACCAGGGATCTCTCTCGCTCTCTCCTCGCTACTAACCGACACAGTGAAGATACGTCTCTCCACGCTCGGTCAGTTATCTGTTATGTGCTGTCTGTGATTGTTTTATAGTTAAATGTATAGTTTATTCAGTTAGTGAAATAATAAAGTATATTAAATGTTTACGTATGGATTTAATATCAACAAGTGCAATTAACATCCATATATATATATATATATATATATATATATATATATATATATATATATATATATATATATATATATATATATATATATATATATATATATATATATATATATATATGAGACATACTTGGTTCTCGGGTTGAACTGCATTTAGAATTTATTAAAACCCGACGTTTCGGCTCCTGTTTTGGAGCCATTTTGAAGAGGCAAAGGAAATATGTAAGGACACTCTAAGGCCTGCCTACTCCCCAAATCTCTTGGAGATCGTCTGTGAGGTCTCAGTGTGTTCAACCCCAGGCCTCAGAGAGATCTGGCAGTTCGTTGCAAGTCTTGTATTGTATGTATCGTTCCGTCTACCTGCTTCGTTATCAGTGAAAATAGTCGGGTCACGGTCAATTAAGTCGGGGGCTTTGGTCACGGTACTTACAGGATTAGGAGGATTAAGAGGATTACCGGCATTTGTTGAGACAGATAATGGGGAAAGAAAATTGTCTGTGGAATTTATTTTCTCTTTGTGTGTTTGTAATGAACATATAATAGGTTTCCAGATCGCGAAGACCATCATCTCTCTTATTTAAACAATCGGGACGTTTTTCAATCTCGATTGCTTCGCGGATAATTCTCGTTTTGAAGTTGTAAACCGGAGCTATTATTTTGGCATTACCAAAGTCTATTTTATGCCCTGTATGAATATGATGCATGGCCAGCGCCGATGAGGGGTCGGATTTTCTAACTGCGCGGGTTTGGTCATATATTCTATTGTGGATGCGTCTATTTGTTTGTCCTACATAATTTTGGGAACAGTCGGAACAAGGAACTTCGTAAACTCCGTGGGATTCGATTGGAATCGTATCCTTGGGAGTTTTTATCAGATTTGACAGTTTTTGCTCTGTTGTGAATACGGTTTGATATTATGGGTTTTAAAAATTCGGCTGATTTTGTCGGTGACATCTTTAATGTATGGTATAAACGCTGTGTGTTGTTGTGTGGACTCTGTTTGTTCTTGTTGTGGTGTTGTGGTTTGTTGTTGTAAGTTTCTAATATTTCGTAGTATGTGATTGTTGTCGTATCCGTTTTCTAGCAACGTCTGCCTTAAAAAGTTTAATTCTGTCTGTTCCGTTAGTCTAAGGGATCGTGTTAGTAGTGTTCGAACCACGCAATTTAGTGGCGATAGTGATATTGGATGTTACGATAACAATTAGTGTGGGTTGGTTTTCGGTAGAAAATCATCTGACTGGGTTTTTAGTGATGCGTACATCTAAGAAAGGCAAAGAAAAATTAATTTCTATTTTCATGGTGAACTGCAGTTGGGGCTTGATTTTATTTAGGTAAGAAAGGAATTCGTCTAGAGATTCTTTACCGTGTGGCCAGAGAGCGATCAACGTATATTACCCAACAGGTTGGTTTAAGTTGGGATGAATTGGGCTTGTGTCTCGAAGTTTTCCATGAAAATGTTAGCCGATGCAGGAGAGAGTGGTTAACCCATTGGAGCACCTCGAACTTGTTTGTAAAAATACCATGAAAATAACAACACTGATCTATGGTCATGGTGGTACATTTTTTGTACCGGCTCAATTTTATCAAAAATTACGATAGCAGATACGACTTTTTTACTTACCAGTATATTAATCCCCTCTAATACACTGCCGTATCTAGCCTAGTATCAAAATTTGAAAGTGAAACACCAGATAACACACTAAAACTTACTAAAATATCACCACGCCATGAGAGACAATAACGTTTACCCTCAGAACTGTTTGAATATGATATCTAGCATTCATAAAATCAAATATATTCATAACTATAGCTTGTAGGCACCCATGATTACATAGGTGGTACGATTCTTGTGTTTCTGTGACTGTAGTAAAATGTTTTTTGAATAAATGGTATAGAATCTATGCCACCAAGACCCGGAGGAATAAAAAAAGATGGTACACTTTATGTACCACTTAACCTGAAAGAGTTAAAGGAGAGTATTGACTGTGATTTTCTGATGTATGCAGATTTTTGATGGAAAATCTGCATGTTTAGCACGCATATACCATTTTTTACATTTCATTTACATTTAACTTATCTTTTCAGATGAATTAGTCGAGTGTTGCTTAGCTGTAGTTAGGTAAGTGGACAAATTAATTTGATTAAGATGATGAAACATTTTGCTTTTATACATTTGTTTAATGATTTTGTAACTACATTCAGTAGGTTTCACTAGAATTTATCTAAAATTGGTTTAAAACCCCTTGTTCACGAAGAATCATTAAAACGTTGTAGTTAATTTTATAGGCTAATTTTATCTGAACTCAAAATATTTGATTATTCGACATAATATTATTTATAATAATCATGAAACTTATATTTCCGGTGAACAATGGAATGTAAGGAAAACATCATCAAAACAAAACAAAAAGCCTGGACGCAGCAAGTGCGTTATGGTAGTGAATTTTCATAGAAATGATCTGGCACAAAATATTTTATTATAACTTTTTTTTCTTGTAACATAGAAATCTAAATTTTAGTGTATAGTTTACTTTTTATATCGTAAACCTACCTAACAAACTTGTCAAAGCCATATACAAAAGAAAGGTACATGCCAAATTTTATTTAAATCGGCTCATTACTTTTTGAGATACGAATTTTTTTTCGAATGAAAACTCAAAATTTTCCCGGAAAACCTCGTCCAATTTTCCTGAATAACGAACTTATCCAAGCCATTTACAAAAGGAAGGTACATGCCAAATTTTATCAAAATCGGCTTATTATTCTTTGAGATAAAAATTTTTTTCGAATGAAAACTCAAAATTTATCTGGAAAACCTCGTCCGATTTTCTTGACTAACAAACTTGTCAAAGCCATTTACAAAAGAAAGGTACATGCCAAATTTTGTTACAATCGGCTTATTACTTTTTGAGATAAGAATTTTTTTCGAATGAAAACTCAAAATTTTCCCGGAAAACCTCGTCCGATTTTCTTAACTAACGAACTTATCCAAGCCATTTACAAAAGAAAGGTACATGCCAAATTTTATCAAAATCGGCCCAGTATTTTTTGTGTTATCGGTGTGATACATATATATATATATATATATATATATATATATATATATATATATATATATATATATATATATATATATATATATATATATATATATATATATATATATAACCATATAAAAATTGAAACTGACCCCGGATATGGGTTCTAGGGGTCATATATCGCGCTCATTTGAGGAAATTTTTTCAAAATTCAAAAGTCGAGATCTCCTCATTAGTGAATTATTTCTAAGAAAATTCACTAAAACGAATAAAAAAGAAATAACTTACAGAAAAAAAAAGAGGTCAATTCAAAACATTTATCCCAACTGTATATAATTTCTTCAACAAGATACTCTTTGCAAGGCTAGATGCATTCTCGCAACAATAAGAACAGTAGACCAGTTTCGCTCTCATTAGAGCTCTTCTGTGCGGCATACTAATTGCAGCAAAAATACACCTATAAAGTAATACGGCTATAGTAGCCAGCCTTTTAACACCAAGTGAGTGGTGGACGTGCCGCCACCTAGTTGCGGAACCAAGTACTATGTTGTCACGCCAGCTCCAAATAACACAAAGTGTTAAAAAATAGAGACTGTATACAACTAACTAACAATTTAGTAAATTGTTAACCCTGGCTCATTTCTACCCTAATATAGGAACAACGTATGCAATGCTAGATGCATTCTCGCAACAATTAGAACCATAGACCGGTTTCGCTCTCATTAGAGCTCTTCAGTACTGCATACTAATTGCAGCAAAAATACACCTATAAAGTAATACGGCTATAGTAGCCAGCCTTTTAACACCAAGTGAGTGGTGGACGTGCCGCCACCTAGTTGCGGAACCAAGTACTATGTTGTCACGCCAGCTCCAAATAACACAAAGTGTTAAAAAATAGAGACTGTATACAACTAACTAACAATTTAGTAAATTGTTAACCCTGGCTCATTTCTACCCTAATATAGGAACAACGTATGCAATGCTAGATGCATTCTCGCAACAATTAGAACCATAGACCGGTTTCGCTCTCATTAGAGCTCTTCAGTACTGCATACTAATTGCAGCAAAAATACACCTATAAAGTAATACGGCTATAGTAGCCAGCCTTTTAACACCAAGTGAGTGGTGGACGTGCCGCCACC
This sequence comes from Tillus elongatus, assembly GCA_964006375.1. Taxonomy (NCBI): domain Eukaryota; kingdom Metazoa; phylum Arthropoda; class Insecta; order Coleoptera; family Cleridae; genus Tillus; species Tillus elongatus. The sequence goes on along the minus strand of OZ023266.1, from coordinate 176,145,378 downwards.
TAGTTGCGGAACCAAGTACTATGTTGTCACGCCAGCTCCAAATAACACAAAGTGTTAAAAAATAGAGACTGTATACAACTAACTAACAATTTAGTAAATTGTTAACCCTGGCTCATTTCTACCCTAATATAGGAACAACGTATGCAATGCTAGATGCATTCTCGCAACAATTAGAACCGTAGACCGGTTTCGCTCTCATTAGAGTTCTTCAGTACTGCATACTAATTGCAGCAAAAATACACCTATAAAGTAATACGGCTATAGTGGCCAGCCTTTCAACACTAAGTGAATGGTGGACGTGCCGCCACCTAGTTGCGGAACCAAGTAGTATGTTGGATTCTATATAGGTATCACTTTATAGGTGTATTTTTGCTGAAATTAATATGCCGTACTGAAGAGCTCTAATGAGAGCGAAACCGGTCCAAGGTTCTAATTGTTGCGTCTAGCCTTGCATACTTTGTCCCTATATTAGGGTAGAAATGGGCCAGGGCTTACAATTCACCAAATCCTCAGAAACTTCATGTAGTTAAACCTTACGTGTATAGATAATTCAAATTTTCACAACTTCTGATAATAAAGGAAACATTTCATAAAATTTAATTTTATCAGTTAGTTAAAAAAACACCGTAACCTATAGCTGTATTTAATACCTGGCACTTTAGAATTACCCATTTCTCATGATTTTTAACTTATCCCTCCAAACTGCCTGACAACGTTGTTAGACTGCGTCCGTGCTGAAGCTCAAATGTCATTTGTCATTGTGTTGTAATGGCATTTATTGTCAATTGTCAATATAATGGAAAGTTGGGTTAGTAGAAACAGACGACATAAATAAAGAGGAAGAGATTTAGCCTCAAATGCATGTTTTAAACAGGATAAAATTACTAGATAGATATGCTAATGCTGCTACCTATTTTTGCACTGTCACGCGCATGCGACATAGGGTGAGTATAGTCGCAACATAATAATATTATACTTATGCTGCGGTACAGTAGGTTTGACGTTTCATTACATCTAATAACAAACTCCTTTTTGTGTGCACACTGCTAGAAGTAATTTTTGTTGATCAGAATACTATTCTGTCATGATGACGAAATCAAGTTTATGACCTTTTTTCTTTTATCTCCCTATACACTTGTCGAAAGAAATTGTTAGCGGAATCCGCAATATTCAGGAAAGGTAAAATTGAAAAAAGTTTGTCTGCCTACCATTTCAACCGGGTATCGCAAGAAGTCTCTAGAAAATTTTTAAGCTGATTTGCAGCTAGTTTTTTGCCAAAAAAAAAATATATTAAACAATTTGTTAGATTATACAAAAGATAAAGAAAAAGCCACTGAAATGTCGGACATCTATGAGATAAATATATATAAATAACGGCATTCAGGAAAGGTAAAACTGAAAAAAAGTTTGCCTGTCTACCATTTGAACCGCGTATCACAAGTGGTCCCGAGGGCATTTTTAAGAAATCTGATTTGCAGATAACTTTTTTGATAAAAAATAATTTAAAAAATTTGTTAGTTAATACGAAAGATAAAGATAAACCCACTAAAATGCCGGGCATATATGAAATAAGTTTTTTTATTATTTTTTATTTCAACAACACACCACGAGAGATCACAGCCTAAATACTATGTACGGTGGGTGTAGACAAGGAGGAAAAAGGCAACTTGTTAATTCTGGACTTGAAGGTTTGGTGGTTCGGAGGGGAAGGAAAAACATGTGCCGGCAAGGAATTCCACAACTTGGAAGTCCTCGGGAAAAAACAGCGGGCATAACAAGATGTTCTATGTCTGCTGACCTAGACAGTAAAAGGGTGCATTTCGTCTGTTCCTCTGGTAGATCTGTTGGAAGCAGCAGGTGGAGGAACTATGAAAGAAAGCTCCTCTGAGCAGTGCCCATGCAGATATCTATAAAACAGAGAGAGGTCACTAACGGCACGTCAGTGGACAAGGGATGGCAGCCTTTACGTGAGGGTAGGGTCACCGATGAGACATATAGCTCTCTTCTGAATAGAGTCCAGGATAGCGAGTGTAGAAGCGACAGCGGCACCCCAACTGTGGGAGCAGTATTCGAGGTTTGTCCTTATTTGTGAAGTATATATGGTATAGAGATTAGCTGGTGAAAAGTATTTGCGAGGCCGGAAGAGGGAACCAAATTTCTTAGCAGCCGCAATTGATGTGATATGCTGTTGCCAATTGAGATTTCGATCCACAAAAATGCCAACAAGTGAAAAGGACTCATTACTTTGAATAACTTGGTTGTTCATTGTGATGGGTCTAGGGCTGGTGTATCTCTTATCAGATACAAAGCAAGACTGAGATTTGGTGGAGTTGAATTTTACAAGATTTCTACTTTCCCAGTCTAATATTTTTTGGAGATCCACAGAGACAGAACCCTCCATGAGTCTGCGATCTTCATCTAATTGGGCTAAAGAGACAGGCATCGAATATTGTATATTTGAGTGGAGCGAGCTGTAATACGCATAACTGTTAACTGGGTTGGATGTGCTAGAGAGGAGGTCATTGATGTGGAGAAGAAACAAAATAGGGGCTAAAGCTGAACCTTGAGGTACTCCTGCATTGATTGGATACACTTCAGAGAAATGGCCATCCACGACAACAGAAATGCTCCGGTTGTAGAGGAAGTTTGCTGTCCAGGTACAGAGTTTTGGTGGTAGGCCATAGACCGGAAGTTTATTAAACAGCGCTGCGTGCCAGACCTGGTAGAATGCTTTGGATATGAGATTCATCATGTAGTTCCATTGACTTGTTCCAAGAATGGGTGACAAAGGAAAGGAGGTCGGCAGTTGATCTGCGCTGACGGAATCCATACTGCCTGTCGTGGATTAGACTGTATTTTTAATAAATTTTAGTAATTCGGTGTTTATATACTTCCATAACTTTATAGACGACTGAAAGGAGAGAAATAGGCCTGTAGTTGCTAGGAAGTGCTTTGAATCCTTTCTTGGGGACGGGTTGTACTCGAGCAGTTTTCCAGTAACTAGGGAATATGCCTCTATTATAAGATGTCTGAAACCGACGAGTCAGGACAGGAGCAAGTTCTGCTGCATATTTGTTAGTGAAACGATCGTCAGATCTTTAAAAGGTGTGTTGTAGTGATTTAGGTTCTACAAATGTACTTGTAACTACTACTAACTTTATTCTCTCTAAACTAAAAGTTATCGATCAAATTAAATGTTAATGTATTCCTTGGTAAATGGGGACGACCTCCGTATATTTATGTATATGTTCAAAGGTGAACAATAATATTAGTAAAGTGCCATTATCATAAACCAAACCTGTATTGTTAAACTACATATTTTTATATTTTTATTGTTATTGATATACGTGTCATAATAGCTAAAGTGTGTGTTTAGATTGCTGCGTATTCAGTATAGATAAAGTGGCTACCAATAAACAGAGCAATAAAACACATAACGAAACAGCGACAACTTCAATTTTTAAGTGAATGCTTTGTGGAGAAAGGTTGGTCGAGTGATGAATTGCTACGTAATACATTATAAAAACGGCCGTGTTTGAACATTATAATGTAATACATTAAAAAACTTTTTTTTCTTTTGTAAAACTCCATAAAGCAATCTAAAGTAAAGCAAACTGGGCTATATTTAAACAGACAGAATCAGAGAGCAGTATTTATTTGAGTTGAAGCTTTTGAAATATATACCGCTCATACCTATCATCTGCTTTGTTTTACCATTAGTATGGAGGTAATATATCATTTATTTATTTAGTTATTCAATACAACACTTAGCAGGCAATCCTCAAACTACGTGAAAAGTTATGGAAAATGACAGACGACATGAAATTAAAAAGACGCAGCAAGTGCGTTATGGTAGTGAATTTTCACAAAAATGTTTTTAATAGCAAATATGTGTGTTTCTTTTTCAGAAGGCAGGAATCAAATTTAATTACCAGTATAACCTATATAGTAAAAGCAATGTGCCATGTTTCATCAACATAACTTTATTGTTTGAAAACGTACAAAAATTTCCGAAATTAAACTTAAAGTGTAACCGAAAAAATCCGTTTCTTGGTCAACCTTATGGGTTAATAGCAAATTGAGCTTTCGAAATATGAAGCATTTAATCAATATTCGCTACCATAACGCACTTGCTGCGTCCAGAAATTATTTACTTAGAAACATGCATTATATTTCGATGGAAAATGCAAAAACATAAGACGTTTTCGACTAAAAAAAATTATTTTTGTCACCAACGACTTTTGGGCCAGCCTGTGATTGTAGAAATATTTTTTTTAGATGTAAGTCCAGGCACCCTATAATTAATGTATCTAATTTTTTTTCATATCTTGTAGAATAATTGATATATTGAGCATTATAAGATTTTTTACGGAAATTCGACAAAAGTTATTTACCATTAAACGATACACTCTATAGCTAAGGCTACTGCCAAGCATCAGAGAAAGGGTCTATTTAAAATGAATTTATTGGAAAAATTTTAGTACAATGAAGGACAATGACGGTTGAAACTAAGACTTAAATTGTCACTTTGACGTTTTGAGGAAAACCCCAATTTGTTTTTCTTTAAATGCCCATAACTTTTTTTCTGATTTGATCTATATCGATATAAAATCATGTACCAAATTTGGTTGCCCTTACTTTGTTATTTCCGGAGATATGCATTTTTTTCTAAAGAAAACACAAAATTTTTCGGGAAAACCTCGGCAGATTTTCCTGGCTAACGAAATTATCAAAGCCACTTACAAAAGGAAGGTATTTACCAAATTTTGTCAGAAGCAACCCATTTTTTTTGAGTTATCGGTGTGATACATACATACATATATATATATATATATATATATATATATATATATATATATATATATATATATATATATATATATATATAGATATATATATATATATATATATATATATATATATATATATATATATATATATATATATATATATATATAAACATATAAAAATCGAAACTGACCTCGGATATGTGTTCTAGGGGGCCTAATTAGCTCTCACTTGAAGAAATTTTTTCAAAATTCAAAAGTCGGGATCTCCTTATTAGTGAATTTTTTTTTAAGAAAATTCATTAAAGTTTGGCCAGTGATTGTTTTTATTTTAGGTTAATGGGAGAATATGTTGTTTTTCGAATTCATAATTTTAGTTTATATGAAAAGCTTAAATCATTGCCGAAAACATCAAAGCTTTTTGATCATATTAGTTGTCCAAGATCATAACCTATAAAATAAGTTATGTTATTAAATTAATTCTTTTACACAGTAACAGTACATCAATCAGGGCGGTTAAACATTGTCTAGATATTGCAAAATTCAAAATAATTTCATTCTTTATTTAAAATCGAAACTTAAAAATTAACAATGAATATATAAAGCTTGGATAAATAAACCTGTCAAGCGAACGCCGATAGCATGTTGACAAAACCGATTTCCTAGAATTACAGACACAACCCCATCTTCCATCGGATTTGGCAGCTTAACCGAACTAGGTAACCAATTAAAAAAGTTCGGGACGCAGCAAGTGCGTTATGGTGGTGAATTTTTATTAAATGCTTCAAATTTGAATAACTCAATTTTCTGTAAACTTAGACAGTTTGATTTTCGTGTGTAGTGAGGTCTTTCCTAAGGCAAGCTATCCACCTAACTTAATTTAAATTACTTTGTAATTTTCGGAGAAAAAAATGTTATTCAAAAAAAAAACTCAATATTTGAATAACTCAATTTTATATAAACTTAGAAAGTGGAATTTTGGTACGTTGTAAGACTTTTCCTGAGGCAACATATCCATTAAATTTAATTGCAACAGCTTTGTAATTTTTGGAGAAAAAAATTTTTTTCGAAAGAAAACTCAAACTTTTCCCGGAAAACCCCGTCCGATTTTCCTGGCTAAGGAACTCGTCCAAGCCATTAATAAAAGAAAGGCACTTGCCGAGTTTCATCGAAATCGGTTAATTATTTTTTGAGTTATCGGATGGATACATATATATGGATACCCCGGATATGGGTTCTAGGGGTCCTAGTTCGCGCTCATTTGAAAAAACTTTTGCAAAGTCCCACCATCGATATCTCTCTATTAGTGAATTTTTTTAATAAAAATTCACTAATACAAATATAGGAGCCATACATTGTAAACCACATTATGTAAAATAATATAATTGAATATTCAGATTACTCTAATTTTACTTACACTAAGATTGATATTAAACTTGTATTAAAAAATTATGTATTCCTAATATTGAATAAACGTTTTGAAATTGAATTGATTCTTCTACGATCACCGAGGTTAACCAACCGCGGACACGGTTTTTCTTGGATGGGTGACCACCTGAGAGCATCGTGTACTGTTACCTCTTTTTTTTGGTATTGACATTTCTGTTTTGTACTTATTAGCGAAATTTTATTTAAAAAATTGAGCGTATTTTATTTTAAAAACTTCGCTAATAGAGAGGTATCTATGGTGAGACTGCAAAAATTTAAGATACCATGCTTTCAAATTGTATATTAAATACAGCCACAAACCTAAGCCTATTTGTATTGTAGCTTGTAAAAAGTATGTCATAAATAAAAACAAAGTTCGGGACGCAGCAAGTGCGTTATGGTAGTGAATTTTCATTAAATATTTTAAAATTATATGACTCAATTTTGTATAAGCTCAGGAAGCTGAATTTTGGTATGTAGTAAGGCCTTTCCCAACGCAAATGATCCACCAAATTTCATTTAAATAGTTGTGTAACTTTCGGAGAAAAAAAATTCTTTGTTTTATTTCGACACTTGAAGAAACCATATTGCACATGTTTCATGCGTTTTTAACAAGATTTCATTTTTGTTTAAAATGCCCGAATACGTTTATCACCTTTAGGTCTGAAATTACAATTTTATTATTGTTGATATTGAAAAAAATGTTTAGGTTGACTCAAATAAAATCATACTGGCGATTATGAAGAAAAAATAATACGTTTACAATGTGGCAGATACTTTCCTTTTCTAAATATGAATTAAGTTTCCTTCTAGAAATCTTCTGTATAACTTTAAAGAAATTTGTAATACAAGTTTCTTTTAAAGAGACTTACACTATCTACGGATATAGCAAAATTTAATTCTTTGGCTTCATAGAAAATTGAGTTTTGGGCATTTATCTCAAAAGGAGTTAGAACACAAGATTTTTTTGATATCGATGGTAATACTTTTGAAAGAAGTTTTATAATGTACACGTACTAGGACTTCTAAAATCAATCTTCAAGGTCTATGTATGTTTAAAGTATTAACTTTACTTATATGTCGTATAATAAGAGTGTACAATTCTTATGAAAATACGCTACTATAATGCACTTGCTGCGTCTCGAAATTTTTATTATTTTCAAAAAGTATGGATACAGCAACCGGAAATAAGTATTGGAAAGGGTCTGGGTACAGCAAGTATGTTAAGTAGTAAATTTTCTTAAAAATATTTCAAATCCGATAGCTCAATAAATTTTCCATTAAGCTAAAATCTTCAATCTTGAATAATAGTAACACCTATGTAAACGAACCGTGGGTACTAGATTAAAGAAAAATAATAGAATGAGCTTCGCGGATAGCTACAAATTTATTTTAAAACACCTTTTCTGTTGTTTATTGTGTGCAAAAACTGGATGGGTTGACTAAAAAAAAATCTCCAAGCAATTAATTAGAAAAAATACTTGCCATATTTATAGTTTGCCAGGTACATTCCCTTTGTAAATAATTAATTCTTTTCTGAAAAACTTTCGTAGCTTTAGTGAAATTTGTAACACAATTTTTTAAGCACCCCTGTAGTGCCTACATATTATATCTAGGACCAAATTTTAATTTTTTAGCTCCATATAAAATATATATTTTTCAAATAATCGCTAACTGAGACTCTAAAACCACCTGTGGTGGCGGCACGTGCTTGCGTCTTACATCTCGCTTAGTGTTGGAAGGCTGGCTACCATAGCCGTATTACTTTATAGGTGTATTTTCGCTGCAATTAGTATGCGGTACTGACGAGCTCTAATTAGAGCGAAACCGGTCTTCGGTTCTAATTGTGGGTGACAATGCATCTAGCCTTACATACTTTGTCCCTATATTAGGGTAGTAATAGGCCAGGGCTGACAATTTACTATATTGTTAGTTGGTTGTATACAGTCTCTATTTTTTAACATTCTACTACTACAACATACTACCTGGTTCCGCAACGAGGTGGCGGCACGTGCTTCGTGTCTTACATCTCACTATGTGCTGTGAGGTTGTCTACGATAGCCATATTACTTTATAGGTGTTTTCTCGCTGCAATCAGTATACCGTACTGACGAGCTCTAATTAGAGCGAAACCGGTCTACGGTTCTAATTCTGGTGAGAATGCATTTAGCCTTACGTACTAGGAACTATTAAAATTGTGGTATTAAATGAAAACGTTATATTAATCTGTGCATTGTATCATCTATCTGAAATTATTTAGAACTAAATGCTGTAAACCCATTGCTTTACAATTCTTTCAGATGCCCAAGTACCATTCTAACTTACTTTTCTAACAAAATAAATGATGAAACTACTCCAATATTGTCGCAGTTCACTTTACGCTCACAGCACTTTTATTGTCTCTCAAGACTCGGCTGGTTTTACGTTTACGTGTCACACTTCTTTTATTTCAGATGCACTTTTCCACTTGTATATCCTTTTACTTTAAATAAAGTTGAGTACCTACAGCATAATTGTGACTTGAAAGGAATTTCGTTATTTCCAAACATTATGCACGATATACATTTATGTTACAGGCTTTGTCAATTACACGATTTCAGACCTAGTAAAAATTATATTATAAATAGAAACACGTTTGCTTTGCGGTTCTCTGATTTTACAATTTTTAGTGGCGATTATTTTGCTGTCACTGCTAGAAATTCTAATAACAAAAGTAATCCTGATGATTATAAAAACCTTTGGAGTAAATGTAACTATAGGGTTCCGGGTTCACTTTCCCATATTAATTTCCATAAGGATAAACAACCAAAACCGCCCCCGATTTATGCAACGAACAATACACCGGCACGGTGTATTCGTTGGCCGCTCCACCCAGTGGGTGTATCGTAGACGGTGACCCCCGCGGGCAGCGCCCCCGGCCAGAATCGGTTTCTTAGAATCAAGACTCGGGTATCTAGATTCAGGTCCTAGGTATCCAGATAATCAGATCTAGATTCAGATATCCAGATAACCGAAAATGGGGAGATCATAACAGAATGGGTGGGAGAGTTAGATTTGATGATCATCAACAAAGGGGATGCCCCGACATTCCAGAGAGCTAATGCGACATCTATCCTGGATTCACAATAGTAACACCAAGGATGGGAGCCCAGAACATAAGATGGGAAGTATCTGAGTTTGAATCTTTAAGTGACCACAATTATATAATGTTGGAGCTGGAAAAACAAGAACGTTGCACAGTGAGAAGTGCAAGGGTTGACATGTACTCAAGCTGGACAAGGAAAAGCTAGAAAATACTAGATCTAGAAGTGGAAAATCACATAACAGCTGAAAAGTTCTCACTAACCTTAGAGTATCTATGCACTAAATCAATGCCTAGAAGACATATATCGATTAAACGACAACCAGCCTAATGGTGGAATTGCAAAATATAAAAAGAGTCTAGAGGCAGCCAGTGTGTTACAGTAGTCAGTTTTCATAGAAATGATCAGGCACCAAATATCTGTTTATAAGTTTTTTTCCTGTAACATAGAAATCCAAATTTTGGTACATGGTTTCCTTTTGTTATAAACTTGTGTACCAAATTTGATGACCATAGTTTTATTTATTTTTGATTATATAAACTTTTTCCTAAAGAAACCACAAAATTTTCTCTGAAAACCTAGCTCGATTTTCCTGGCTAACGAAGCGGTACAAGCCACTTACAAAAGGAAGGCACATGCCAAATTTTATCAAAATCGGCCAATTATTTTTTGAGTTGTCAGTGTGATATATATATATATATATATATATATATATATATATATATATATATATATATATATATATATATATATATATATATATGTATATCAACTGACCCCAGATATGGGTTCTAGGGGGTCCTAGTTCGCCCTGATTTGAAAAGAAAATCATAATTTAAAAGTCGGGATATCTCCACTACTGATTTCTTTGTAAGAAAATTCACTAAAAGACAGAAGGCTTAGGAAAGGAGAAATCAATGATATGAACAAGGATAACTAATATTTGTTTAAGCTTTATTATGAGTATTATTTACTACTGTATTTGGCCCAATTTTAAATAAAAAAGGCCGGTAAAGTTTGCAGTATATTTTACTTACATATATATATATATATATATATATATATATATATATATATATATATATATATATATATATATATATATATATATATATATATCAACAACACACACTAGGGCTTACAGCCTAAATACTATCGTACCGTGTGTGTCGACAAGGAGGAAAGAGGAAACTTGTTAATTCTGTACTTGAAGGTTTGGAGGTTCGGACGAGAAGAAAAAACATGTGCTTTCAAGAAATTCCACAACCTGGAAGTCCTCGGGACAAAAGAGCGGGCATATCAAGATGTTTCATGTCTGGTGACCTGGACAGTAAAAGGGTGCATTCGCTCTGTTCTCCTGGTAGATCTGTTGGGGGCAGCAGGTGGAGGAACTATGGAAGAAAACTCCTCAAAGCAGCGCCCGTGCAGATATCTATAAAAAAGAGAGAGGTCACCAACGGCACGTCGGTGGGCAAGGGCTGTCAGCCTCTGGGTGAGGGTAGGGTCACCGATGAGACGTAAAGCTCTCTTCTAAATGTAGTTTAGGATAGCGAGTGTAGAATCGGGAGCGGCACCCTAGATGTGGGAGCAGTATTCGAGGTTTGGCCTTATTTGTGAAGTATATAAGGTATAGAGATTAGCTAGTGAAAAGTATTTGACAGCCCGGAAGAAGAAACCTAATTTCTTAGCAGCCGCTTCTGCAATTAATGTGACAGGTTTGTGCCAATTGAGATTTCGATTCACAGAAATGCCAACAAATGAAAAGGACTCATTACTTTGAATAACTGCGTTGTTCATTGTAATGGGTCTAGGGCTGGTGTATCTCTTATGAGATAGAAAGCAAGACTGAAATTTGGTGGAGTTGAATTGTACAAGATTTGTACTTCTCCAGTCTAATATTTTTTGAAGATCCACGGACACAGATCCCTCCATGAGTCTGCGATTCTCATTTAATTTGGCTAAAGAGACAGGCTTAGAATATTGTACATTTCAGTGGATGGTGCTGTCGTTCTCGTAACTGTGAACTGGGTTGGATGTGCCAGAGAGGAGGTCATTGATGTGGAGAAGAAACAAAGTAGGGGCTAAAGCTGAACCTTGAGGAACTCCTGCATTAATTGGATACAGTTTAGAGGAATGGCCATCCACGACAACAGAACTGCTCCGGTTGGAGAAGAAATTTGCTGTCCAGGTAAGAGCCATAGACCGGAAGTTTATTAAGCAACGCTGCGTGCCAGACCTGATCGAATGCTTTGGATATGTCTAGACCGACTATCTGAGATTCACCGTGTAGTTCCATAGACTTGTTCCAAGAATGGGTGACAAAGGAAAGGAGGTCGGCAGTTGATCTGCGCTGACGGAATCCATACTGCATGTCGTGGATTAGAATGTGTTTTTCGAGAAATTTTAGTAATTCTGTGTTTATATACTTTTGCATCACTTTAGAGACGACTGAAAGGAGAAAAATAGGCCTGCAGTTGCTAGGAAGCGCTTTGAATCCTTTCTTGGGAACGGGTTGTACTCGAGCAATTTTCCAGTTACTATGGAATATGCCTCTATTGTAAGATGTCTTAAACAGACGAGTCAGGACAGGAGCAAGTTCTGGTGCGCATTTTTTGAGAACAATTGCTGGGATCTCGTCAAGGCCAGAGGCTTTCCTGGTATTAAGAGAAGAGAGCATCTTTCGTACCTTTTTAGTTTTGAAAATGATATCCGTCATTTTATGCGCGACTGTTGGTGGTTGAACATTTGGAGGTGGGTTGAGAGTATAATTGCCGGCGAACAACTAGGCGAAAAGTTGAGCTTTGCCCAGGGCAGTAGAAACAATTTCATCCCCTGAAACAAGAGTTGGGAACGTGCTCTTACAGAAATTATTCCCAATAGATTTAGCAAGAGTCCAGAAGGGTTTGCTGCCATTGGAGCTTGAGAGGAATTTGTTTTTGATGTGGTTATTAAACAAGTTTTTTTCATCAGAAAGAATGCGGACATAGCGGTTTTTTGCGTCGTTAAATGCTTGACCATTTTATTGACTAGGGTTGTGTGGAAGCATTTTCTGAGCTTTGACCTTTTCAAATCTGGCCTTGTCACAGGATTTAGAGAACCAGGGCTTTTGAGTGGGTGAAGTGGTTTTCTGTGTACGTGGAATAAATAATTCCATGCCAGCTTGGATCATTTCGGTTACGTTTTGTGAGATATCAGAGGGGTTAGGATGAGAGAAACAGACAGAAGCCCATGAAAATGAGGAAAAGTAATCCCGCATTTCGTCCCAATTCGCGGAGTTGTAGTGCCAAACGATACGTGGGTGGTATGACTGTGTGATCTCGGGTTGCATTGCGCAGGAGGCACCGACCATGCCGTGGTCTGAGCGACCCAGCGGTTGCTTTTAGTGTTACTAATTTGTCTGACAATTAAAACAATTAATGATTGTGGGTACGAAAGTGACATAAAGTAGTAACAACGCACCATCCAACACACTAGCAACCCTTAAAAGTAAAGTGAACTAGACTACATACGATATATATATATATATATATATATATATATATATATATATATATATATATATATATATATATATATATATATATATATATATATATATATATACAACAAATAAAACAAAGCTGTAAAATATATTAAATTATAAAGTAAGCCTTAGAGATTCGAGTACACAAATTAACATACCTACACCAATTTCATGTTAGGGTGGAATTGAATTGAAGTATTATTGAAGAATAAGACAGAAGCTAGCTGGAAGCTTGATCTGGTACGACAGTTTCATTAAATTATTATAACAGTTAAAACACAGAATTGAAAACGTGGAATTTTGCAAAGACATGTTATACATTTAAACCCAGTATTCTGAAGCTGTAGAAAATCCCATAAGGAAATAAATGTTTAACATACGGATTTGATGGAATGGCTGATATACACAGATCAAAGCGGCTGTGCAGAGAAACGCTTCATCTATGATTTAATATCATAGCCAGCTTGGATGGCACACACGTGTAATGCGGCGTGTAGATATATTAAAGATAAACTGCTTTTGTGTTCTTAGTTTTGGGCATGTGTGTTCTCCGGATATGTGTAATGGAGATTACCAGAAAAAAAAAGTGATTTTTCTGTATATTCACACAGTTTACAATATCTTTGCTTGTTACTTTATGCTCAGTCTATAGGGTTTTACATTCAAAACACTTCATTTATTGCTGCCATGATTTTACTTTGCTTGCTACCCCAGGGGCGGCTTCTCAATATGTGCGCCCGTGCGCGAGCACTGCCGCTTGCCGTGGAAAAAATAATATTTTTGCTATGCTATATTTTAATAAATTTTTATTTACTTTTTACCTCCTGCATTCAGTGTTAATCGTTGCAGACGTTATATACATCCATATCCATATAAATCAGTCTGGCGGCGGTGTGTATTTTTCGGCGCTCTCAGGAAATGCGATACTTCAATGCGAAATGATCGCCTATCTTCGTCGAAAACGACCGAATAAGCAATCTGTTGTGCGCTATAAAATTACACACTTTAAGTTTGCAGTGGACTTTTGGCAGAGCCTAGTAATTTTCGTCTTCGCGTCGGATTGATTTTTAATTAGAACATTTCGTTGCTGTTTACATGGTGTAACAAGACAATTATTATTATTATGATGGCTACTACTTCAGGTTACTTAATAAGTGGACAAAATAATTGTAATACTGTGATTAATTCGGTGGATAATATTTTAAATTTAAAGGTTAACTTGTTAAGAGACTTTTTAACTACTATAATCTATAACTAACTAGAGGAAAACTTGGTAAGTAGTTAATAATTATTAAGTTTAGTCAGTAGGTTTTTTATAATACATTTTCGGGGAAAAAATAGGCGAGCCCTTCATTTTCAGTAAATTTTTATTTAAAAAAATTCACTAATAGAGAGGTATCGATGGAGAGACTTTGCAAAAATTCTTTCAAATGAGCGCGAACTAGGACCCCTAGAACCCATATCCGGGGTCAGTTTCAATTTTTATTTGTTTATATATATATATATATATATATATATATATATATATATATATATATATATATATATATATATATATATATATATATATATATATATATGTGTGTGTGTGTGTGTGTGTGTATGTATGTATCCAAACGATAACTATAAAAATAAACTACTGATTTCGATGAAACTCGGCAAGTGCCTTTCTTTTATTAATGGCTTGAATGAATTCGTTAGTCAGGAAAATCGGATAACGTTTTCCGGGAAAATTTTGAGTTTTGTTTCAAAAAAAATTTTATTTTCGTAAAATTACAAAGTTGTTTTAATGAAATTTGGTGGATAAGTTTCCTTGAAAAAGAACTTATCACATACTAAAATTCAGCTTTCTAGGTTCGTAGAAACTTGAGTTATTCAAATTGGAAACATTTAATAAAAATTCACTACCGTAACGCACTTGCTACGTCCCGAACTTTTTTCTCTTTTGGTGACACGAGTCTCTATATGTTGTTTCCACGATAGTTTTTGTCCAGAATGAGTCCCAGATATTTGTAGCAAGTGGATACGGGATGCATTCAGGATCAAGTGTATAACACTTCCTTGTAGTGTGGTTCTGTGTCTTGTGAATGGCCGCTACTGTGCTACCCTAATAACAGTAGCAACCTTTCTGTAATATTAAGTGATAAAAGTATAGCAGATAGTAAAATAAATCAATTTTAAAACCTTTTAAGACTAGAGGATTTGTAAATGATGAGATATAATTTCAACCGTATTTTACACGACACGAAACTTCATTAGAACATTGTAAAGGGCCCTACAGACAAGCAGGTGACTTTTCCGTTGCCCTGCATAGAGCACATCTGCACTGGCCGCTGGAAAAGCATCCACATGATCGTATGAAAATTGCAATTTTATCAGTCTATTTGAAATTCTGACTCAGCGAAATCGTTATACTGTTACATGTGCAAAATAATGAGTTCTGAGGACTTGTTATGGATCGGTGTAGCAACGCTTGCTGCAGCAGTAAAATTAAAACGTAATAAATCTATTACGTAATAGAAGAAAAAGTGATGCAAATGTTGGCTTTTGCGAGGGTAAACATTTTTACACGTTAATTAATTATCTGAATTTAACATTGATGTACAACACTGGTACAATTACCTGTAGATTGTGGATGTATGTAGTTGGTGTAAAAGTCCTTTCTGTTGCCGTAACAGATATATGTGACTAAGGGTTAATCTCATTTGCGTTAAATATTAATAGACGTAGTATATTCTTTTCAATAACTTTCTAGCATAAAATAGTGGAAAAGCATTGCAAATATTTTGCATGTTGCAATAATAACTATGAAGGTGCACACAGTGAGGTTTGAATGGCTGTTGTTAATGGAAACCATGATGAGTTTATTAGGTGTGACTTCGGAGTAAATGGAAGAATATCTAATGGAGGAGTTATAGGGACCATAAAATTTTATGAAGCACTCATAAGCAATAAATTGGAGTTGCTTACGAAAGAGAAAACTAGTACCAGTGTGGTCGACTGCACAAGATCCTGTCCAGCGGCACTCAGACCAACATAGGCTCCCTTAGAACATCCACGGCAGGCTTTACAAGCTCGGGTAAGGAAACTATGGTAGTTTTACCCCAGACGCACTTCCCCGGCTGTAACAAAATAAACCAATCACCTCCGGACTGGGAACAATCAGCAATAGAGGCGCCTTATAGGCAGGCATCTAAAGTAGACTGGACAGTCGCTAAAGAGGTGGTTACTTGGAGCAAAATCATATGGGCCATTAACAGCTTCAAGCCACTCAAATCCCCGGGATTTGATGGAATAATGCTCATCATGCTCCAACAGGGTATAGACATACTGGCGCCGACGCTTACCCTCATTATGAGGGCCAGTCTGGCTCTGGGGTACATTACCAGGGCACGGAGACTGGCCAGGGATTTATTCATTTCTAAACCTGGGCGTCCAGCAGACCAGGCAAAGTCGCTAAGGCCAATAAGTCTCTTGTCCTTCTTGCTAAAAACAATGGAAAAAATGCTCAACCGGCACATTAGGGGCGGTGTACAGGAAGCATATCCCCGACACTGCGGACAATATGCATATAGAGCAGGAGTCTCAACGGAAACAGCACTGAACCAACTGGTGCTGAAACTGGAGAATAGGCTGAAGAACAGGAAGGTGGCGCTGGAGACCTTCCTAGACATGGGTGGGGCCTCCAGCAACACCTCATTCGGATCGGTACTAGCAGCTGTCAGGGAGCGTGGAATAGAGGAGACCTGCTGCAGGTGGACAGGTCGGTGTTCACCTCACTCGCGGGAGGCACTCTGCTGGCGGCGTCGCGGCGGGGTGTCCACAGGGGAGCGTTCTGTCTCCCCTGCTCTGGTGCCTAGTCGTGGACGGCCTGCTAGGGAGGCTCTCGGGAGGGGGTACGAGGTACAGGGCTATGCGGACGACATTGTCATCACAGTCTGAGGAAACGTTACACAATCAGTGTGGGAGCGCATGCAGACGGCACTGAAAGTGGTGGAAAGGTGGACGATTGGCTAAGTGCTCGGGGTGAGCACCGAGAAACCAACCGTCATACCGTTTACGAGCAGGATGAAGTGGAAGAGCCACAGAACTCTCACTCTATACGGTAGAAACATCCCAATGGCCAGGGAGGTAAAATATCTTGGGGTCGTATTGGACTCTAGGCTAACCTGAAATGGTCGTGTTGAAAAAATATTGCGTAAGGCAGTTATAACCCTAGCCGTCACTAGGCGGCTATACGGGAAAACGTGGGGACTAAGAACTAGTATGGCCCACTGGCCGTACACACAAACCATCGTTAACATACGCGACACTGGTCTGGTGGCCTGAGGTGACACAATCCAGTGCCAAAGAAACACTAGGCAAGATCCAAAGGATGGCTTGCCTGGACATCACAGGGGCCATGACTTTAACCCCAACAGCCGCCATGGAGGTGTTGCTGGATCTGCCACCCACCCACTTAGTTAACATGGGGGAGGCCAGGCTAGGACTATACAGACTAGCTTGCAATGGAAGACAGAAGATCAACCCAGGCTTCAGGGGCCACTGCAAAATTCAGGAGATCGTGAAGGAGCCCATGCTTGAAATGAGGTCAGACCTCGCTAGCCCGCAAATCTGCAGGGAAAACAATTTTATAGTGGAAATCCCCGACCACGAGGCATGGCGGGAGGAGGCGCCGGGCTTACCACGGGACGCGTTCGTCTGGTTCATGGACGGATTCGGCGGGGAGCGTGGAAAAGTTGCAGGAGTTTATTCAGAAGGACAGAGGGTGTCATAGTATTTTCCTCGGAGCCCATGCAACGGTCTTTCAGGCCGAAATGTACGCCATCCTGCACTGTGTACGGGAGAACAAGAGGAGGGGCTGCAACAGCAAGCCCATAAACAGGCAGGCAGCCCTTAAGGCACTAAGTAGCCCACGGGTAAATTCCAGGCTGGTAAGTGAGTGCCGAGACGAAACATTTTAAGTTAATTTCGGAAAATTTTTGTACAATTTTAAACAATAAATAATTTTGATAAAATATGATACATTGTTTCTACTATATAGCTTATACCGGCAACCAGATTGATGCCTGCTTGCATTAGAGAGACATATTTGCTATTCAAAACATTTTTATTAAAATCCACTTCCATAACGCACTTGCTGGGTCCAAACAACTTTTGGAATAAAGACTCTTATAAATATAATATATATGTCTGATACTGAGAAGATCAAATTCTGGAATTGGTAGAAAAAATATGTCATACCGTTAAGGCAACTAAAACTACATATCGTTTTGTGGTGGTAACCTGAAGATCATGTATATTTTCATGGCAACGAATGTGACTTATTTTAAAATTAGCCTCAATTTGTTTCTATATTTCGAAAATGCGGTTCATTCATTTCCTCTTAGAAAGCACCGTAAATGTTCGACCTCCAATATTTCCACAGTATAGCAAGTATGTGTACAGAGATTCTAGAACGCGAGCAGTCTAATGCCTTACTGCCGCCTCCGACCCTGTTATGGAATCAACCAGCATGCCGAATCAATATTTCTTATTAAAAACAACCATTTTTATGTACGAGCTACTGATTGCGTAAGGTATTTTAAATAACGAAGTCCATGAACATTTATTTTTTCTAAAGGACCGTATCACATCATCAGAGAGGACGGCGGGATAATACCTGCTTATTTAGTCGTGAAAATATGTCATTATTAATTTTTTTTTAAATCGCAAATGCCCGGCTCATTATAAGGAGAACTGGAGAAGCACATTGTAATAAAGCGTGTTAAAAAAACAAGAAGTATGGAGAATGTTTCCTTATATATATATATATATATATATATATATATATATATATATATATATATATATATATATATATATATATATATATATATATATATATATATATATATATATATATATATATATATATATATATATATATATATATCAACTGAAATAACAAAGACACTCCACGTGTGTTTTAGTGAATTTTCTTTAAAAAATTATAAATACCATGAAAAATTATAAATAACATAAATGCCAACAAGTGGAAAGGACTCATTACTTTTAATAACTTGGTTGTTCATTGTGATGGGTCTAGGGCTGGTGGAGTTGAATTGTACAAGATTTCTACTTCCCCAGTCTAATATTTTTTGGAGATCCACAGAACACTCCATGAGTCTGCGATCCTCAACTAATTGGACTAAAGAGACAGGCTTGGAATATTGTATATTTGAGTGGAGGATGCTGTCATCCGCGTAACTGTGAACTGGGTTGGATGTTCTAGAGAGGAGGTCATTGATGTGGAGAAGAAACAAAGTAGGGGCTAAAGCTGAACCTTTAGCGATTTCTGCATTAATTGGATACAGTTTATAGGAATAACCATCCACGACAACAGAAATTCTCTGGTTGAAGAGGAAATTTGCTGTCCAGGTACAGAGTTTTGGTAGTAGGTCATAGGCCGGAAGTGTATTAAGCAGCGCTGCGTGCCAGACATGGTCGAATGCTTTGGATATGTCTCGAGCGGCAATCTGGGATTCACCGTGTAGTTCCATAGACTTGCTCCAAGAATGGGTGACAAATGGGTTTCTAAGTGGATCATTATTTTCACTTTCCATTTTCAATTTTAAAATATTTTTTTAAATTTCTCTTTGGTAGTATGAGGTTTTGGCTACAGATTATCCTAGCGTGCCATTTCAAAATGACAGACAAATGTCACTTGCTTGAAGTCAACAAGGCATTTATAAAATTTTCAAACGCTGAATTGCATCAACGGTCAACAGATGAGCGCTTAAACTCAGCTGTTGCTACCTGGTAAGCAAAGCCATTTTGCACTATAATTAAAGCTTCTAGGTTAACAAAAAGTTAACATAATTCACTTGCTGTGTCCGAACTCTTCACATCATTTTTAGGCACCTTGTAATTCAGCTTTTAGCTTCTTTAAAACGTGAAGCTTCATTACCATTAAATGGAAAACATTTTATTGCGTACTATTACACCCAATAAATTGGTCGACATGAAATACACTTTCTGATATTAGATATATTAGAGGCGATGGTCGTACGTATGCGTCTGACTTTATTATCAGTATAAACTGTTATCTCTTCTGAATTTCACGAATTCTATTGAACAATAAAAGTGGCAGAGAAGTCAGAGCGAATTCAAATCCAATAAAAACAACCTGTGCTAAAATATAGAGCTGAAAGCCAGGCGTTGGTCTGCGATTGACGTCTATAGGAATGTAATGAAAACAAGGGAGTAGCGAGCATTGGACACAGAGTATTGGGCATTTGGGCGTTGGGCAACTTGCACGGGCCCATTCGACACGCTTTTTATTAGTCGGATTGACTGAAAAACGAGTTAACATCGATTGCAATCTCTCTGTTTGTATCTCTGTGCGGTCGGAGCGGACGTTTTTCTCAATTTGTGTAGTGTTGCCGTTATATACATTCAGCTTTTGTCAACAGCCCACATTGACGTCGACTTGTTGACCAAACGTGTCTGTAATTATTTTGTGAATTTCTCTTTTATTTCCATTTTAAAGCAGAATTTAATATGCTTGCTAATCCACACAATGGGGTACAAAATTTGGAATTTTATAGTAGGTATCAAATAATAAAGCAGCAGTAAATTATTATCCTAAGCAAT
Organism: Tillus elongatus; assembly: GCA_964006375.1. Taxonomy (NCBI): domain Eukaryota; kingdom Metazoa; phylum Arthropoda; class Insecta; order Coleoptera; family Cleridae; genus Tillus; species Tillus elongatus. The sequence goes on along the minus strand of OZ023266.1, from coordinate 176,124,922 downwards.
CTATCATTTTGCTAGGAAATCAGAGAGGGCAAGTTGGAATTTTTGGGTAGTTTGACTACATCGAGAAGGGTTTAAATTTGAGTTCTCGACACGATTTGTATTGTTTGTTGAACTTGGTTTTGTTGTATTGCGCAGCTTGTGTCACTATGTGAAAACTGGAACCTGTGATGAGCACTGATAAGTACACTTGGAGAACCCAAATGACCACAACACATATATTTTTATGATCGTTTCACTGACCACGTCAGCATCATCAGAGGATGAGAAATTCTAAACTAAATTAGCAGCTACAATTCATTTATATCGCTCCTAGGTGGACGAACTAAGCCGAAGTAAAAATTGTAGTAGGCAACACATCGTTTGTCTATTGTGTCAATATTGAACGGACGAGGTCGGAGAACTGCTTTAATCTTCTGGTTGACAAATTTATGAGGTTTTATCTAATTTGAAGGATATCCTTTAAATTAGATAAAAGGATCCTTTAGATTAGATGAAAGCTCATAAAATTGTCAACCAGAATATTAAAGTAGTGCTTCGACTTCGTCCGTTCAACACAGTACGCAAACGATGCGTCGCCGACTATAGTTTTTACTTTGGCTTAGTTCGTCTACCTAGGTGGGATATTTTTTTATATTGCAGCAACACACCACGAGGGCTTACTGCCTAAATACTATCGTACCGTGAGTGTCGACAAGGAGGAAAGAGGCAACTTGTTAATTCCGGACTTGATGGTTTGAAGGTTCGAAGAAGGAAAAACATGTGCCGGCAAGGAATTTCACAACTTAGAAGTCCTCGGGACAAAAGAGCAGGCATAACAAGATGTTCTATGTCTGGTGACCTGGACAGTAAAAGGGTGCATTCGCTCTGTTCCCCTGGTAGATCTGCTGGGGGCAGCAGGTGGAGGGACTATGGAAGAAAGTTTCTCTAAGCAGTGCCCCTGTAGATATCTATAAACGATAGAAAGAGAGAGAGAGAGAGAGAGAGAGAGAGAGAGAGAGAGGTCACCAACGGCACGTCGGTAGGCAAGGAATGACAGCCTTTCGGTGAGGGTAGAACACCAATGAGACGTATAGCTCTCTTCTAAATGGAGTCCAGGATAGCGAGTGTAGAAGCGGCAGCGGCACCCCAGAAGGTCCCCTTAAATAATAATAATAATAATAATAATAATAATAATAATAATAACAATAATAATTATTATTATTATTTTGACAGATTGTACATTATGCCTATGGCACGCCATAACATAAATAAAAGAAATTAGGGACGCAGCAACTGCGTTATGGTAGTGAATTTTCTTTAAATGCTTCAAATTTGAATAGCTCAATTTGCTATTAACCTAAGGTTGATCAAGAAATCAGTTTTTTCGGAAACACTTTAAGTTTACTTTCGCAAATTGTTGTACATTTTCAAACAATAACGTTATTTGATGAAACATGGCACCTAGTTGCTACTATATTGGTTATATTGGTAAGCAAATTTAATGCCGACATTAAAAAAAATACCCATATTTGCTATTAAAAACACTTTAATGAAAATTCATTACCATAACGCACTTGCTGCGTCCAGATTTTGGTTATTTATTGTTTGCAAAAACTGGATGATTTGACTAAAACAAAACCAACCAAGCAATGAATAAGGAAAAATACCTGCCATATTCCATCAGTAAATAAATTTTTTTTTCTGAAAAACTTTTGTAACCATAATTAAATTTGTAACACCATTTTTTAAGGCGCCTGCAGTACTTACATATTATATCTAAGACCAAATTTTAATTTTTTAGCTCCATATAAAATATAATTTTTTTCAAATAATCGCTGCCTGGGACTCTAACACCAATCTCCAAGGTCCATTTAAATTTAAAGAATTAGGCAAGAAATGGTCCAAGCCTGACAATTTAAACGATTTTTAGTTGATTGTACACAACTATATATATATATATATATATATATATATATATATATATATATATATATATATATATATATATATATATATAATTTTGCGACCCTGTCGTATCTCTCACAACGTTCTCCAGGCTAACATCTTGCGACAACTTTCATTGTTTAGATTTTTGTCTACGATTTACTTAAATAGCAGTACAGATAACGTCATCTGTCTTTGTCTAACATTGTAGATATTGCATTACAGAATCTGAAGTGTTGTGGGGAATAATTTTATATTTAATTTTAAATAACTTTATTTTACTTTGCTCAAACGACTTGAAAATTGGTACACAACCACGTCTGTCTATGCTCTTTTAAGCTAAAAATATTCGTCTTAATCACTAAAAGAATTTGAGAGATATTGAGTTTTAAAAAATATCTTTTAAATTTTTTACTAAGAAAAATTAGCTGTTAAGATTTGATGAACGAACTCATCCAAGCCATTAGCAAAATAAGGGTAATTCTCAAATTTGGTTCAAATCAATGAAGTATTGTTTGAGTTATCGGTTGGATATATATATATATATATATATATATATATATATATATATATATATATATATATATATATATATATATATATATATATATATATAAACATTTTCACTGACCATGAAGATGGGTTCCAGAGGCCCAAATTCGCGCTCATTTGAAAAATTTTTCCGTAAGTCTCACCATGGATACCTCTCTATTAGTGAATTTTCTTAACAAAAAATCACTAAAAGTCAAGATGATACAACAAACTGTAAAAAAACACACAAGCTGCACAAATGTCATTACAATGAACAACCAAGTTATTCAAAGTAATGAGTCCTCTTCACTTGTTGGCATTTCTATGGATCGAAATCTCAATTGGCACCAACATGTCACATCAATTGCAGAAGCGGATGCTAAGATATTAGGTTTCCTCTTCCGGGCTCGCAAATGCTTTTTCACCAGCTAATCTCTATACCTTATATACTTCACAAATAAGAACCAAACCTCGAATACTTCTCCCACATCTGGGGTGCCGCTGCCGCTTCTACACTTGCTATCCTGGACTCCATTTAGAAGTCTCATCGGTGACCCTACCCTCACCCAAAGGCTGCCATCCTTTGCCCACTGATGTGCCGTTGGTGACCTCTCTCTCTTTTATAGATATCTGCACGGGCACTGCTCAGATGAGCTTTCTTCCATAGTTCCTCCACCTGCTGCCCCCAACAGATCTACCAGGGGAACAGAGCGAATGCACCCTTTTACTGTCCAGGTCACTAGACATAGAACATCTTGTTATGCCCGCTCTTTTGTCCCGAGGACTTCCAAGTTGTGGAATTCCTTGCCGGCACATGTTTTTCCTTCTCCCCCGAACCACCAAACCTTCAAGTCCAAAATTAACAAGTTGCCTCTTTCCTTCTTGTCGACACCCGTGGTACGATAGTATTTAGGCTGTAAGCCCTCGTGGTGTGTTGAATTAAACAAAAAAACTTGACCAAAAAAATGTTTTCGTTGTGTCGAAATTTAACGAAATTAGGACTACGTGGAAAAATTGGATTTCAATCTGTCTCGTATCTGTAATTTAACATTCGAAATATGCTGCTGTCACTCCATAAAATACAGAGTTGTGTTATAATTCAGATTCACCGTAAAGTTTTAAAACAAATTACCAGATTAATCGTGTGGAATGACTAATGGTCGTTAATATTTCGCGACACAATAATTATAAATACTTGTCGATCCAAAATTATACATAAGCACAAAACTACATCACAATAAATTCAGCAGAGCGGTTTCTCTTGTGTTCTCCTATTAAACTAATTGTAAGCGTGTGTTTTGATTCATGTCATTTGATTATTCACAATAATTAAACTAGTTTGATTGCGATTGCGTTCCAATAGATTTTCATTTTTATTGTATGAATATTTGAACGAAATTTGAATCAGTAATTTTCCAAACAAAGAAGTCTATGTTTTCAATCATTTTTGAATCGGTAAAATTATGGACAAAATAATATCACAAATTCTACGTCTATCTCTTATCTGCTCTATCATCAGCAAAGCTGCAAACCGGATTTTTAATTATAAACACAACGTCATACATATCTAAAAGAAAAAGTGTTGAAGCCAAATCGAAACCGATTAGAAAACTAGTTATCCATAGGACCGTCGTCTCTCCGGCCAGTAGCTCTTGGCTTCTTGGGACAGATGGTAAGTGGATATAATTTCGAAGGCAATCCGTTGTACCGATTCACTCTTTTATCTGGTATCGTTACTGCTTGGAAGACACTTAGAAAACCCCCAGGTATCGTAATTGATAGAAATAAACCCTATCACCGTAATTAAAAGATGTTTCTTCGGCAACCGCCCAAGTGCGACTCTCCTCAAGGCAGCGTGCTGTGCGTTGAGGTGTGACTTCATCCCCCTTTTAGTATCTACGTCCCTCGCCTATAGTTCAGGGCTTTCAAGGTTAATTTCATCACTAAATTGCAGATATGGTCCCGACTCCCCTTAACATTGAAAATGGACTCGTACCTTCAAGGTTCTTTTAACATTGTCAACCGATTTTCAAGATAAACAATATTTTCGTTCTCGAATATTCTTAACGTATATTTTCAACGCTTATTTCGTTCTTGGAAATATTTGTCCAGTAATAATGCGAGGTAGTTTTCCCAACAAAGACTTATTGCGTCGTCAGTTATTTGAATTTTAACGTACACATTTAAAATGCAGTACGGTGTTTACGGTGGTTAAATGTTGGCGACTTTTCATCAAATAATTTTTGAAATCCAAAACCTGAAGTATTTAATATAGATAGGGTTATTGGTCATTATTTAGATACCTGGGGGCACTCTAAGTGTTTTTAAATCAGTAACGAGGTCAGATAAAAAAGTAAATCGTTACAAACCACGCTCCCGAGTAACAACCAAGCGAAGTCAACTGTCCATTTCTAACCCCACAGCGGATGCCTAAAAATCGAGATGCAGATCACTCCCTAGAAATATCCGCCTACCCCCAGGCAGACCTGGGCCAGACCCCGGCCAGCGATTACCTCCGATTAGTTGCCTCTTACAGTTTTTTCCAAATTAAAAATAAAATATGATAGACAATAGTTGAAGCGACTTGGTGGTTAAAGTCCCATGCACGACAGACCGAGTAGATAATTGCCACTCGTGCATTTATTCATATTACATGTATAAACCATACATCAACCGTAACCGACCAAATAAATAACAGGCATAAAACGTACACCCGAACCAACAATCGTGAAATCTCGGCACAAATGTCACAAATGACAGACGAGTAAAACGCAGCCGTGCAGGCGATTAATAGGGAAAAATAGCTGCTACGTTTATGATTTGGCAGATACGTCACTTTTCTAAATATGATTGAAGTTTCCTTTTGAAAAGCTTTTATAACTTTAATGAGTAGGTAATGCGGCACTTTGAGCAGACAGTGACGTCACAGGAAGTGACGTCACGGCGCCGGCGCCACGCCCTGGCGCCGGCGCCACGCCCTGGCGCCTGCGCCACGCCCTGGCGCCTGCCCTGGCGCCGGCGCCTGCCCTGGCGCCTGCCCCAGCGCCTGCCCCGGCGCCTGCCCCGGCGCCTGCCCCGGCCCCGGCGCCTAGCCACACCCCGGCGCCAAGCCCCGGCGCCGGCGCCCAGCCACGCCCTGGGCCAGACAGTCACATCCGTGTTATTCCTAAGGTCATTGACCTGTCTAGGAAACTGTGACGTCACACGACTTGGGCCAGACAGTCACATGCAAACATTTCAAAAGTGTCTAACCTATTACTTCAAATTATTATATTTTGAAAAAAACCATTTGGAGCAGGTGAGTTTCGAACCCGGGGCATTCAGATGGGAGGCAACGATGCTACCCGTTGAGCTAAGCAGACGCTTATTAATTTATTGTTTTAGGTTGGTATATATATACGACTACAAACAAACCATACATGTAACATAATTAAAGTTTATTATTAGACAAATGGATGATTTACAAAATAATGTTTAATATTAGAGGCTGCTGAACCAAAACGGAGGAAAATGGCGGAATGAAAGATGGAAGCCTGTGATACCTTAAGCTGACATTATAAAAATGGCGGGCTTTCGTTGATAAAGATGGTGCAAGGATGGATGAAGACTTATTTAAAGATACGTCACTCCAACCTAGCCGACAAATGAGAGTGTAGACATAAGACATAATAATTAATATGTTTAATATTAGACAGACTAGAACGTCACAATTGTTATATGGGTAGGTTCTAAAAATAACACACAGAGGTCGCTGGCAAAACAAAAGAAGGAAGTTCAGAAACAAAATAGACAACAGGTTCAACCGTGAGATGTACGATGGAACCAATACATGCACGGTGTTAAGGAGGCCAAATCAAATTGGAATATACAATAAAATGGCCACTTCCGGTCTAAACTTTAAATCCTTGTATCTTTTCAACGACAAGTGATAGAAATGAACCGACTTTAAAAATATATCGTTTCGTAACAAGGTCTACAAGAAACCGAGATAAAAAACTTTAAACCCTTATCGCGGAAGATCCGTGAGATGTACGAGAGAACCAACACATGCACGGTGTTAAGGAGGCCAAATCAAATTGGAATATACAATAAAATGACCACTTCCGGTCTAAACTTTAAATCCTTGTATCTTTTCAACGACAAGTGATAGAAATGAACTAACTTCAAAAATGTATGTTTCATAACAAGGTCTACAAGAAAATGAGATAAAAAACTTTAAACCCTTATCGCGGAAGATCCGTGAGATGTACGAGAGAACCAACACATGCACGGTGTTAAGGAGGCCAAATCAAATTGGAATATACAATAAAATGGCCACTTCCGGTCTAAACTTTAAATCCTTGTATCTTTTCAACGACAAGTGATAGAAATGAACTGACTTTAAAAATATATCGTTTCGTAACAAGGTCTACAAGAAAATGAGATAAAAAACTTTAAACCCTTATCGCGGAAGATCCGTGAGATGTACGCTGGAACCAACACATGCACGGTGTTAAGGAGGCCAAATCAAATTGGAATATACAATAAAATGACCACTTCCGGTCTAAACTTTAAATCCTTGTATCTTTTCAATGGAAAGTGATAGAAATGAACTGACTTTAAAAATGTATCGTTTCGTAACAAGCTCTACAAGAAAATGAGATAAAAAAACTTTAAACCCTTATCGCGGAAGATCCGTGAGATGTACGCTGGAACCAACACATGCACGCTGTTCAGCAAAGCAAACTCTATAAAACATATTCAATAAAAAATGTTACTTCCGGGTAGACACTTCCGGTATAGCTATTCTTAGAGCTACATACATGTGTGACACATCAAAATAATCGTCTTGTTGAACAGAAGAAATATAATATTTAAGTAAGTCAGAACAAGCTGTGTTAACACCTAAAACCAACACACTCTCTCTTGTGTAGTAGGTATAGATGGTATGGTATGGTATGGTTTATTTGGAGACTTTCACCTAATTATCGATAAGAACACTGGTTATTTTAATGCGACTAAGCTGTGTAAAAATGGTGAGAAAAGATTCAGACATTGGCTGGAAAATAAGAAAACTAAAAGAGTTGATTATCTATTACAACGGTCAGCTAAAGAAACAGTCTATGTACCAATCAATACCGATACCCTTAATATTTCAACCGAAGGTGTCCACTTAGAGTCACATCTAGGGGGCCGGAATTCCGGCCCCCTAGATGTGCTGGAAGCAACATCTCAACTAACACCTACAACCGCTACATACTTACACCTAAAACCAACACACACTCTCTTGTGTAGTAGGTATAGATGGTATGGTATGGTATGGTTTATTTGGAGACTTTCACCTAATTATCGAATGGAAACATCCTATAGAGTTTCCGGAGGATGTAGATAGCGGTTAATTAATCGTTGGAAACATCTGGTCCTAATGTGTTTTCCGAAGGATGTAGATAGTGTTCTCAGATTTTTAACAGTCAACCAACCAGAAGAATACAACCAATTAAAGTAGAGGGGGGAAAACCTATTTAACATCAGAGTTTACGATAGCAAGTTTAGTTTAAAAGTTCTAGCTATGAAAGCTGCTTGGAATTGTTGTGCTGAAACAATGTGTGACGAAAACGATGGTCCTGATTTCCGTGAACATCATAGGAAAAAGTTATTGTTTAACAAATATCAAGATGATACTAGGATGCTAATGGAAACAACTTTCAACATCAGAAGATCTGTAAAATTAGTAACTGGTGTTAGTGCAAGAAATGAGTTCACAATACTTGTGAAATTTGTTAACCCTTTGGCTCTAGATGAAGAAAATCAATATCTAGCATTGGAAGAGTGGCAGTTTTACGATTTTATGGATAACATACATGCATTATCTGCAAAGTGGTTTAAAGATAATGAACAAACTCATGCTGTAACTCAGACGAGCTACTGTCGAATCTCTTCTGCAACGATACTAGGTGAAAAAGTTTTATGTGTTAATAATTGTTTTACACATATGGTTATGTATCTAAATGAAGACACTGTAGAAAAGCTGGTGGAGCATGAGGAAATCATTAAGGAAAGATTTGAGTATGTAAGAGAAACACAGTTTGCTTGGATATATGACTGTTTTCTTCGCGACATCGTTCAAACATTAACAGAGCTGGGTAATTCAGATGTGAGTGCCGCGCAAACCATCCGAGTGATAAAAACCCTACTCAACAACATGTCTCCAACATTCAAGTATTACATGTCAGAGTGTTTGCATTACGCTCAAGAACAAGTGCTAACCGACATCAATAACCTCATCAATGGCACCACCTCTTAAAGCAAGCTTCGTCATCCTGACAGCATTGTGTCAAAATGTGTTTTACGTCTACAAACCACCAAATGTGAAAGAAGTGCGAATCTGTTTCGATGACTGCACCAAATGGTCTGGACTAACAAGAACATATCTGCACAACGATGAAGCGATTGAAGTTTCAACATACAACATGTCCAATATTAAAACTGATATAGTACATTATAAACTTATGTTTTTGTTTGATCATGGCACCCGAGGTGAGACAGCTGACTGGAGAACTCTTGTGTTAAATGATTCTTACCTGTTCACTTCAAATTATATTTCTATGTTTATATCAACTGGTTTTCTTATGTGTCTTGCCATATTTATGCTCATGTATTTTGGTTTTAAATATTACACTGTACTTAAAGATATTTATCGTAAACATATTTGTTAATAAAAATATATAACTGAAGATGTCTGTGTTTTATTCATTAGTTAAGCACCTATAGTTAAGATGAGATACAGTGAATCGTGCTCGTTACAAGTGAAAAAAGAGTGCTTTACGTAGTGAAATTCACAAATCTAAAGTGTGTGAACCGTGGGAAGTTGAACAAGTTTATATGTTAACTCAAGCTTTTAAAAACAGAATGGCTACCTATCGTATTAGTATGGATGGTAGTGATATACGACTTGCCATGGAAAGTGTGAAGCAGAAATTGTTTCATTTGATGGAGGCTGCTTTAGCCAAACACGATACAGTTAAAATGAATCTAGAATTGTTTGGTTTGTATGTGCTCCAAAGTCGAAATAAAAAAAAAAAAGAAATGAAGTCATTTAATACTAAAAATAAAAATATCACAGTGGCAACTAACTTTGAAAATATATATCAAGAATTTTACTGAGGAGGTTTACACAAAAGCTTTAGAGTTTGCTGAAAGGTGATAGCGGATGGATGTTGGAAAGACTAATGTGGTTGGAAATTAATATTAATAAATGTATTTAAAAGTAGATTAAAATAAAAAAACAGATATATTTTACAACGTTTGTTTTATTATGGCATTAAGCTTACAATATAAGTAAATAATGATATACAGTTATTTATGCTACAGATACATTTTCTATTATATCCTAAAGTATGATCCATACACAAAGGAGTATCAGGCACTAACTTTGGACAGCGTTCACTGGTTTCCAGGTTGATAACATCCACTTGATAACCACAGGTTGATAGTAAATGTAACAAAAACCTTTGCTTGTTTTCACCTTTAACATAAATTCTGTCAACACGTTGGGCTATAATATGTTTTGCTATTATGTTTGGTAATTCTTCTAAATTGATATCACCACAATTATAGTCAAGGCAATGGTGTTGTGTTTGTAGAAACTTCACTTGCTTGATTATGTCTGCAGACAGTAAACGTAATGGTGTATGCGGTTTAAAAACACAATGCACTGTTTGGAAACCATTATAAATCACTTGTTCAGCCTTTGGTTGTTGCTGGGGCTGCTGCTGCTGCTGTGCTGCTGTGTTTTTAGATATTTCACTTAGGGGCTCAACAAGTGGTTTATATAAACGTTGCAGAGCATCATCATTCTCGGCTCTGTTAAGTTTAAGCATTAAATGTTTTTTTCGAATATTGTCAGCAAGTTGTAAAATCCTTTTCTTAACTTTTCGCTCTTCCTTACCCAACACTTCCATTGTGCTACAACTGGTCGGTATTACCAGCTGGTCTAATAATTTGTTTGAGCGATACAGGTTGTGTGGTGGTTTAACATATACTGACTCCTTCATGGTACATGCCTTCTTATTTATCACGATGTCTGGCTGTCTTGTTAGACAGCTGTGTTAGACAGCTGTGTTAGACAGCTGTGTTAGACAGCTGTGTTAGACAGCTGTGTTAGACAGCTGTGTTAGACAGCTGTATGACAGCTGTATGACAGCTGTGTTAGACACTTGTATGACATCTGTGTTAGACACCTGTGTTAGACAGCTGACTGTCCTGTCTATCATCGTTTGTTAGAATAATATATATCTATCGAATCCTTTTCTATATCGACCTTTGTGTACATCGTTTTCCTTCACAATCACCAACACACCATACTTATTATCTTTCCAGCATTGGTGGCAGATAGTTTTAAATTGTTTAAAGTCCATATCGGTGGTCACATGATCGTCGTACACATGTTTTAAATTGGTTTCATCTTGCTTGAATAACACAATAACATTGGTGTTGTCACGTACCAGATGTTTGGGTATTCGTGTATATGTTTGACAGAGATAGAATGAATCAATATTCTTATGTCTGCCCATACTGAAGTATGCTCTTATTTTATCTTGTTTGTCACAAGCTACATCATCAAATATAAACACAGAGTTGTCCTTGGCATCTTCCGGATCTAATATTTCATCGTTTTCTCGATAAGGATAGTAACCAACACCTTTTGTGGCATTCATCACCTCCTTTAACATCTTGTATTTCGGTTGATACAAAGACTTTGAATACACATACACGTTATCAAATTTTAAACCGTTTGCTTCAAACAACAAACTCAGCATGACATTAGTTTTACCACACCCACTGGGACCACATATGATACAGCGAACGGTGTTTGGAAAGAGAGGACCATGCCTCAGTTGTTGTTGAGCTGTGTCCGTAACAACATCGTCTATATTTGTAATGGGTAAGGCAGAAGCGTGTTTGCTGGTACGCATCTTAACTTAAACTAAACTATATTTTATTTGGGTGTGTATATATATGAATGCAAGTGAGACACCCAGTCAGTATGCATGTTGGTGTCACAGAGTGAGGGCTGTTATTAACAAAGACAGATACAGGTTTTGCTGAAACGTTGCGGGGCGTTACAAACACCATGAAAGTTAACAGAAAACTTAATGAGGGGTTTTATGTAATCAACTCGAAGCCAAAGAAGAAGGTTCCCTTTAAAAACATACTAAGTCTGATTGAGGAAGTTATAAAAGATAGAAATCTTATTCCAACAGCGAACGCCGTATTTGATATAGCTCATACAATCGTTAGAAACATTGGTGGGCGTAAGAATGTGCAGAAACCTCGAGTTATTCCAATACCTAAAAGTGGAGGCTTCCTTCCGCTGTTGCCTCTGATATTTGGTGGGCTGTCAGCACTAGGAGCTCTGGGTGGTGGTGCTGCAGGTATTGCCAAAGCCGTGAACGATGCCAAGTCTGCGAAACAGAAACTAGAGGAGGAAGAACGGCACAACAAAACAATGGAAGCCATCGCGATGGGTAGGAGAGGGAGTGGCTTGAAATTTAAGCCAAAATGCAAGAGACTGGGCACAGGCATGTATCTCAAGAAACAGCGCTCCGGTTATGGGTTGTATCTGCAGAAACCAAAAAACGAGTAAGATGTTTACCAGCAAGACCTCTAACAAATGAAGACCTTGTGAAATTTGCTGGTAAAATGAAAATTCCATATTTTAGAGGTGTATACATGCGAGATACTTTGCCATCGAATGGGCCACGCAAGAATGAATCACTTATCATGAATTTGCAAACAAACAAGGAACCTGGCAGTCATTGGGTTGCAGTTAAGAAACGTGGTGACACAGCCGTGTACTTTGACTCATATGGAAACTTGAAACCACCAGTTGAGCTGCAGCGTTACCTTAAAAACTCTACTTTAATGTACAATCATGATGTGTATCAGAAATATAATACTTATAATTGTGGTCACTTATGTTTAAAATTTTTAAATAAAAGCCTTAAACAGTAGCCTGTGTGTATCAGTCATGGCGCACACCTTTGTGTTGAAAGACCGCAGCTCCCATCTGTCGTCAGACTACCATCCACCAATTGTTTTGGATGGTAATTATGCTGTTGCCTTGATAGGCTTTCACACCTACAACAACATACCCAACATCTATGAAGGTAAAAACAAATTTCATGTAAAAGAAGGAACCGGTTGGCGAACCATCACGATACCCACCGGTGCTTATGAAATAACACACTTGGAAGAGTTACTTCAAAATGAACTTGTTGGTGCTACAGCAACACACGAACAAAAGCAACAGGCTCTGCTTCTGAGACCTAATCCGAACACCATCAAATGTAGACTAAAGTGTTATACAAATGTCAGTTTTGAATTTGATGGTTCGATTGGGCGAATGTTGGGCTTTTCAAAACAAGTTCTTCAGCCGGACACCTTTTATGAATCTGATTTACCTGTTGATATAGTGGATGTTAGACAGATTCGCATCGAAACCAATATTGTGTCTGGTTCCTATTATAACGGACAACCCTCACATACGCTGTATGAGTTTGCTCCGATGGTTGATCCTGGCTACGCAATCGACATAGAACCTAACAATTTAATTTACTTGCCGGTGAACAAGCAAGAGATTTCCAATATAAGCATCGACATCGTCGACCAAGATTCAGTTCCTGTCAACTTTCAAGGTGAAGAGGTGTCTGTTCGCTTAAAACTTATAAAAGTTGCTTAGTATGTTGGTCTTCAAGGATATAAAATCAAGTGCATCTACCACATCAAATTCAGTTGAGTCAGACACGTCAAAGGGTACGCTTCGTCCCGATAATATTGAGTTCCTGCAAAGCCTGGGTTATCATGTCGTCAAAACTAGAAATATTCAAAGAACCCGTGTTTGATGATGGCATCGATCGAGAAGAGCTGCGTTCTTACTATTCACCAACTAAATCGTTTGGTAACAGCGATGAAATTGAAATAGCCATCAACCAACAAGATGCGTTCGTATGTCTGGCCGAGTCAGCTCTAATAATCGAAGGTGCTCTGGAACCTGTAGCAATCCAAAATGCCACTGGTGCTTGTTATCTGTCAAATAATGGAGGAGCAGCTCTGTTTGAATCAATGACCTATGAGTTAAATAACAAGGAAGTGGAACGAGTGCGAGACCCATACACCACAACCATCATCAAAAGTCTGCTATCGTTCAGTAAGAATGAAGCCCAATCTCTTAGCAACGCCGGTCTGAATGTGTCGTCGGAGCACATCACCTTAAATGATAACAAGTTTCACATGCTCATACCTGTCTGGTTCCTCTTCAGTTTCTTTCATCATTTCAAAGGAGTTCTCTGTGGCAAACATACTTTCCGCTTTACAAGAAGTCGAAACGATTCCAACGGCTATTACAGCACAGGTACGGCACGAGCAAAAATTACCGTAACCAATATGTTTTTAAAGGTAAAACATGTATTTCCCAATGATAAAATGAAATTGGAACTGATGGATAAAATAGCCAAAGACACCTCTATATTTCTCGCATACCGCAAATGGGACATATATGAGTTACCAGCACTCAGAGATATCAACAGAGATGTGTGGGCTGTTAAAACTGCAACCAACTTGGAAAGACCTCGATATGTGATTATAGCATTTCAAACAGATCGTAAGGATAACGTGAAGAAGAGGTCAGACTATTTCGATAACATTGGTATGTTGGACCTCAGAGTGTTTCTAAATTCAGAATGCTACCCTTATGAATCTATGAATATGGATTTTGAGAAATCGAAATATGCAGAAGCCTATAACATGTATACAGATTTTCAAAAAAACTTCTGTTATAAAAACATGTCGGAGCCTATCTTGAATTATGACGAGTTTAAAGACAGAGCTCTATTTGTGATTGACTGTCAGTACCAGAACGAGTCAATCAAGTCTTCAACGGTGGACATTAAGGTGGAGTTCATGAGTCACACCAACTTCCCAAAAAATACTCGTGTTTATTGTTTGGTTATTCATGACAGTGTAATGGAATATAAACCTCTAACGGGTATCGTTAGAGCCATTATGTAATAATAGTATGTCATTTATGTATGTCATTTATGTATCAATATGTACAAGTTAATTAATCCTAATAAATTTTTATTGTATGTAAATCAGTTGTTTTATTTTTATTTTGTTGCATTTTTATTAACCCCTTTCTGTAAGGTTGTTTATCCTTTGTAAGACCCCCTCTCTCTTACATCAGTTTGTTTCCTCAATACAAGAGAGAGAGACACTTGTTCAGTATGTGTTAAGTCGTGAAACAAGGATGACGTCTCTTGCTGTATGTAAGTACACTCTTCTTATTATGTCTGTTTGTATTCAAATAACAAATACAAACATAACCTTACTAACAATTGGATGGCAGGGTAATCAGCCTGTACAAGAGAGTGTGTGTTGGTTTTAGGTGTTAATACAGCTTGTTCTAACTTACTTAAATATTATATTTCTTCTGTTCAACAAGACGATTATTTTGATGTGTCACACATGTATGTAGCTCTAAGAATAGCTATACCGGAAGTGTCTACCGGAAGTAACATTTTTATTGAATATGCTTATAGAGTTTGCTTTGCTGAACAGCGTGTATGTATTGGTTCTATCGTACATCTCACGGATCTTCCGCGATAAGGGTTTGAAGTTTTTTATCTCAGTTTCTTGTAGAGCTTGTTACGAAACATACATTTTTGAAGATAGTTCCTTTCTATCACTTTCCGTTGAAAAGATATAACGATTTAAAGTTTAGACCGGAAGTGGCCATTTTATTGTATATTCCAATTTGATTTGGCCTCCTTAACACCGTGCATGTATTGGTTCCAGCGTACATCTCACGGATCTTCCGCGATAAGGGTTTGAAGTTTTTTATCTCAGTTTCTTGTAGACCTTGTTACGAAACATACATTTTTAAAGTCGGTTCCTTTCTATCACTTGTCGTTGAAAAGATACAAGGATTTAAAGTTTAGACCGGAAGTGGCCATTTTATTGTATATTCCAATTTGATTTGGCCTCCTTAACACCGTGCATGTGTTGGTTCCAGCGTACATCTCACGGATCTTCCGCGATAAGGGTTTAAAGTTTTTTATCTCATTTTCTTGTAGACCTTGTTACGAAACATACATTTTTGAAGTCGGTTCCTTTCTATCACTTGTCGTTGAAAAGATATAACGATTTAAAGTTTAGACCGGAAGTGGTCATTTTATTGTATATTCCAATTTGATTTGGCCTCCTTAACACCGTGCATGTGTTGGTTCCAGCGTACATCTCACGGATCTTCCGCGATAAGGGTTTAAAGTTTTTTATCTCATTTTCTTGTAGACCTTGTTATGAAACATACATTTTTAAAGTCGGTTCCTTTCTATCACTTGTCGTTGAAAAGATACAAGGATTTAAAGTTTAGACCGGAAGTGGTCATTTTATTGTATATTACAATTTGATTTGGCCTCCTTAACACCGTGCATGTGTTGGTTCCAGCGTACGTCTCACGGATCTTCCGCGATAAGGGTTTAAAGTTTTTTATCTCATTTTCTTGTAGACCTTGTTACGAAACGATATATTTTTAAAGTCGGTTCATTTCTATCACTTGTCGTTGAAAAGATACAAGGATTTAAAGTTTAGACCGGAAGTGGCCATTTTATTGTATATTCCAATTTGATTTGGCCTCCTTAACACCGTGCATGTATTGGTTCCATCGTACATCTCACGGTTGAACCTGTTGTCTATTTTGTTTCTGAACTTCCTTCTTTTGTTTTGCCAGCGACCTCTGTGTGTTATTTTTAGAACCTACCCATATAACAATTGTGACGTTCTAGTCTGTCTAATATTAAACATATTAATTATTATGTCTTATGTCTACACTCTCATTTGTCGGCTAGGTTGGAGTGACGTATCTTTAAATAAGTCTTCATCCATCCTTGCACCATCTTTATCAACGAAAGCCGCCATTTTTATAATGTCAGCTTAAGGTATCACAGGCTTCCATCTTTCATTCCGCCATTTTCCTCCGTTTTGGTCCAGCCTCTAATATTAAACATTATTTTGTAAATCATCCATTTGTCTAATAATAAACTTTAATTATGTTACATGTATGGTTTGTTTGTAGTCGTATATATATATACCAACCTAAAACAATAAATTAATAAGCGTCTGCTTAGCTCAACGGGTAGCATCGTTGCCTCCCCATCTGAATGCCCCGGGTTCGAAACTCACCTGCACCAAATGGTTTTTTTCAAAATATAATAATTTGAAGTAATAGGTTAGACACTTTTGAAATGTGACTGTCTGGCCCAAGTCGTGTGACGTCACAGTTTCCTAGACAGGTCAATGACCTTAGGAATAACACGGATGTGACTGTCTGGGCCAGGGCGTGGCTGGGCGCCGGGGCAGGCGCCAGGGCAGGCGCCAGTGCAGGCGCCAGGGCGTGGCTAGGCGCCGGCGCCGGGGCAGGCGCCAGGGCAGGCGCCAGTGCAGGCGCCGGCGCCAGGGCGTGGCTAGGCGCCGGCGCCGGGGCAGGCGCCAGGGCGTGGCGCCGGCGCCAGGGCGTGGCGCCGGCGCCGTGACGTCACTTCCTGTGACGTCACTGTCTGCTCAAAGTGCCGCATTACCTACTTTAATGAAATTTGAAATACCAGTTTTCTTTTAAAGAGACTTACACTGTCGATATAGCAAAATTTAATTTTTTAACATCATAGAAAATTGAGTTTAGGGCACTTTTCTCAAAAGGAGTTAGAACACAAGATTTTGATAACAGAGAGATATCTATGGTAACACTTTCGAAAGAATTCCTCAAATGCACGCGTACTAGCACCTCTAAATCGATCTTCAAGGTCTGTGTAAGTTTAAAGTATTAATTCTGGTAATATGCCGTATAATTATAGTGTACAATTCTTCTGAAAATTCACTACTATAACGCACTTGCTGCGACCCGAAATTTCATATATTTCGTATTTGAATAATTGTTATGAAAATACGCTATTATAACGCGCTTGCTGCGTCCAGCCTTTTTTGTATGATAAAACAACTTATTCAACTATGCTGATTAAAGAGCTTTTTTCTAGGAATGTGTTTCAGAGACGTTTGAAAATCGTATTTCCTGCTGTAAGGCTATTTCTAGTAAAAAAGGTATAAAAACTACAAAACGGTTATGTAAGTGATTTAAAATTGCAATAAAATTATTTAAAGGAATCGTTTAACCTCAAAGTTAAATTCTTGTCAGTAGAAGCAAGTTTTTATTGATGCTTTGATTGTTGTCTTATTGTTACCCTCAATGTCTTTATAGTCTTAGGCAATATAAATGTGGAAATAATACATCAACTAAGCCTCAGTTAAGAAGTTCTGTTGATAATTAACTTAAAATATGATTGGCTGAAATTACCCAGTGCTCAAATAGTTTCAATAAGCTTCTTTACGACCAACGATAATAGAGAAGCTTCAATATGAATCCCATTTTGTCATGTTTAAGCTTGCAATTACCACAAATTTATTTCTCTAGAAATCAGTGGTATTAAATTTTTATTTATTGTCTCAGTTTAATTAGCGACAGATTTCATCCGCTGATGCAACTGTTTCCAGCCGGCTTCTTTCATATAAAGTTAGAGCTGCACCGGAGGTTGTTATAGTGAGAGAATGAAAGATCATCAGAAGTTGGAGTATAAAGTTTTATGTTTGTCATGTGAGTGTGTGTGTGTGAGTGGGTATTTATCTTGTGCTTACTTGACAAATGCTGCCCTTTGCGGTGGGCAAACAACCACCAAAGCAACAAGACGAGCGCAGTCGTTCTCGTCTCCTCGTTCCAGTTTTATACGAGAATCGTACTTTAAGTCTGGATCTCCAGTTCATAAATTACAGAAATTTAAAAAATAAATTCGTTTTATATAAGCTAATTTTCATTAAGAAAAATTCCTCACATGAGCGCGAATTTGTGTCCCTAGAACCCAAAACCAAGGTCCGTCAAAATTTATATATATATATATATATATATATATATATATATATATATATATATATATATATATATATATATATATATATATATACGTATGTATGTACGCATCAGAGTGATAACTCAAAAAATACTAAACTGATTTCAATCAAAGTTGGCCAACAATTTTGCTTGAGCGAAAACCGAGGTCGAGTTCGTTAACCAACTTTTATGCTTTTTTTCACTCAGGGCTCGTCCGCAGCCTTGCCGCCCCGATAGCACTGCAACCTTTGGTATTGTGCATATCCTTAGTCTTACTTCACCCATTCCAAAATCACTGTGCCTTAAACTAGTTTGCACAGCGATTGGTAAGGTGAAGTTTTATATTGCTCTGTCTCCAGAGGTCCAGAGCTTTAGACTCGCACAAGATGTGCTGGGCTGATTCCTCCCCTCGCCTCAGAGTCTGCATGCAAGGTCCCCTTCGAACCGCCCCATTTTATTCAGCTGTTTCTTGACGGTCATGTGTCCCATCAAGAGACCTGTTGTGTTTCTGATCTGTCCTCTGATAATATTTAGCAGCTCCACAACTCTCTTTGAACTGGGTTTGTCAATTATTGACTTCCCATGTCTGACCACTGGACAGTCTGCCCAGTACACCTTATGTAGGTTTCTAACCCAGGACTTAATGGCTCCCCTGTCAGTGCTCTTTGTCACGCCCACAGCTGGTTCTGGTCCCATAAGTCGTTCTGCTGACCCTCTCTTCGCGAGACTGTCAGCTTCTTCATTGCCTTTATGCTTAAGTTTTTCCGGTGAAAAATCGAGACAAACTTTTTGAAAACGCTATATTTTTCTAAGTATGAGAGTAACTGGAATGAGACTTTACAAGTGGCTAGAAATTGTGCCAACAAATCTATACTGTGAATTTCAAGTAGATTGGTACATAATATTTACAGTTCTTTTCCAAACTAAAAATAAAATTCTGAAGACATGCGTTGCAACGACTTAGTGGTTAAAGTCCAATGCCAGACAGACAGAGTAGTTAACTTCCACACGTAGATTGACTCATACAACAGGTATAAATCATACTTCAACGGTAACCAATCTAAAAATATACCAAGCATAAAACATACTACCCGAACCAACAATCAGGAAATATCGGCCGCAATTATGAAAAATTACAGACGACATGAAATTAAAAATTTACCAAGTGATTGTTATTTAACTGGAGGAAGCGACCAATTATTTAAACAACCAATATTTGTAGCTTTATAAACGGCCCCAAATACAGTTTTAGCGCGGCAGATATATTATGCTGTCGCATCATATAGTAGAAATCTAAACGAAATTTAGCCAAGTCTTTATAAAAATGATTATAAAATAGTTTCTTTTACCTTTAAACTTAAACATAATACGTCATATAAAAGCGAAACAATCCATGAATGTGTTTGAATGGTAATTCTACTAATTCTGAAATTAATTGTTACGTACACTTTTCATATACTACACTGGGCATGAATCCTGTGTCAAGTATTATGTAGACAACGTTAGTTGGCGTATTACCAGATAGCGCATTGGAAGCATGCTGGTTTGCTACGCAGAAGGTTGCATGATCGAATCCAGCTCGGATGAATGTATGTTTTTTGGTGAATTTTTATTTTTTAAAATTCAGTAATAGAGAGGTATCCATGGTGAGGAGGTGCCTTAGGAAAGATCTTACTACATACTAAAACTAAACTTTCTAAGTTTATAGAAAATTGAGTTATTGAAGTTTGAAGCATTTAATAAAAATTCACTACCCTAACGCACTTCCTGCGTCCCGAAATTATATATATATATATATATATATATATATATATATATATATATATATATATATATATATATATATATATATATATATGCTAACGTTTTTTATACAATATCTGACTTATTCATTATTTTCTGGTTATTCAAACAGGCTTATTAAACTATGAGTCTATTTGAAAATAATTGTACTAAAGCCGGGTGTTAACCTTGAAACAAAACAAAAGGAAATTAACAATGTCATTTTATTTTTATAGTTAGATTCGAACTGTAATGCAGCTATTTTTTCCCCTCAGGGCTCGTCCGCAGCCTTGCTGCCCCGGTAGCACTGCAATCTTTGGTTGATTGTGCAGACCCTTAGTCTTATTCCACCCATTCCAAAATCACTGTGCCTTGAACTAGTCTGCACAGCGATTGGTAGGGTGAAGTTTTATATTGCTCTGTTTCCAGTCTAGACTGACCGTAGATCAGTTGTCTGTTGCGGTCCAGAGCTTTACACTCGCACAAGATGTGCTGGGCTGATTCCTCCCACTCGCCGCAGACTCTGCATGCGAGGTCCCCTTCGAACCGCCCCATTTAATGCAGGTGTTTCTTGACGGCCATATGTCCCGTCAAGAGACCTGTTGTGTTTCTGAGCTGTCCTCTGCTAAGGTTTAGCAGCTCCACAGCTCGCTTTGAACTGGGTCCGTCAATTATTGACTTCCCATGTCTGAGCTCTGGACAGTCCGCCCAGTACACCTTGTGTTAGTTTCTGACCCAGGACTTAATGGCTCCCCTGGCAGTGCTCTTTGTCACGCCCAGCGCCGGTTCTGGTCCCATAAATGGTTCTGCTGACCCTCTCTTCGCGAGACTGTCAGCTTCTTCATTGCCTTTGACCCCCGAGTGACCCGGCACCCAGATGAGGGTCATCTCATTTTGCCCAGCCAGGTCGCACGTCTCGTCTCGGCACTCACTCACCAGTCAGGAATTTACCCGTGGGCTACTTAGTGCCTTAAGGGCTGCCTGGCTGTCTGTGGCTATGAGGATCCGCTTGTTGGTGTATCCCCTTATCTTGTTCTCTCGCACACAGTGCAGGATGGCGTACATTTCGGCCTGAAACACCGTTGCATGGGCTACGAGGGAAATATAATGGCTACCCTCGGTCCTTCCGAGTAAACACCTGCCCCCATCCCACGCTCCCCGCCGGATCCGTCCGTAAACCAGACGAGCGCGTCCCGTGGTACGCCCGGCGTCTCATCCCGCCATGCCTCGCGGTCGGGGATTTCCACTGTAAAGTTGTTTTCCCCGCCCATTCGCGGGCTCGCAAAGTCTGATCTCATTTCAAGCATGGGCTCCTTCATGATCTCCTGAATTTTGCAGTGGCCCCTGAAGCCTTGGTTTATCTTCAGTCTACCATTGCAAGCTAGTCTGTATAGTCCTAGCCTGGCCTCCCCCATAAAAACTGAATGTAGGGGAGCAGATCCAGCAAACCTCCATGGCGGCTGTTGAGGTTGAAGACATGGCTCCTGTGATGCCTAGGCAAGCCATCCTTTGGATCTTGCCTAGTTTTTGTTTGGCACTGGATCGGGTCACCTTAGGCCACCAGACCAGTTCCACGTATGTTAACTGACCACCCTTGTGTACAGTCAGTAGGCCATACTAGATCTTAGTCCCCACGTTTTTCCGTAGAGCCGCCTAGTGACGGCTAAGGTCATGACTGCCTTACGCAGTATTTTTCCAATGTGACCATTCCAGGTTAGCTTAGAGTCCAATACGACATCAAGATATTTTACCTCCCTGGCCATTGGAATGCTCCTACCGTACAGGGTGAGAGTTCTGTGGCTGTCGCACTTCCTCCTCCTCGTAAACGGTACGACGGTTGCTTTCTCGGGGCTCACCCCGAGCACTTGATCAACAGTCCACCCTTCCACCACTTTCAGTGCAGTCTGCATGCGCTCCCACACTGCCTGTTTGACTTTTGCTCGGACTATGATGACAATGTCCTCCGCATAGCCCTGCACCTCATACCCCCTCCCGATAGACTCCCCAGCAGGCTGTCCACGACAAGGCACCAGAGCAAGGGAGACAGAACGCTCCCCTGCGGATACCCGGCCGCGACCCCCGCCAGCAGAGTCCCTCCCGCAAGTGAGGTGCACACCGCCCTGTCCCTGAGCATGAAACCGATCCACCTACAGCAGGTCTCCTCTATTCCACGCTCCCTGACAGCTATCAGAACCGATCCGAACGAGGTGATCCGAATGATCATAAGGTATGAAAACTGTTTTGTGGTGAATTGGGTTCTCCGAATTGAACATATCAGTGCTCGTCAAAGGTTTAAGTCTTCACTCACTAAATTTGCCTGTTGTTAAATTTATTAACGTGTGTAAAAATACGGTCAAACTTACAGTTACCATATTAAATTCGAACAATTAAATGCCGGTCAAAGAAAAGCACAAGCCTAACAGTTTTTGTAATAATAATACAATTTATTTAATTTCATTGACGAAAGAAAAGGTCTCTAAGTGAGATGTAAGACACGAAGCACGTGCCGCCACCGCGTTGCGGAACAAAGTAGTATGTTGTTACGGCAGAAGGCTAACAGATTTTGTATTATAAATACAATTTATTTAATTTCATTGACAAAAGGAAACATCACTGAGATGAAATACGCGAAGCACGTGCCGCCACCTCGTTGCGGAACCAAGTACTATGTCGTCACGGCAACTCCAAATAACACAGAATGTTAAAAATAGAGACTGTATGCAACCAACTAACAACTTAGTAAATTGTCAGCCCTGGCCCATTTCTACCCTAATATAGGGACAAAGTATGAAAAGCTAGATGCATTCTCACAACAATTAGAACCGTAAACCGTTTCCTCTTCCGGGCTCGCAAAAACTTTTCACCAGCTAATCTCTATACCTTATATACTTCACAAATAAGGCCAAACCTCGAATACTGCACCCACATCTGGGATGCCGCTGCCGCTTCTACACTCGCTATCCTGGACTCCATTCAGAAGAGAGCTATACGTCTCATCGGTGACCCTACCCTCACCCAAAGGCTGCCATCCCTTGCCCACCGACGTGCCGTTGGTGACCTCTCTCTCTCTTTTATAGATATCTGCACGGGCACTGCTCAGAGGAGCTTTCCTCCATAGTTCCCCCACCTGCTGCCCCCAACAGATCCACCAGGAGAACAGAGCGAATGCACCCTTTTACTGTCCAGGTCACCAGACATAGAACATCTTGTTATGCCCGCTCTTTTGTCCAGAGGACTTCCAAGTTGTGGAATTCCTTGCCGGCATATGTTTTTCCTTCTCCTCCGAACCTCCAAACCTCCAAGTCCAGAATTAACAAGTTGCCTCTTTGCTCCTTGTCAACACCCACGGTACGATAGTATTTAGGCTGTAAGCCCTCGTGGTGTGTTGTTAAAATTAAAAAAAAAAACGGTTTCGCTGTAACTAGAGCTCGTTAGTACGGCATACTAATTGCAACGTAACAACTGCAAGAACTGTAACATACCACTTGGTTTCGCAACGAGGTGGCGGCACGTGCTTCGTGTCTTACATCTCACTTAGTAAGGCTGGCTACTATAGCCGTATTACTTTATAGGTGTATTTTCGCTGCAATTAGTATGCCGTACTGACGAGCTCTAATTAGAGCGAAACTAGTCTACGGTTCTAATTGTGGGTGAGAATGCATCTAGCCTTACATACTTTGTCCCTATATTAGGGTAGAATTAGGCCAGGGCTAACAATTTACTAAATTGTTAGTTGGTTGTATACAGTCTCTATTTTTTAACATTCTACTACTACAACATACTACTTGGTTCGGCAACAAGGTGGCGGCACGTGCTCGTGTCTTACCACTCACTTAGTGTTGGAAGGCTGGCTACCATAGCCGTGTTACTTTATATGTGCATTTTCGCTGCAATTAGTATGCCGTACTGCGGCGCTCTAATTAGAACAAAACCGGTCTACGGTTCTAATTGTGGTGAGAATTCATCTAGCCTTACGAAAGAAAAGGTGTTTCGGGTATTAGATGACCGACAAATATCAACGTGAAGAATACTTTACTAATAGCCCCCGTAGAAGAGCTTCGCGGTGATTTTGTGGAGCATAACAGAAACTGTTCAACACTATGAGATGAGTTAAAGAAAAGTTTAGTTTCAACCTTTGGAATTTTAAAACGATTTCTTTTGTCGAATGTAAGTTGATATACCGCATCTACTGGTAATATTTGTTCACAGAAAGGCTATAAAAGTGTAAGGAACTTTTTCAATAACAGTTAAACTGGGAAATAGTAGCGTCTTTATCTTTTGAACTTTAGTTCAGTGATAATATTTAACCATGTTCTGTTAGTGGTGACTATAACACATGTGTACATGCCATAAGACAAGCGTTATTGAACTTAACTGCTTTATTAGAAATATGTAGGTACTTTAAAAAAAAGTCTGGACGCAGCAAGTGCGTTATGGAAGTGAATTTTCATAAAAATGTTCTTAATAGCAAATATGCCTCTTTAATGAAAGCAGGCATCAATTTGGTCACCGGTATAGCCTATATAGTAGTAACAATGTACCATATTTTATCAAAATAACTTGTCTTAAAATGTACGAAAATTCTCCGAGAATAAACTTATAATGTTTCCGAGAAAATTGAATAGCAAATTGAGTTATTGAGTTTTGAAGCATTTAATGAAAATTCTGCACCAAAACGCACTTACTGCGTCTCGATTTTTTTTCCAAACATGCATCATATTTTGATGGAAAATGCAAAAATGCAATAAGGAATGTTCAAAAAGAAAATTGTAGGTATCACCAACGACTTTTGGGCCAGTCTGTGATTGTCAAAATAATTTTACAAGATGCAGCGTATCTTGCATAATAACAATTATATCGAGCTTTAACGTAGAAATGCGTCACCCTGTATATGTGTAAACAGAAAGTAAACCCGGATATGGATTCTAAGGGGCCTAGTTTGCGCTCATTTGAAGACATCTTCTCAGAATTCAAAAGCCGCGGTCTCCTCAATAGCGAATTTTTTCTACGAAAATTAGCTAAAAATTATAGACCGTTAAACCATAAACCTAACTAAAGCTACTACCAAAGCATCAGAGAAAGTGTCTATTTGAAATGAATTTTCTGGAAATATTTGATTAAAAACTCGGGACGCAGCAAGTGCGTTATGGTAGTGAATTTTCATAGAAATGATCTGGCACAAAATATTTTATTATAACTTTTTTTTTCTTGTAACATGGAAATCTAAATTTTTGTGTATAGTTTACTTTTTATATCGTAAACCTACCTACCAAATTTGGTTATCATAGATTTTTTATTTTTTAAGATAAAAATGTTTTTCTAATGAAAACTCAAAATTTTTTTGGAAAACCTCGTCCGATTTTTCTGATTAACGAACTTGTCAAAGCCATTTACAACAGGAAGGTACATGCCAAATTATATCAAAATCCGTCCATTATTCTTTGATAACAATTTTTTTCAAATGAAAACTCAAAATTTTCTCGGAAAACCTCGTCCGATTTTCCTGACTAACACACTTGTCAAAGCAATTTACAAAAGAAAGGTACATGCCAAATTTTATTGGAATCGGCTTATTACTTTTAGAGAAAATAATTTTTTTCTAATAAAAACTCAAAATTTTTCCGGAAAACCTCATCTTATTTTCCTGACTAACGAACTTGTCAAAGCCATTTACAAAAGGAAGGTACGTACCAAATTTTATTAAAATCGGCTTATTACTTTTTGAGATAAGAATTTTTTTCAAATGAAAACTCAAAATTTTCCCGGAAAACCTCATCCGATTTTCCTAACGAACTTATCCAAGCCATTTACAAAAGAAAGGTACGTGCCAAATTTTATCAAAATCGGCTTATTATTTTTGAGTTATCGGTGTGATACATATATATATATATATATATATATATATATATATATATATATATATATATATATATATATATATATATATATATATATATATATATATATATATATATATATATATATATATATATATATATATATATATATATATATATATATATATATATATATATATATATATATATAACATATAAAAATTGAAACTGACCCCGGATATGGGTTCTAGGGGTCCTAGATCGCGCTCATTTGCAAAAAAATTTTCAAAATTCAAAAATCGGGATCTCCCCATTAGTGAATTTTTTCTACGAAAATTCACTAAAATGAAGGGCAATGATGGTTGAAGCTGAAACTTAAGGGTGTGCACAACACTCTTTACATAATCCTCATTTCTTTCAGGTTCTTTGCATAAAAGCTGCCAATTTTGACGTTTCAAATCGCGACTTTTTACTTTTGAGAGAAACCCATTTTTTTTTCTTTAAATGCCTCTAAATTTTCATTAAGTTTCATTAAATTAGGGCAAGAACCAAACCACCAGGTATGCTGTTCAAATTGAATTAAGTCTTAAAACTTTCATCTCCTCTTTATTAGATTATTTTTTATACAAAAACCCGCTAAAAAATTCATCAGAATAACAATAATCTGATTAGATAAGTATAAAGTAAAATGAGATTTAAAAAAAATTAATAAAAAGTAAAGTCACTAACTAGGATTAGAACTCGTCATGTAGTAGTCCATTATCCGATGTACACGCTTTAGCAAACTTGGCTACCCTCGACATGTATGTACTAGCAAGTATATCTCGTAAAACATGTTAATCGTCTAACGTCTACTATTTACACCAAACAATTTTGATTTTCAATGGATATTTTTGCTCATATTTTAACGAAATAAAGAAAAATAACGTCTTATAAAAACTGACTCTGGATATGGGTTCTAGGGGGCCTAGTTCGCGCTCATTTGAAGAAGTTTTTTCTAAATTCAAAGTCGGGATCTCCTCAGTAGTGATTTTTTTAAAGACAATTCACTAAAATGATTAAAGGAAATTAAAAGCTTTTACTACCAGACAAACTGCTTTATTCTTAACCCTACGCGTTTCAACATATTATCGTGCTATCTTCAGGGGTTTAGACAAATTTCCTGTCTCAATTACAGAAAGATGCTATATGAAATGTTGTCAAAATTTGGCTTTTCATCCATTGTCTTCAGGATACCAAACAGAAGCTGCACAAAACAGGAAGGCAGGAACATCACAAGATTTGAAGAAATCAGAGGATAAATGCAAAAGACGCTTATTTTTTAGCCTAATTTTATTTGATAATTATATTTGATAAAATCAGGTTAAAAAATAAGCGTCTTTTGCATTCAGCCTCTTCTGATTTCTTCAAGTCTTGTGATGTTTCTGCCTTCCTGTTTTGTGCAGCTTCTGTTTGGTATCCTGAGAACAATAGATGAAAAGCCAAACGTTGACAACATTTCATATAGCATCTTTCTGTAATTGATGTAGGAAATTTGTCTAAACCCCTGAAGATAGCACGATTATATGTTGAAACGCGTAGGGTTTTAAGAATAAAGCAGTTTGTCTGGTAGTAAAAGCCTTTAATTTCCTTTAATCATGTCAAACCCAGACGTTATGACGTTCAGAAATAATAATTCACTTAAGACTAGATGCATTCTCGCAACAATTAGAACCGTAGACCGGTTTCGCTCTCATTAGAACTAGGTGGCGACACGTTCGCTACTCACTTAGTGTTTTAAGACTGGCTATACGATAGCCGTGTTATTTTTGGTGCATTTTTGCTACAATTAGTATGCCGTACTGAAGAGCTCTAATGAGAGCGAAACCGGTCTACGGTTCTAATTGTTGCGAGAATGCATCTAGTCTTATATACTTTGTCCCTATATTGGGGTAGAAATGGGCCAGGGCTAACAATTTTTTAAATTGTTAGTTAGTTGTATACCGTCTCTATTTTTAATACTCTGTATTATTTGAGCGGGCGTGACAACAAGTACTTGGTTCCGAACTAAGTGGCGACACGTTCGCTACTCACTTAGAGAATAATTCGCTAAAAGACGAAAAATCCTGCTCTCACTATACCAAAGAGGCCCTCGTGGCGCAGGTGGCTAGGTGCCAGCCTGCTAAGCGAGAGGTCCCGGGTTCGATTCGGGGGCGAGCCAAGTTGACTCTGTCTTGAAAAATTAAAACAATATTGAATGATGGGAAAGAATGTGCTAATGGCCTGAGATGCCGCAGCCAATAAAATTAAATTAAAAAAAAAATCACTATACGAAAACTTAATTTGTACACCAGTGGCAAATTTGGGACACCTTAATCTCAGAGTGTGAGACAAAATCAATGCAAGCTGTAATAATATGTGACGGACCTCAAGTGAACTCAAATTTGGTCGGTAGTGAGGTCACTATTTCCTATAAATCCTACCCTAAAAAGTTTCTCTCTATCAGATTCACAATTAGCAGGATTAAAAATACTTTATAAGGCTGGAAGATCTTAATACTGTTTAGTACTTACGCTTTTGTTGTGTTGTTGCACTGCCTGAAGTCTTATATTTGTCAGAGCTCCAAACTAGTGCCCGGTTACGATGATTTTTCTACAAATTTACTACGATATCTCTAAATGCGATATTTAGAATTTTAGATTGTGCTGTCACAAAAGTCAAGAGGGTTTAAGGAGAAATTATTCTTCACTCAAACATATATATATATATATATATATATATATATATATATATATATATATATATATATATATATATATATATATAATAAATTTTTAAATTTATTGACAAGCGTCGCCATTAAAATGAATTTTGTCATGCGTTTGGTAAAGTTGAAATAAATATTACAGTAAAGAAAATGAAATAAAGCTATTATTACATGTCTGAGAAAAGAAATTGGCTATTGCAAACGTCAAGATTAAAAAGTTAATATCA
The DNA here is from genome assembly GCA_964006375.1 of Tillus elongatus. Classification (NCBI taxonomy): domain Eukaryota; kingdom Metazoa; phylum Arthropoda; class Insecta; order Coleoptera; family Cleridae; genus Tillus; species Tillus elongatus. Next base: position 176,095,903 of record OZ023266.1, on the reverse strand, counting down.
ATTTACATAAACATAAATATTTCGTATTGAATGAAACTAAATAAAAACATAAACTTTTATAAATATGAAAATAAACATTGAATGGTGTAAGTTTTGTTTTTCATTCATTACCCTTGATAGTTTTCGAAATTTTACATGAGATTTAAAAGAAATACCGAGTTGCTTAATTGGTCAGTTTACCTAACTACTTAATTAAAACAAGTAAATTTAGTTTAAGCTTAAAAAAATGATGTAAGATTAAATTTCTAAATTACAACTTACAAGTGAAATATCCAAAATATTTTGCTGAATAGATAACTGATAAACTGCATTAATTATTATGAATTTGCAAAGTAACACATCTGAATTTGTATTATTGACAGAATGTTAAGACATAGATATTAAGTTACAGTAAATTTAAACACACATCCCACTGATATGTTGAAAGTTCTAATTTTGTTAGGTTCACTTGAAAGTTCATACTACAAAGATTCGATAGTTAAATACCAAACCAAAATTTGATGTTCAGCACACAGATGAAATTTAAGAAGAAAGGCACTCGCCAAGACTGAGCTGCATGGAGAAATTGGGTACTCCAGAGTTACCTGTTGATTGCTCAATAATATTCCAAGGCAGATACTAACTCTATCAGTGCTCGCCACAGGTTCAATCTCTCACAGGAGAAAGAAAATCTGGAAGAATGCAGTGCACTTCCATAGATTAAAGGCAGACAAATTGCATTTACCAATGCCCAAGGGTAAAATCGTATTGTAGACAAACAGCTCTGTGGATGATGTCACTCCTCAGGCAAATTAGTCGAGATTTTCTTTGCAGTTTTAAAATGCAAATGACGGTATCGAATTCAAGACATGTGGTCCAGGACCCGGAAAGTTGAAATCAGCATTTGTGATAACCTTAAGAGACGTTACAATTTCATAAGCAAAAGCGTCACTGTTATTTCGCGTTTTGTACTAAAATGCATAATTAATTACAGATTAGATAGGACTCAAAGCATTTTTAACAACTACTAAGATCATAATCAAACGATATTTGAAGCCAGAAATAAGATAATAGACATTTTTAGTGTAACTAAAAATGTCTTGGTAATTAAAACATGTTGATTCCTCTGCAGTTCACACCCGACTCAAAGATTCAAGCGTGTCGACTGCTGCCGACTGCTGCACGAAAAATTCTTACCGTGACCGTTAGTGGTTGGGCGCGAGCTCTTTCTCGCTTCCTCTCTTCGAATGAGATAAAACGAGACCTCCAATCGGTGGCGAAGTCATGACGTCTTCTGTACACACCTCAACAATAATGGACTCGTCCGTCCGTTACTTTATGGTTACTATTGCATGACATCAGCCTCTGTTATTCCGAAAGTTCCAGAACAATTAAGATATCCTTTTTCCTCAACAAAAATGCAATGTCTTGCAATATTTGGATTTCGACGTATGTTATGGGGAATTCAGTACGGGTGTTACGATATTGAATTTCTTGGAAAAATTTTGAAATCAAAACATGAATCGCCTCACAGATATTGGATTGTCGGCTATTAAACAAGTCTATTACGGGTTCATTTTGAATATTTAAAGTAGTAACGAAACGCAATCGTGACAAGGCAACAAAAACTGCAATCTTCTGATAAACATTTCGAGAGCGGTTATCAGGATAATTCTAGTTGGCTTAGAAAAAGATTAAGAGCCCATTGGTCATCTTATATAAATAACTGTTTTTTTACACAACAGCTGGGTGTGATAAATCTAATCTATTAAATATATCAGATCAAGATTAAGTACAAAAGATCAACAATTGTCATTCATGAATTTTTATGAATATATAATAATTTTTAAACTTGGACTTTCTACGATTTAAGGCATTTATTTCCTGCATCAAGCCTCTTTGAGTATGATTATTATTTTGGTTTTTAAATATCTCCACTGTGACAGCAATTTGTCAAGACTATTTATACATTAGTTAAAGCACAAATATCACATTTCATCGGCAGTGATATGGAAAATAAATAATGCTGAGTCAACGGAATCTTCTGGGTGATTTATAAAAGTCACGGGTAGAATTTGAATATAGGGTGTAGTGGAGTAGTAGGCTGGTGTGTGTTTCATCCCGGAATGCTATGCACATAAATTGGGAACGTAACAGTGGATGACAGAGACTGAGAGCGGCTGCAGATCCGAGAGAGCGGTGACTGACGTGAGATTTACTGACAGGAATGTCAAGGTTGTCATCTGTCCACCGGCGACACCGTGATATAAATTTCTAACCGCTGTTGACTTAAATAGGAGGAGATGCGGGACGACCTGAAAGGGAGGGAATAAAATTCAGTGTTTCTAGATGAATGTGCCGACATTCTGGAGGTTATTGTTTACTTTTACGACGGTCAGAGATGTTGCAAATCTGAATTTTGTATACTTACTTATGTAACCTTCATATTTGCATTGTGTGCTTGTAGCTTTTTATGTAACTGTTTTTGTAAAACTCGTAACGCAACAAATGTGTCATGATAGCGAGATTTAATACAAAGTTGTGCAAATGCTAACGACGCATTTTCTCTTTAACCCTCGAGTGGGAAACCTATGTGGGGAAGATTGCATTTGATGGCCCCCCTACATAACTTCATTTTGCTATAATTCCTAAAGTTCATTTTAATTCATGGCACAATTTATCTCGAATTGCTGACACCTTCAACATACCCAAAATTCAAGTTTCCAAATTCAAGTATATATATATATATATATATATATATATATATATATATATATATATATATATATATATACATATATATATATATATATATATATATATATATATATATATATATATATATATATATATATATATATATATATATATATATATATATATATATATATATATATATATATATATAGGGTGGTGCATTGAAAACGAAACAGACCAATTTGCGTCTAGAGGGGGACACGTTTTGACATAAAACTCAACTTTGTCACATCAACCCCTTAAGGGTGGTGATAACAACTCTTATATTTTAAATAGGGAACATGGGTCGAGTGTTACACCGTATGAAATCTCCTTCTTTTCTGAATTCAGCACACAATTTTTTTGGAAGTTTTATCAACTCGTTTAAAAATTATTCACAGTTGAAGATGCAAAAACGCATTTCACTCATTCCTATAACAAATGTGCTGATAGTCAATGTTTTGTTGGTTTGTAAACAAAAAATTGACTATCAGAACATTTCTTATCGGAATGAGAGAAATGTGGTTTATTATTTCAGTTTATCGGTTGGTTTGATACTTGATAGTACTACCGAAAACTAATTTGACAATGGTGTATTCTGTAGAAGAAAGAGTTGAAATAATTACTCTTTTTTTTCAAAAACTATGACTGTGCCAACCGTACCGCAAATTTGTTTAATGAACGACATCCGAACAGACATGTTAACAGAAAATACATTTTGGAGTTAGTTGCAAAGTTTCGACAAAGTGGTTCAGTAGCCAACAAAAAACGGCATCCTGAACGTGAATTTCCGTTTAGAAATGAGACTACTGAGATTGAAGTTTTAGGACAAATTGCTGCAGATCCAACTTTGAGCACGAGAAAATTGGCCACTGTTACCCTTAAGGGGTTGATGTGAGAAAGTTGAGTTTGGTGTCAAAACATGTCCCTCTCGATATTAAAATTGACGTGTTGAAACGTTTCTTAAAGAAATTATCTGGACGCAAATCGGTCTGTTTCGTTTTCAATTCGCCACCCTGTATATATATATATATATATATATATATATATATATATATATATATATATATATATATATATATATATATATATATATATATACTCGAAACTGACCGCAGATATGTGTTGTAGGGGGCCTTATTAACGCCCATAGCGTTTGTATGTAGCATTTGAAGATCTTGAGATTGTAAACAACAATGTTTTGTTTTTAGGCCATAATACAACTGCCGTGGAAAAAGTAATATTTTTGCTATGCTATATTTTAATAAATTTTTATTAACTTTTTTACCTCCTGCATTCAACAAACAAAATTAGTTTATCGTGGATCGCAGAGAGTCAGCAGCCATTAATACAAAATACAGAATCAGAATAAGTATAGTGTTAATCGTTGCAGACGTTCTATACATCCATATCCATATAGAGCAGTCGGGCGGCGGTGTGTATTTTTCGGCGCTATCACGAAATGCGATACTTCAGTGCGAAATGATTGCCAAATGATCTTCATCGAAAACGACCGAATAAGCAGCGGTTGTGCGCTATAAAATGACACACTTTCAGTTTGTACTGGACTTTTGGCAGAGCGTGTGCACCTAGTACCTAGTAATTTTTGTCTTCGCGTCGGATTCATTTTTAATTAGATCATTTCGTTGTTGTTTACATGTTGTAACAAGACAATTATTATTATTATTATGGCTACTACTTTGGGTTGCTTAATAAGTGGACAAAATAATTGTGATACTGTGATTAATTCAGTGGATATGTTAAATTTAAAGATTAACTTTTTAAGAGACATTTTAACTACTAAAACGTATAACTAACTAGAGGAAAACTTGGTAAGTAGTTAATAATTATTAAGTATAGTAAGTAGGTTTCTTTATAATACATTTTCGGAAAAAAAATAGGCGCGCCCTTCATTTTTTGTGAATTTTTATTTAAAAAAATTCACTAATAAAGAGGTATCGATAGAGAGACTTTGCAAAAAAAATTTCAAATGAGCGCGAACTAGGACCCCTAGAACCCATATCCGGGGTCAGTTTCAATTTTTATTTGTTATATATATATATATATATATATATATATATATATATATATATATATATATATATATATATATATATATATATATATATATATATATATATATATATATATATATATATATATATATATATATATATATATATATATATATATATATATATATGTATATCTATGTATCCAACCGATAACTCAAAAAATAAGCAACTGATTTCGATAAAACTAGGCAAGTGCCTTTCTTTTATTAATGTCTTGGATGAGTTCGTTAGTCAAGAAAATCGGATAACGTTTTCCGGGAAAATTTTGAGTTTTGTTTCGAAAAAAATCTTTTTCTCCGAAAATTACGAAGGTATTTTAATGAAATATAGTGAATATATTGCCTTGTAAAAGACATTACTATACACTAAAATTCAACTTTCTACATTTTTTGAAAATTGAGTTATTCAAATTTTGAATTTTCTTTTGAAAAAAAATTTGTTCTCCGAAAATTCCAAAGCTATTATGATTGAATTTATTGCATATGTTGCACTGGGTAAGACCCTACTATACACCAAAATTCAACTTTCTAAGTTCGTAGAAACTTGAGGTATTCAAATTTGAAGAATTTAATAAAAATTTACTACCATAACGCACTTGCTGCGTCCCGAACTTTTTTTTCCTTGCGCACCTACAATGCATTAAGGCACGAGCCGCTACTGCTATAATAATTCAGACCATTATATTTCGTCTTTCTGAAATATATTAATTTTTGCTGTGAGTAAATGCATAAACAATTCAAATAAGTGCGCAGTTAAAGCACAACCTTGGTTCTAATTTTGAAAATAATACATGAACACAATGCTTCTATTATAAGCGTCGAATCTTTTTACAAGTAATTGAGTCGGTCTTGGTAGTTTACTTTATTATGTATTTTTATACTGTTTACCTGGTTAAAAATGTATTACAAGATTTCTTAGCAAACTAACAAATATATTTAGCTGATATTTTTAATCGAATTGCTATAAGTACTGTTTCTATTGAAATTGGGCAAGGGTCTTTTTAACTTGTTTCTTAACAAATCCGATATCTGTTTAAAATTTTAAAACATTTCAATTGTTTTTGATTAGTTTTTCATTATCAAGAATGAAATGCAATTGATTTGTAATTTTTAGTAATTTTTCTTTAAAACAAAATCACTAATGAGGTCACGACTTTTGTATTTTGAAAACAATTTCTTCAAATGAGCGCTAATTAGGCCCTTAAGAACGCATATCCGGGATCAGTTTCAGTTTTTTAGAAATTTATATATATATATATATATATATATATATATATATATATATATATATATATATATATATATATATATATATATATATATATATATATATATTAGTCAATTTTTCGTTAAAAAAAACTAAAAAACAAATCCAAACGTTAAAAAATGTTTATTCAGTTAAGTAAGTGTTCAAATTGTTGACCGCCAGCTTCCATACAAAAGTACAAATTTTGTTTAAAACGAGCTCTGACATTCTGGAGCATTTGTGGAGTTATTAGACGGCATTCTTCAACAATGCGTCGTCGCTATTCTTCCAGAGACTCTGGTTCTGTTGCGTAAATTCTACTCTTCAAACAGCTACATATAAAGAAGTATAAACGAGTTAAATCCGGTGATCTAGGGGGCCACTCAATAGCACGTCTACGCCCAATCCATTGCTCTGGAAACTCTCTGTTCAAAAACTTCCTAACACGTTGTGAAAAATGCGGAGGAGCTCCATCTTGTTGAAACACTAATTAATTTTCTTGATAGCGATCATCATTTTCAACAATGTCAATTAGTAAAGGGTAAACGATATCTTCTAGTAACTCCAAATACGTTTCGCCACTCAATTTGCCATCAAGAAATATTGGTCCGATTAAACGGTCTCCAAAAATGTCAGTCCAGACATTCAATTTCTGTGGAGTTTGAGTGTGGACTTTGTGAAAATTTCTTGGATTATTATCTGCCCAATAACGACAATTATGACCATTGATTGTAGAGTTTCATACTAACGTACATTCGTCTGAAAAACAGATATTGAACAGAAAGTTCCCGTTATTAGCAATTCGTGCAGTCATAACGTCACAAAACTCCAGCCGCCGATCAAAATCATCTTCATTCAGTTGTTGTACAAGATGAATTTTATACTGGTGAAATTTATGATGCTTCAATATTCGCTGAATAGTTCTTCTTTTGATGTTTGAAACAGTGGCCAATTTTCTCGTGCTCAAAGTTGGGTCTGCAGCAATTTGTCCTAAAACTTCAATCTCAGTAGTCGCATTTCTAACCGGAAATCCACGTTCAGAATCCCGTTTTTTGTTGGCTACTGAACCACTTTGTCGAAACTTTGCAACTAACTCCAAAATGTATTTTCTGTTAACATGTCTCTTTGGATGTCGTTCATTGAACAAATTTGCGATACGGTTGTCACAGTCGTCGTTTATGAAAAAAAGAGTAATGATATATCAACTATTTCTTCTACAGAATACACCATTGTGAAATTAATTTTCGATAGTACTATCAAGTATCAAACCGAACGATAAACTGAAATAATAAACCGCCTTTCTCTCATTCCGATAAGAAATGTTCTGATAGTCAATTTTTTGTTTACAAACCAACAAAACATTGACTATCAGCACATTTCTTATCGGAATGAGTAAAATGCGTTTTTTCATCTTCAACTGTGAATAATTTTTAAACGAGTTGATAAAACTTCCAAAAAATAAGTGTGCTGAATTCAAAAAAGAAAGAGATTTCAAATGATGTAACACTCGACCCATGTTCCCTATTTAAAATATAAGGGTTGTTATCACCACCCTTAAGGGGTTGATATGACAAAGTTGAGTAAGCGTTTATTTAAAAAAAAATTCTGGACGCAAATCGGTCTGTTCCGTTTTCAATGCGCCACCCTATATATATATATATATATATATATATATATATATATATATATATATATATATATATATATATATAAACATATAAAGTCTAAAACCGACCTCGTATTTGGGTTCCAGGTGTCCGAAATCGCGCTCATTTGAAGAAAATTTTTCAAAATTCAAAGGTGGCGATCCCCAAATTGTTAATTTTTTAAAGAAAATTCACTAAAAGTGGAGACATAGACCGGTTTCGTATTTGTTGGGACTCATCAGTATCCTATACCTACGTTCGAACAAGTCGGCCCTATGCCATGGCTACAATATCTAGTGCAGAATAGCGACTTTCTATTGTAATAGAATTTAACAAGAAAGTTGTTATTTACAACTATATTATATCCCAAAATTCAGAGTGACAATTTTAACTGTCAAAATTATTGATTTTCTAAAAACAATTCTGGAAACAGTGGCAAAAGTATGGAGCTTTTAAGAAAAGTTTAGTTTGAGTATGGGCAATGTTTTTATGAAAATTCGTTACAATAACTCACTCGCTGCGTCCAGATTTTTATTAAATGAAAGCAACACATAATTAATGTATATTAAGTATCGGCTAAGCCACTTCATTAATTTTTTGTGATTAAATAATTAACTAAGAAAATCCGATGTTCCTTTCCACTAAATGAGTTTTCGAATAAATTTTCCAACGTGATAAAATGTAAAAGTTTTACAAGGCACATCAGCTTTTAGCCACAAATGCTGTTTATTTTGTGTGAGCCTAAAAACAACTTTTCTTTAATAATTAGGCGCTCCAAATTAAATTCATAAGAAAAACATCCAACACTCTTCTAATATTACTTAATTAATTATTTCTTAACAATGAGAATATTAATTTGAAAATAAAGTTCCAAGGA